>ONZH01023284.1:0-505000 GCA_900303285.1 Rhinella marina
TTCATAAAGAATCTTGACAAATCCATTGACAACAAAGCACTTTATGACACCTTTTCTGCATTTGGCAACATTCTTTCCTGTAAGGTACGTCTATCACCCTCTTGTATTATAACTTTGTTTTTAACGTTCTGAAGCCCAGAGTAAGTTTTTGATGGGTGTCTCCTACAGGTGGTGTGTGATGAGAATGGCTCCAAGGGATATGCTTTTGTGCACTTTGAAACGCAAGATGCTGCGGATAGAGCCATAGAGAAGATGAACGGCATGCTGCTCAACGACCGCAAAGTGTGAGGAAGAGTAGCTGTATGGTACTGAGAATGTGTGGTGAAATGAAGGCTAGACACTGGGATTGGGACAGGGTGTTTCATGCTGCGCCAGTTCTGCCCCCAATTCTGGGACCTATATGTTTATATGAGTGGGATTCTTACAGCCAGAGCATGTAGCAACGCTCATTACACAACTCAAAGACTGGAATATGGTGTATATTAGAAAATTGAGCCCTCTCCCTATTCCAGTTTTTTTGCTAATAGTATAGAATGCCTTTTAACCTCTTGGCAGCCATTGAACATACATTGATTGCCAGGGAATGTATAGAGCGGGCGCAGGAGCAGATCCCACTCCATATGTTGGATGCCTCTGACAGGGCGGACAAGGATGATAGTGAAATAGGACAGAATCGAGAAGGGCCTATAGACTTCTATTGAGTCCATTTTCTGCAGCAAGGAGAGAGCATGATATGTGTGCACTTCCCTCTCCCCTTTCTAGCGATTGGTGGGGGTCTGTGCTCAGACCCTCACCAATCAAAATCTTTAGTATATCTCTGTGGCATATCAAAAGTTTTAAAAGTTCAAGACTGGCCTTTACTATCTTATCGACCCTTGCCGATAAGATAGTGACGTCCTGAGGATAGTCGATCACTTTTAAAGCTAGTATTACAGTAGCAGATCAGCCAGGCGATTGTCGGGAGAAGGCCACTGTTGTTACATGCAGCAATCTCCTCCTCAATATGGGGAGGAGCAATAGCTAATGTCATCACTCGTCCCCATACTGGATCATTGTTTGTCAGCAGCAGATCTTGATTAGACACCTCAATCTGCCTGCCGAAAAATGGTGATTTTTAAACGTGCTGAAAGATTGCGTTTGCCCGATGACAGTTGCTCTAACAATAATGCTGTTAGTGTTATCCAATACATTCCAGAACTGTAAGGGTTACATAAATCAGTATAATGCTATGTCACCCCGTCAGTTCTGGGAATTCAGGCCAGGGGCTGCGATGCGGGAGACGTGCGTGACACAGACTCGTCTGCAAGGGACGTTAAGGAGATCATCAAGGTTCTAGTAAAGAGAGCTTCATTAACAAAATGACAAGAATTAAAGACACCTTAAAGGGGTTTTACACTTTAGGACAGTGATTGCTAACCTCCGTCAGTCCAGCTGTGGTAAAACTGCAACTCCCAAGAGTTCAGAACTTCACAGAAATGAATGGAGCATGGTGGGAGTCGTAATTTCACCACAGCTGGAGTGCCAGAGGTTAGCCATCACTGCCCTAGGACCTTCATGGCTTTATCGCTAGGATATGCCATCAATGTCAGGTGTGGGTCCCACCTCTGGGACTCACTGCTATAGAATAGTGCCCCTGAACTGAAGGGAGAGCATGCCACTCATGAATGGCCAATCTCTTTTCACCACAGCTATTTCGGGCAGTCCATAGCAGTGAATGGAAAGCAAGTCATGCATGCACAGTGTGTTCTTCACTTTGGGGGCCTCTGATGATAGGAGTAGTTCCCAGAGGTGGAACCCACACCTGACATTGGCATCAATATCTCAAACTCTGCATGGTTTCTTCACTGTATGGGTGCTGTCTGGTATAAGGCAGACTGTAGATTGCTTGCATGTATCTTACCTCCCCACCTCTGTGTGTGTGCGTATTTTGCTCCAAAGTTGTATGGTCACTAGACATAACCTGCAGCACTGTCATCATCTTTGAAGAAGCATTATATTTTTGCTGTTTGTCCATTTGATACAGCTTTATTAAGCAGGGCAGAGAACATTTCTTGCATTGACAGACCAGGCGTGATTGTTATATGGTCATCCGTTTATTTCAATGGCTGCTATGCAGTCCTACATTTTTCCTACAGGGGAAAACCAGCGGCTTCCCTTTGTGATGTCACCTAATTTAAAAACTTTAACTTGAGGTGTGGGTAACCCATTTAATGCCATCCTACTACAACCTTATTATTATCTTTGCTGTGCAGGTTTGTTGGTCGTTTTAAATGCAGAAGGGAGAGGGAAGCAGAACTTGGAGCTAAAGCCAAAGAATTCACTAACGTTTACATCAAGAACTTTGGGGAAGATATGGATGATGAACGACTGAAGGAGACCTTCAGCAAATACGGTAAGTGCGTCATATCCTGATTCCATCAAGTGACCACTTGCTTCTGGCTTAGTGTGTGCCGTGGATAACTTCGTGAGCTCCTTGGCTCTGCCCATGCATGCGGGTTCTGGTTTCACGCATATGCCGTGGTTAACCTAATGAGATCTGACTCTGCTCCCGCATGTGGGCACCTGGTATCAAGCGTGTGCCGTGCACCTGCATGCTGTGACCCTGTGACCTTTGTGGTTAACTGGTGTCTCTTGGCTGCAGGCAAGACTCTGAGCGTTAAGGTGATGACTGACCCGAGTGGCAAGTCCAAAGGGTTTGGCTTTGTCAGCTTTGAAAAACATGAAGATGCAAATAAGGTAAGAGCTCCCCTGGAGGACCAGGCAGACAAAGAATGTCTGCAGGGGAGAGCCAGGTACTCGGGAGCTCTAACGAAAATGTCCAAATGTGGGGAAGACAAAATTCCAAGTTATAATGTTCCCTAACAGTCTTATTTTTAATAGGCTGTAGATGACATGAACGGAAGGGACATCAATGGAAAAGTGATGTTTGTTGGCAGAGCACAGAAAAAGGTTGAGCGCCAAGCAGAGTTGAAAAGACGGTTTGAACAGTTAAAGCAAGAGCGGATCAGTCGCTATCAGGTATGCATTTAATTTATTAGAAATGTCATGGTAGAATTTTTGTATGATCCCTAAACAAGGGAGCTAACCATGTTGTCTGCAATGCTCCAGATCTTAAAATTTTAGTCTAGGGGTAAAAGAATGAGGAGACATGATTCATGGTGGTATTTGAGTCTTCCTCGACCTCTCTGAAAAACCGGTTGTGACCCGTACAACCTAAAAATACAAATAAGCCAATAGGAATGTGACGTGGGTTAGCAAAGTGTGATGTATATACCCTCATAGTATATATCTGGACACAATTGGGATACTCCAGCGTGGAAAAATCTAAACAGAGAAATTCCTTTGTCCAGATACATGATGCCCCCTCTGTAGCAATCTAGCTTTAATAACTACTTTAAAACCAAATACAAATTTCAGTTGTGTTTAAAGGGGTTACTTGATTCTTTGAAATTGTTGGCCTAACTTAGGAAAGGCTATCAGTATTAGATTTGTGGTGGACTGAGTTTTAGTACCTGCACTGATTAGATGTTTGAAGGGGCTGTGGCAAGCTTCCCCTTCATTATTTATCAGGCCTAGCCACCACTGAGTTTATTTTGGCTTCATTCCATTCAGATCACTGGGCAGCATGTTGGTTCAGTGATGACCCTGGTGTCTTGCAGCACTGGGTTCCTAGGTTCAAATCTGACCGAAGGCAACATCTTCATGGAGTTCGTATGTTCTCCCTGTGCTTGTGTTAGTTTACTCCTGGTACTTCAGTTTCTACGGAACTTAGATTGTGAGCCCCACTGAGGATAGTGATGACAGTGTATGTAAAGCGCTGTGGAATATTTTGGCTATATAAACAAGTAACAATACTGGACACAGGCACTACTCAAAGTACAGAGTAAATAATAAAGGGATTCCACAGCTAATATTGATGGCTTATTCTACGGGTAGGGCATCAGTTTTAAAGGACCGGTTAACCTCTTTATCCTCCTAACTGTTTTGCTCCAGTCCAGCTCCAGCAGTGGTAAAAGTAGCAAAAATGGAGGGGGGAGGGCTGCTTTAGATGCCGCTATCTCCTAAATGGTAGAAGCTACTATTTGAAAGCTGGCATTCCAAGCTTTCAGGCAATACCAGAATGACAGCAATAACTTCATTACGGGGGAAGATATCACTGATCGAAATCGGCATACTGTGAATGCAGCTGAAATTGAAAGTAAAAACAGGTTTTACAAGCAATTATGCCCGACTCAATTGCTTGGAGTTTAGCTGTCATTTTGTCTTGTATAAAAGCCTGGAATGTCAGCCTTCAAACAAGACCAGTTGCATGTTTCTAGCTGCTACCATTCAGGAGATAGAAGCATCTAAAGCAGCTCCTCCCCCCTCCAGGTAGCTACTTTCCCACTGCCCAAGCTGGACTCGGGCAAAACAGTTAAGTGGTTATAGTGGATGTCTCTTTAATATGCTGCGCTTGATAAAGAAATTGTGCCAATACTAGAAGTTATCCTCTATTCACAGAATATGGAATAATTAACTGATCGCTTGGATCCCCACTGACCCCGAGAAGGGGGGCCTATTCCCCCAATATGATGGACAGCAGGTCAGGAATGTGTCCTGCTGCTCCATTCATTCTCTGTGAGAATTCCGGAGATACCAAAGTACAGGGCTATTTCCGGCAGTCCCACAAAGAATGAATGGAGCAGCAGGGTGCGTGCTCGACCTGTTGCTCCATCAGACTGGGGGAACAGGACCTCCGTTATTTGTCACTTTGCAGGCTCTGATCTAAGGAAAGATGCGGGTCCCGGAGGTGGAACCTGCACCTATCACACATTGGGGGCATATGTTGGCAATATGCCCCCAACGTCTAAGATGGGACAACCCCTTTAAGTCTCTGTTCAAGGGGGATACTGTGTAAAAAGTGCATATAAATGTGCTGTTTGTCTAATAGCCTCATAGTGTGGTGAACTCCAGGTGACAAGTCTTTTTATGTAAAGAGTGCTGTGGGTTTTCCATCAGCCCTCTTCACTGTTGATGAATGGCAGCCAGTTTATCATATTATGGTTGTAAAGAGCATAAATAAAACTGACTTGTGCTTGGACTGGCCTTACAGGTGAATCCCCCAGTGGCCCCTAGTCTGGCACATAACACAGTAGACTTACTGCACCACATACATATATTTAATGTACAGCATCTCAACCAGCCTATGTTCATATAAAAAACTTGATAGATTATTAAAGAAACTCCCCAGTTTATTATTATAGACACGATCAGAACTGAGATGACTTCTAGGTATGGAGGAAAGCTGCCAGTGTCCTCTTCTCCCCAGGACCTACCTTCTCAAAGATGCTGGAGGGACCCCAATATTCAATCATAGTAACATAGTTTGTAAGGCCGAAAAAAGACATCTGTCCATCCAGTTCAGCCTGTCAATCATCTGGTAACATCTTGCTGCTGTGTGAGCATTCGTACGGTGGCCCCCAAAATAAATTTTACTGCTGAGCCCTTGGCACCCCAGTCCAACACTGATCATAGTAATAC
The DNA here is from genome assembly GCA_900303285.1 of Rhinella marina. Classification (NCBI taxonomy): domain Eukaryota; kingdom Metazoa; phylum Chordata; class Amphibia; order Anura; family Bufonidae; genus Rhinella; species Rhinella marina. The sequence goes on from ONZH01023284.1 coordinate 5,521, forward strand.
CCTTATGGAGCTAAGCTGCAGTGTAAAGCAGGACAAACAAGGTGTCTCTACATCAGTGCATGAAGCTGACACACTTACTGTGCCTGAGTGCACAGAGCAGGGCATGGCAGCGTTACACCATCTGCAGAGCTGAGAGAGTAGAACTCCGCATCTAAACTGGGGGTTCAGCATTGGAAATGAGGGGTTCACGTCACACCCAAAACACATATTACTGACAGCACAGTCACTTCTCACCTAAAGTCATTGTTTCTCTCCTCGCCTATGACAGCACCCCTGGAGAGACCGCCTCCTTCCTCAGGACAGGAAACAGACCACCGGCATCGCTTTTAAAAGAGGGACCACCCCCCTCATCTCCAGTTCTGTTTCCTGTCCTAAGGGACAGTTCCGGTATCGCCAGAGGTGCTGTGGGGAGCTGCGAGGGCCCAGGCCTAGTTTTGGTGGCTGGAGGGTTACCTCGGGCGGCATAAGTCTCCTCAAGGAGCCGCTGCAGAGCCTGGGTGTCGGTCTTCCTCCCTTCCGATCCTCCTGGGGCGGGGGAGGCTTCGGCTTTCCCCGTTGCTGCGGCCTCTGTGGGCCGTGTTCCGCATGCCGGCCGCCTCGCGCGTCACTTCCGGGCGGTGGAGAAATATGCGTTCCACGCGCCGGAAGTAGGAGGGGCCTAAGGACGCGCGCAATTTAAAAGACCCAGCCGGCTTCCTGCTCGGGCCGGCGTGCCTTTGAGCGAATCCTTTCTCCAGTGGCCACATTTGCCTAAAGACATGGAGCAGACCCAGCGCGCTGAGCCCACTGAAACCACCAATGAACCGGTACCTGGTGGGGTAAGAGGGGCTCCCCCCCAGGAAAATTTTAATGTGCATTATTTTATGGGGCTATTTTGTGTTTATGTCCAGGTTCCTAAAGAGTCCTCTAGGAAGAGCTCTAAAGCTAAGGAAAGGGGGTGTGCGGTGTGTAAGAAGAGGCTTCCCTCTACCTGGCAAAAACCATTATGCCAAGGATGTGTGAGCAAGCTCGTGGAAGAGGAATCCCCTTCCTTGATGGAGAACATTAGAGTTATGATTCGGGAGGAAGTTAAGGAATCAGTCGGCGGATTACTTAAAAGTCAGCCTAGTACTTCCGCTACTGTTTCTGTGGCTCCCTCTAGTGACAGTGATGTTCTCTCGGGGTTAGAGGAGGAGGGGGAGCATGCATCTTCTGAAGACTCCTCAGACTCTGAATTTGCGGGTAAACCGCTGTTTTCCGCCGATAGTATTAGTACATTAGTTAAGGCGGTTCGTGTCACGATGGGTCTGGAGAAGCAGAGAGCCCCTTTATCTGTGCAGGACTCTATGTTTGAAGGTCTGGGACCTAGGAAGAAGAAAGTGTTTGATGTCCACAAAAATGTGCAGGCTGTTATCGCAAAAGAATGGGGAAAGCCGGACAGAAAATTTTACATTCCTGGGTCTGTCAAGCGGAAGTATCCGTTCGATGAGGACGTTGCAGCTTCCTGGGACAGAGCCCCTAAGTTAGATGCTCCGGTAGCAAAAATGTCTAAGAAGGGGGCTTTACCCTTTGACGATATGGGTTCCTTGAGGGACCCCATGGACAGGAGGGCAGAGGTCTACCTTAAGAAAAATTGGGAGGCTTCAGCGGCCGCTTTTAAACCAGCTATTGCGGCCACTTCCGTCGCCAGATCCTTAAAAGTCTGGCTGGAGGAATTGGAAGCTCACATTAAAGGGGGCACCCCTAGAGATCAGCTGTTGGCTTCTTTCCCTACTATTTTCAACGCTGTTAATTTTTTGGCTGATGCCTCAGCGGATTCCCTTAGGCTGTCCGCTAGGGCCTCAGCTCTTTCCAACTCCGCTCGGCGGGCAATTTGGCTTAAGAGCTGGAGCGGTGATGTTAGCTCTAAAGCAAAATTATGCGCTATCCCTTGTGAGGGGGAATTCCTATTTGGGCCGGTCCTGAATGACCTGCTAGAGAAGGCATCTGACAGGAATAAAAGCTTCCCTTTTACTAGTCAGCAAGCCCCTAGGAGATCCTTTAAGCCTAGGTTTAACAGGGAAAATTTTAGGTCAAAAGATAGGGCCAAGCAGTTCCCTGTAAATACAAAAAGGTCTAAGGGATTCCTTTTTTCCGGCTCAGATGCCTCAAAGAAGCAATCCCAATGACGCCGGGCCTCCTGTTGGGGGTCGTCTGTCTCTGTTTTTTCACCGGTGGCAGATGATTTCCAACAGCGAATGGATCCTATCTGTCATAAGGGAGGGATTAAAACTAAAATTTCGATCCTCCCCGTGTCAGAGATTTGTGGTCACAGACCTCAGAAGTTCCCCGAAAAAACAATCAGCGCTTCTGTCAGAAATAGAGTCCCTGCTACAAAAGAGAGTGTTGGTAGACGTCCCGGTCCTAGAAAGAGGGGAGGGATTTTATTCGACACTCTTCCTGGTAAACAAACCAAATGGCTCATTTCGCACTATAATAAACCTAAAACTGTTGAATCAAAACCTGGTGTACGAGAAGTTCCGTATGGAATCCATCAGATCGACTCTAAATTACCTCTTTCCCCATTGCTTCATGGTGTCGATAGACCTCCGGGACGCTTATTACCACGTCCCTATTCACCTAGATCACCAGAGGTTTCTAAGAGTTGCAGTACAGGTCAAGTCGGAGATCAGACATTTTCAGTTCAGAGCCCTTCCCTTTGGCCTGTCCCAAGCACCGAGAGTTTTTACAAAAGTAGTATCAGAGATGATGGCTCACATCAGAGAGAGAGATGTGATTATTGTCCCTTATCTGGACGACTTTCTCCTGGTGGCTCGTTCAGCCCAGGCTCTTCGGTCCCACATCGCCTGGCTCTCGGAGGTTCTGCAGAGCCTGGGGTGGGAGCTAAATTTGGAAAAGTCGTGTCTGACTCCTTCCCAGAAATGCAAATTTCTGGGAATAGACTTAGACTCAAATCTCCAGATGTCGTTTCTTCCAGTTCAAAAAAGGGTATTGATCAGAAACAGTGTCCAGAGATTGATTTCACTCAGGGAGGTTTCCATAAGGTCGGCCATGTCAGTACTGGGCCTTCTTACAGCAGCAATTCCGGGAGTGGAATGGGCTCAATACCACTCGAGACTACTCCAGCTTCAGATCCTGGAGGTTTGGGACAGGGATCTCCCGTCTCTAGACTCGGTTTTCACCCTCTCTACTCAGACTCTCTTATCCCTGGAGTGGTGGTTAGATCTCCGAAATCTGGAGAGGGGAGTTCCCTGGAGCAGGAAGGATGTCCTCTGTTTAACCACGGATGCCAGCCCGTGGGGATGGGGGGCTCATCTGGGGTCTTCCCTGTTTCAGGGGGTCTGGGATCTCCCCTCCCGGTCCCAGTCCCACAATTTCAAGGAATTAAAGGCAGTTTCCATGGCCCTTTTGCAGTGTCACCAAGAATTAAAGGGAAGAAATGTTCGCATCTACTCCGACAATATGACCACGGTAGCCTACATCAACAGGCAGGGGGGCACCAGGTCACAGCCTCTAATGTACCTTGCCCACAAGATCTTTCAGTTTGCAGAAGGCTCCCTCACTTCTCTTTCCGCAGTTCACCTGAAGGGGAAAGAGAATGTAAAGGCGGATTTTCTGAGCCGTCACCGCCTTTGTCAAGGGGAATGGTCTCTAAATCAGGAAATATTTTCTCTGATCGTGTCCCGATGGCAGTTACCAACCGTAGATCTATTTGCCACAAGACAAAACCGAAAGGTGGAGGATTTCTTTTCCCTTTCCCCGCGGGATCGTCCGGTGGCAGTAGATGCTTTCGCTCAGCCCTGGGGGAGGGGGCTTCTCTATGCCTTTCCCCCTCTGAAACTGTTGCCAAGAGTCCTAAAAAAGATTCAGGAGGACCAGGCCCTAGTTATTGTGATCGCCCCCTTCTGGCCAAGAAGAGTCTGGTTTTCGGGGTTGCGCAGGATGTCGATTGCCTCCCCTTGGGTGCTTCCGGAGGTGAAGGGGCTTCTCTCTCAGGGGCCGGTAGTTCATCCGGAGGTGTCAAACCTGCACTTGACTGCCTGGCTCTTGAGAGGAACATCCTGAAGAGTAGGGGTCTCTCTGACGAGGTCATTACTACACTTTTGGCCAGCCGTAAGAAGGTTACCTCCGAGATCTATCTCAGAGTCTGGAAAATTTTTTTCAGATTTGCGGATAGGCCTGTGGATGTTCTAGCTGTTCCCGACATTCCCCTGATTCTAGATTTTCTGCAGGAGGGGTGGAAGAAAAAGCTGAGGCCTAGCACTTTGAAGGTCCAGATTTCGGCTTTAAGTGCGTTTTTTTGAATATAAACTGGCCAGTCATCCTTGGGTTAAAAGATTTGTCACTGCCATCTCAAAATTGTCTCCAATCTGTAGGTCAAAGGTTCCTCCGTGGGACTTAAATTTAGTCTTATCTTCCTTCATGGAGGATCCCTTTGAACCTATAGAAGAGATATCCATAAAACTCTTATCTCTAAAGCTTGCTTTTCTCTTAGCCATCACATCCGCGAGAAGAGTTAGTGAGATTTCTGCCCTTTGCATTGATCCTCCTTATTTGGTAATTTCGGAAGATCGGGTGGTGTTTTCTCCTGACCCTTCTTTTTTACCAAAGGTTTCCTCGAGATTTCATAGATCCCAAGTAATAGTTCTGCCTACCTTTTGTGCCTCTCCCAAAAATAACAAAGAAAGGAAGTTTCACTGTTTGGATGTGAGGAGATGCCTCTTAAAATACCTTCAGGCCACTTTCCCCTGGAGATCCTCTTCGCATTTGTTGGTGCTTTTTCAGGGATCTAGGAAGGGTTCGTCTGCATCATCTCAGACTGTGGCCAGATGGATTAGACAAGCTATTGCTTTAGCCTATTCAGCTAGCGGTAAAATTCCTCCAGGGGGGTTTGGGGCCCATTCTACAAGGGCTATCTCTGCCTCCTGGGCAGAGAGGGCCTCGGCTTCCCTGGAGCAAATTTGTAAAGCCGCCACGTGGAGTACCCCACATACTTTTTTCCGACACTATAAGCTGCAGCTACCTTCCAATGACGGCCTTGTTTTCGGTCGGAAGGTATTGCAGGCTGTAGTCCCACCCTAGGTTTTCTTGCCTAGTCTCCAGGGGTGCTGTCATAGGCGAGGAGAGAAATAGTAGATTACACTTACCGGTAATCTTTTTTCTTTGAGCCTATGACAGCACCCTGATTTATTCCCCCCCCAAAAAAAAAAAAAAAAAAAAAATATTTTTGTGTATAAGGCTTTAGTTTGTTTGTCTCTACCTTGCGATTGATAAATTTGTATATGAATTACCTAAATATTTTGATATTAAGTGGATGGTACGAGCTCTGTTCCCTGAGGTTCTTGAAAAAGGACTGGAGATGAGGGGGGTGGTCCCTCTTTTAAAAGCGATGCCGGTGGTCTGTTTCCTGTCCTGAGGAAGGAGGCGGTCTCTCCAGGGGTGCTGTCATAGGCTCAAAGAAAAAAGATTACCGGTAAGTGTAATCTACTATTTCTGCAGAAGTCACTCTCATCATCCTGTACACTGTCACTTGCAAGTTGCTTGCAGAAGAGTGAAATCCTGACTCCCGTGGCACAGGACACTAAAGTTTCTCTGCTCGGAGCTAGGTAGCGAAACAACATAGAGCGCTAGTCAGGACTCTTAGCGGGTGCAGCGCTAGCCACTGATGATGTGCTGAGTGAAGGGGGGCCCCAAGGACACGATGGAGGAAGCAGGGAACTGGAAGGCAGAGCCTGAGCCGCCCCACAAGGGACTCAAGACAGGAGCGAAAATTATTAATTATGTGTAACTAGGAGGTGAGGCCATTTGTCCAAGGCCAGGCCCGCTTCTTCCAGGGGCCCCAAAGCAGCTGCATGGTCTGCCTCCGTTGGAGGTACACTGCTGAGGTAATTTTTTCAGTAGAATCTGTATAGGGCCCCAGGCACACAACCATATCTGTTTTGCGGTCCATGTTACATTCACATTTTTTGCGCACCTGTTGACTTCAATGGTTATGTGGTCCGGAGATAGTTTCTATCAAAACAAAACTTTCTCCTATCCACAGAATATCTGGGACCACCACTGATCACGAGAACTGGATCCTGTGTCCCCTTATGAATGAAGTGGCAGGTCGAGCATGCACATAGCCACTCTGTTCACTCTCTATGGGACTGCTGGAGAGTACAATGCTCAGATATTTCCAGAAGTCCCATAGATATTGAATGAAGCAGAAGGGAACATGGTTGACCTACCATTCCATTTCTTTGGGGATGCAGGATGCCCGTTCTCATGATTATGGAGGACCCATCAGTCCCCACTGATCAGATTCTTATCCCCTATCCTGTAGGTAGGGTTTAATAAAATAAGCTGAGCTGTAGAACCAAGAAAGGCCAACGCTATCTGATCAGCAGGGGTCCAACACCCTGCACTCCCATCCAGTTGACTATGAAAATTTATAAAGCGGCCTGGACACACCACTACTTAATATACACTGACTTCTTTATTAACTGCAAGGTGTGAAATGTACAGTAGATGTTCTCATTAGAAGTCAGGGCACTGATCTTAAATGTGTCCCTGTTGATAATGGGCCTTTGACTCATGAAGAGTCGGGCCTTCAGCACTCAGGAGAGGAAAAACCCCCAGTGGAGGAATCCTCTAGGGAACCATGGCTGAAGGACTGCCCTTCCCCTGGGCGGTGGAAGAAAATGATGGCACGGACGGTAGATTTTTCCTTTTGCAGAGACCAAGCCTGGAATCTGCTTTTTGATGCAGCAGGAGACTCACTTCTTTGGTGAATATATCTGTCTGCAGAAAGTCCGGTGAATGTCAAGTCCAGTGGTTATTGCAGAGACCAAGCCTGGAATCTGCCTTTGATGCAGCAGGAAACTCACTACTTTAGTGAATACGTCTGACTGCAGAAAGTCCAGTGGGTGAGTGCAGAGACTGAGCCCGGAATCCGCCTCTTACTGAAGCGCAGGTCATCTGATCCTGACATGGTGGCCACCATGTCTCTGACTTGTGGTAGAGTCATCACCACCAGCTGTATCCCGTATTCATTGCAGGGACACAGTGATCTGATAGTGATCTGCAGTTGCAAAAAATATAACTAATTATGACTGAACATGGAGCAGAGGAAAAGTATATGTAAGTGACACAACTTTTCTCCCAGTCACCGTGGGTCATTGTAATTCCTTTAAGGGCCCGTTCACACGACATTGTGAACAGGTCCACAACTATTCTGCAAAATTGCGGAATAGGTGCGGGCCCGTTCACTTCAATGGCCGGCACTGGATCTTGCCAAGCCGCGGCTCCACAAGAAAATATAGAACATGTCCTATTCTTGTCCAGAATAGCGGACAACAATAGGCATTTTGAACGGGGCGGCCGGCTGTGTGTTCTGCAAATTGCGGAACACAGGCTGTGCAGCTTCCGTGGTATTGCGGATCCGCAATACTATGGCCGTCTGAATGGCCCCTAACTTTATTAAACTTGGTTCCATGTTTCTAACAGCGATAACAAAGCTTATCAATGTTATTGACTGTTATAGCTGTTATTCTTGTTCTGGTACCCACTGCTGTATCCAACATAAACAGATTACACCATATAATCGTGGGCTAAATTATTTTCATATATTTTTTTATAGGGTTTGGAGCTCAGTTTTTGTGATACAAATCACCAAAACCCCTACTTTCTTACAAACTTCCATTGTTAACACTCTGGGAGCCATTTCTCAAGGTGATCTACATATCAAGGTCAATGGGAGCTCCCCCTAGTGGTGACTGCAGCCAGTTAGAATTGTATCATACTTATATGCCATGTATCAGGCAGTTTGGATGATTTTCCACTAATGGCCACTGCTCTGCTCATTAGTGGAAAATCAGAAGGAATGAGCCAATCGACATGCAGGATGAGAGAGAGTTGACCAGCAGCCGCCGATCAACATATCGCCGACGCCTATGAATCCTCATGATGGCGTCCAATCTTCTTTCTGAAGTTTTGTGCATCCAACATGGAGTCACACCTTCATAAATTCATCATTGTGATGTCATCCAGTGACATTACAGCTGTAGGCCCAGTTCTAGAATGTTCTATGCAAATGTGGTGACATCACAATACTCTACCAGGATAAAGGCCAGAGTATTTTAACCACTTAATGGCATTTAATATTTTAATGAACTAAGATATATTGATAGTGTTTGGATGCAGATTTTCAGCTTTCTCAAATACATTGATTTTTACCTTTAGAGTAAATTTTCTGCTTCACATTTTTAGTTTGATTAGGTTGCTGATTAGTGTTTTTTTTTTTTTTTAATCTGTATAGTTCGAAAACTTAGGGGTCAGATCTTTATATTATGAAACACACTAATCCTTTAAATCAAATTACAGAATTTGAGATGCAGATGCTGCAGAACCTCTTCTGAAAAGTAAGGAAGAGATTCCTGTCCACCATTGATTGCTTGAATAAGGCCTCGTCTTTCTCATAAGAAGGCCTGCAGTATATGAGATGTGTATTTTTGTGTTATGCCCATATGCAAGTGGTACTCTCTCCCCACATCGAGACGCGCATCCATCTTGGCACACATCTGTGGCGCTCCACGCCTACCAGGGTACCTCAGGCTCCCGCGTGACCATTATAGCGGTGTAGCCGCTCTACCTGGATCCCCACATGGAGCGCAGGTATCCCCCTGTGGGATTGTTCATGTATTTATATATGTGATCTATTCGTACCTGCTCCCACATGGTATGGACACTGGTCGGGGCTAATATTCTTTTCTTGAGGAGCATGTTGCTGTACCTCCATGTGAACAGAGAGGTCAACATACCTTGAAGTACCTACTTTCTGATATATTTATTTATATTCTGGGGGAAAAATTTCCCACCTTTTATTTTCTATATAGGAGGTGATTCAGGAGTTCTACAGGATTTAGTACCCTGTCTTTATATCGTTGGAGTAATATTTTGTGTAGTTCCACTTATATTATTGTGTTTGACTGGTGGCATCAATGGGATATACGTTCCTTTGTAAAGATAACTAAGTCCCCTGATGAGCTACAAGTTGTTAGAGAAACGCGTCGGTACATAACTTGTACCCCTGAGATAATTGCGGGTTGTTACAGGCGATTGTGCCTGGATTCCATCTGACCACACTATTAGTGGCTCTTGGATGCGATACCAGCTTTTGGAACATTTTAATCATGATTTATGTTGACATTTGTTTAGGTGGTAATTTAGTGGTTTTGGTCGTGTCCTAATCTTATTGCCTACATTTCTGGCCATGTGGGTGGAGTCAATGGCATTTAGGGTTGGCTTCCAGCATCCCCTTTTTGAATTTGCTATCATGTGTTATTTATGTATTGATAGGGTCATAATTACTGACATCACTTTGACTACACCTATGACCCGGTCTTGCTAGGTGGTGGACAGGGGCGGACTGGGAACTTAAAGTGGCCCTGGAGAAGATACTAAAAATGGCCCCCGTTTTGTAGTTGGGTCCAAATTGATGGAAGGCAGGGCCAGCAATACCATATTGTGGCACATTATACCACCCCAACAGAGTCCAATACCACAGTCCACCACAAAATACATCCCCAAAAACTTCCACTTGCCGGCTGTGAAGAGGGTTCAGGTGGCCCCCTGGGCATTGGCCCACCGGGAAATTTCCCTGTAAGGTCTATGGCCAATCCGCCCCTGGGAGTAGGCTAACGTCAGGAGCCATGGAAGAGTCCCAAGAATTCTTCGCAAGATGTAAGAATGCTTGGCAGGACCTTAAGTAGATTTTTGATGTGATGGCCAATCCACCCCTGGTGGTGGATATCTTTCCTGTGCCAGGGACATTACAGGGTGTTCAGGAGGTTCCGGACACGGGATTGCCCCGATCGAGGCGGCCATTCCGTTATTAGGCAGGGAATACCAGCCATTAGGGACAGCGCCAGGGATAGTATTTCCCAAATAAGGTGTTTATCCAGCAATCACCTCCATTGTCCCTACACTACATGCACCTCTTGGGGGGCATGCTTAGGACACAAATTGTCTGTCACTTTTAACACTTTGGTGATTGGAATGCACTTTTTCTACAAATGAACTACTGGTCTTTCTTGATTTATGTTGTATGTCTTTTTTAGACTGTAGCATTAAAAGTTAAGTTTTAGAGGTTTCTGCCGGTGATTACAAGTGGTACGCAGCCATAATACAGCCTTCAAAGTAGTCTATGGGGCCTTACTGTAGTCAAGGGCGTAACATTTGGAAACACCCCGAGCAACTTCCCCAAAACCTTTCTTCCCGCATCGAGTCACGAGCAGGAGTCCAGAGTTTACTAATCAATGGCTGATGAAAGCACCTCCCCAGGCCCTTCCCTCCATCTACATGCAGCAGCTTCCTGATCGTCCTCTTCTCTCTGAGGGCTTGGGTCCCTGTAGTTTATAATTTTCTAGGGACCTACTGTAACCTAATCATCAAATTGAACAGGCAGTGTAAAAGCAAGAGGGAGATACAGAACAGCAGACCAAGTTTCTATGGAGACAGGACCTCCTATACACTATGCAGCTACGCTTCAGTCACTGATCAGGACTTGTAGCTGGGGTCTACCGTATTTAGGTTTGTGCTGTTTGTTAAAGTAGACCCTCAGTCCTCAACCTACTGTCCTGTAAGACATATGGACCGGATTGTAGTTGTAATACAACTCCCTTTGAAGGTGTTTGGGATCCCTGTTTGATAAATATCTACGGCTCTAATTTTCTTTGTGTTTACAGGGTGTGAATTTGTATATAAAAAATCTGGATGACACTATTGATGATGAAAAGCTAAGGAAAGAGTTTTCTCCATTTGGATCCATCACAAGTGCCAAGGTGAGACGGAACGTGTTTTTTTGTTTTGTTTTGTTACCTGCATCAACCTTGTTTCAGCTAGCGTTATGTTGGGACGTTTGTGTTTTACTTTTTATGCTACTCTTTAGGCTTCACTCCTGCTAGTAATGATTTTATCTGACCTGAAATCCACCTTTAGATTTATAATTTATTATGGATAGTACAGAAAGACATAACTGCCATCCAATCTATACATTCCGTTATCTGTGATGACTATGATGCAGGTGGATTCAGGGCCTAATAGGCATTTGTACATGACAGACCTAGGAGCCTTGGTTAGGCCCCTGATTTCCATAGCCATCCATCTATGCTCTGCGATCGTATGAAGGGCTGCCAGCGAGCTTAGAGGAGGGTAAATGGCTGGAATTGGAGTCACCTCTGCTCTTGGCACATGTACAGGGTCTGCTTCATCCCAGTGCTGTATATTTGTGTGGGAACTATTTTTACACGTAACAGTATTCATCACCGTGCAGTATTTTTGGACAAATGATAGTAATGATCATTGCTTTTGCTTTCTGGATGTTTGCTGGAAAACAAATGCTCATATTGTTATATAAGTGTAAAATTGTATTCCCTCTCCCCCTTTGCACTGTAATCTCATCCTTTCCCTGCTGTATTGTGCATGGAGAGGCAATGCAGTGCTAGATAAATGCAGAGGAAATCCAGACGGAGCATAGTCTGCATTGCGCTCTGTCTCTACACCTCTTCCACATCCAATCCTAAATATGTTTGGAATGTTGTGGTAAAGATATAGCATTCCACCTAAATGCATAATGTCTATTCCAGGTTATGCTGGAGGATGGCCGTAGCAAAGGATTTGGATTTGTTTGCTTTTCTTCCCCAGAAGAAGCCACTAAAGCAGTCACTGAGATGAATGGGAGAATTGTAGGGTCTAAACCACTGTATGTGGCATTGGCTCAAAGAAAGGAGGAACGGAAAGCACATCTTACCAATCAGTATATGCAGCGTATAGCAGGAATGAGGGCTCTTCCTGCCAACACCCTTATCAACCAATTTCAGCCTGCTCCTGGAGGATACTTTGTGCCTGCTGTTCCGCAGGTGGGTGCAGTGGAAATTTTAATTTGAAAATGCTCTTTCACATGTATCTCCTTATAATGTGGGTGATTGTTTCCCAGGCTCAAAACAGACCTACATACTATGCACCCAATCATATGACCCAAGTACGGCCAGGCCCTCGATGGCAGCAAGCAGGACGTCCTCAAGGTGAGAATTTTTTGTAGAATGGTGTTTTAGATAGAGATACAGATATTTGATCTTATTGCATACTGATCATTTGTTTATTTTAGGCTTCCAACCCATACCTAATGCACTGCGCCAGAGTGGCCCACGTCAGTCACTACGCCATCTACCACCTTCCAGTACTCAGGGCACCCGTGGAATCCCCAACGTAGCCCAGAGAGTTGGTGAGAAAAACTGCTGTAGCACTTGAGCTCCTTCTCAGCCTTAGACTCACGTTAAGGGATCATTCACATGTCTTCAAGTGTTTTGCGGTCCACAAATTGCGGATCTGCAAAACACCGACACCGGCCATGTGCATTCCGCATTTTGCGGACCGCACATGGCCGGACCATTGATAGAAATGCCTATTCTTGTCCATGGCTGCAGACAAGATAGGGCATGTTCTATGTTTTTTGTGGGGCTGTGGAACGGAACTACGGATGCAGACAGCACAGTGTGCTTCCGCATCTTTTGCAGCCCAATTTAAATGAATGGGTCCGCACCTGTTCCGCAAAATTGCGGAATGAATGCGGACCCATTCATGTCACATAAACTTCTTCAGTATATTGCACATATTCCTGTGAACAGGTGACCATATTGCACACCTACACCTTATGGTGTTTTTATTTTTTTTTACGTGGAACGAGGAGCAGCCAATTATCGGGAAAGAAGCATTCTTTCCCAACAACCGGCTGCTGGTTTAGTGGGGGTGAAGCCCTGCATTTACATGCAAAGATCACCTCTACAGTATGAGAACAAGCAATCGCTCGTCTTCATACAGCGGCATTGTTTCTGGCCAGCACTGTTTAGACAGCACAATCTGATGTCCACAAACTCTAATTTACTTGCATGCACAAACGACAATTTCACCCAATGAGGAGTGTGGAAGATTGTAAGGGATAAACGTTCGTAGAAATGTTCATCTCTGACAATTGGCTGTGTAAACCCGCCATTAGTGTCCATTTATTACCCTTGGCAATTAAGCTTTTCATTTTTACAAGCTTGGATTGGTTTCCAATAAACATTCCTATGTTACATTGCCCTGCTGTATTTCTACTTAATATTTAATAATGCACTATAAACTCATCCTGCCCCTGCTGCTTAGTGCAGGAGGAAAGGGAAATATGTGCTGAAAGAAATCCAGAGGAAATCCAGACAAAGCATACTTGACCTTGTGTTCTGTCTCTACACCTCTGCCACATTTGTCCTATATATATATATATATATATGTTAATATTAATATTATAAAGCCAGTTCAGGCATATAGTGTAGTTATGCTGGAAAAGATAATGATGAACTATCCTTGAGATAAGTCATTATTATCACATCAACGGGAGTCCAGGCACCCCTGCCAATCAGTGGTTTCAGGGAGCTCCTGCACTGACCGGATTTCTGGTGAGCGCTGCTGCCCCCTAACAGCTTTCCAGGTAGCAGCTGTGCTTGGTATTTCAGCTTAGACCCGTTGACTTTAACCCTTTCAGTACCGGAGGTTTTTTCGGTTATGCATTTTCGTTTTGCGCTCCCTGCCTTCAAACAGCCATAACTGTTTTATTTTTCTGTTCACATAGCTGTATGAGGGCTTGTTTTTTGCGGGACAAGTTGTACTTTCCAACGCCACCATTTAATATTGCATATGGTGTAGTGGGAAGCAGGAAAAAAATTCCAAATCAGATGAAATTGCAAAAAAAAGCTATTCTGCTACAGTTCTACGGGTTTCTTATTTACAGCGTTCGATGTTCATTAAAACTGACCCGTTACTTTCATTCTACTGGTCAGTACGAATCCGGCGATACCTAATGTATAGTTTTTCCTGCGTTTTCATAGTGATAAAATAATTAGAAAGTTGGCCTTTTTTTTTTTGTTATATCTTGACCCCTATAACTTTTTGGTATTTATGTGTATGGAGCTGTATGGGGGCTCATTTTTTGCGGGGCGATCTGAAGTTTTTATTGATACCATTCTGGGGTGTGTATGACTTTTTGATCACTTTTTATTTATTTTTTTTTAGAAAAAAAAAGCGACAAAAAACAGCAAATCGCCATTTGGACGCTTTTTTCCGCCACACAATTCGCCGTATTGGAATTATTTTTTTTATATAAAATAAATAATTTTAAATAATAATAAATAATTTATTTTTTATATATTTTTAACATTTTTTTTATTTTTTTGTGATTATTTTAAAGCTCAAATATGAGCTAATATATTGTTTTGTTTTTTCTTTATGAGCAATCAGGGATTTACTAGATGGAGATAAATCCAAGAATTGCTCATTTCTTATCCTGGCCTGTCATCTAGTGGCCAGAATAAGAATTGCACTTTGAAAGCTGTAAACCTCATCATTGAGGTTTACAGCTTTCAGATCATGTAGACACCCTGATTGGCCACACGGGGTGTCTGTACACCACCCGGAAGCGTACTCTTCCGGGTTCAGACGCAACTAGATGCCGGCATATAAAGGCCCAGCAAGACGCCGCAGATGGTGTAAGTAGCCGCAAGTCTCTGCTGTTAGAAACAGCAGAGACTTGCCGGCCATGACGCCCGCCGCACGTGCTAGCGGGCGCCATGTGTCCGCATCGCCCCAGCGCCGTACATGTACGGCGCTGGGAGTCTAAGGGTTAATGGGGCTGAGCTGCAACTAGGCCATGTGACTGATGTATGGTGATATCATTGGCCTACTGTAGGCAGAAGCTGCAGCGCTCACATAGCGCCTAGCCTCTTCTATGAGATGGGGTATCAGACCCCCGCCCATCTGATATTAATGACCATGCAGCAAGGCTTGTTCCTAGGAGACAGCAGGCAATGTAAAGATTTCTCCACTTCAGTGTGCAGAATAGGATTCACCTTTTCACATGTAATTATGTATTATGCTTTTAAGCGCTTCTAGGAGCAATTTTTAAACTTTTTTTTCTTTTTTTTTGCATAGGGGTATCTTCTGCTACTCAGACCTTAGGTCCACGACAACAAGTCTCTTCTACTCCCCCTCGAGCTGTGCCTCCGTACAAGTACACACGTTGCCCACTCCCTGGTGTTCAGCCTCTACAGGTACATACTAGCTCATCTGCTAAAACAATATCAAAGATCAAAATTGTTTTATAACACAGCTACTTCTAATAATGGTCAACGTCTGTGATTTCAATATGGAGATGACATACAATAATTTTCAAACAGTATGCGCAGCACTGTGTTTTGAACTTCTTTCAACCTTTTTTTGCAAACGTTTGGGAGAATCTTTACTAACCATCAGCTGAAGGAGCATATCCTAAGTCTCCTTGCATTAGAAGGTTTCCAGTCTAGAACTTTGAAGTAAATTATGTTCTTACTGGTACTTGTAAAATAAAAGCTTTAGATCCACTTTAAAGAAAGAATATGTGGTTCTAAGTATAAACTTATAGTTTTTGCAGTATATAGATTAACCCAAGCCTTTAAAGGCTATGTAGACCTTTGGAGATAATTTATTTTTTAATGATTGCATTGTACTTATTTTGAGTTAAAAATCATTTTTGGTCCTTATTCAAAATATGAAATCTTATTATTATTTTTTTTTTGAACATAGCTGAGATGCTGTAGTAGCAGCCTGTGATTTTCTGTGATTTTCTGTCATTTGGGAGCCGACAAGCTCCTTATCTCTGCTCTCTGACATTAAAGCTTAATCTTTATCTTAGTGATTAGAATGTGGCTTAAATAAGTGATTATGACCTCTCAGTAGTTTAGAGATAAGGTTTATTAGAAGACTGCACATAGTAAAAGTGAAAGTACCAGTCACACAGTTAGAGAAATAGTTAACCCTTTGTGACAGAACCGCTCAGTATTTTTAATAAAGGCCAATTGAAAATATGATCTTTAGCCAAAAATGGGTAAAATGCAATCATAAACAAAAATTGCCTCCGAAGGTGTACATAGCCTTTAAAGTATGCCTTCAATTATAAACTACTTTTCATAAATCGATAGTATAAGTAAAGATAAGCAACCTTGTAACGTATCTTATTTGAGAAAATAATGCCTATTCACATATGAGGCTCCTTTCTTCCCCCACTCCCTGAATTCACTTATCAAATCTAGAGTTGGCTTTTCAACTTCACTGAGAGATCAGGTTACACGATACCCATAGAAGTCTTTGGAGAGAGGAAGGAAGGGGCAGGAGACTGTTAATCATGACTCTCAGACACAGAACACAGGAAAACCTATTCCTCTGAATGTCAGAAGCAGCAGCATGGGAGGACGTTACACTGAGCAGTATAGCTGTGAATCCAGCACTGGAGTAATGTGCGAAGTTTACTAGAGCCTAGCAGCGTCTGTATATATCAATCTTTTGGTCTGGTTGTGCAGCAACTCCTCCCGCCTCCCTAGACTTCTATGAGTAGTATGAAATCTGATTACTCAGTGACGCTGAAAAAATGCACAAAGTGGAGAAAGCAGTTTTTCCTAGCAAGCTTGTGCTACTGATTAATGGAAAGTTGTTTATAATATGCGGCATATTGCTCTATGGAGGGAAAAAATAGCTACTATTAAAAGGCCTCAGAAATCCCGGCATTGAGTTAATTAAAAAAATAAATCTCTTGACTGCAGTTATTATGAAGAGATTTTCAAGCTTATTCAATGTGATATCAGAGCATTTTTTTATTTTATTTTTTTAGTGAGAATCTTCAGGCATTATGTACTCGGGCACATTTGTCAGTCACGTCAGTCATTCCGCCAAAGTTATGAAGAGGCGCCGGCGTCTTCATAACTTTGATGGATCCACTGCCAGTTCTAAATGTAAGACAGCTACAGCTAGCTTTATGCAAGTATCTGAACTATTAAAATATTCTTTTATCTTGCACAGTGAATGCTGTAAAGAAAAAAATGAGAATTGCCATTTTTTGGTCACCTACCCCCAAAAAATAAAAAATTGATTCAAAAGTTGTATGCATCCCAAAATGGTGTTGATCAAAACTACATTTCATGCAAATTTATGAAAATCCGTTTCCATAATTATACTGACCCAAAGTATAAGGTTGTCGTATCACTTTTTGGAGCATTCTGAATGCTGTATACAAATTGTGGCAGAATTGCATTGGCTGTTAGAAGACAAAGAAGAAAACAAGAAAATTGGTGACAGCGGGAAAGGGTTACGTTTCTTATAGGGTCAGTTTATACGTGTTACAGAAAAAATCTTTAAGATTTCCAGGTGACCCCTCTGTCCTATATCTCCTGATTGCTTTAAACTTAGAAGACCTAGAAGTCAGTTGTAGAGGGATTAGAGATGAGCGAACGTGCTCGTAACGAGCACTGTAGCGCTCGGCTCCCCTGGTCGCAGGCATCCGCTTCCGTCCTCCTCACCCGAAGGAAGCGGATGCCTGCGCCCATGCGAGCGCAGGGGAGCCGAGCGGTACAGTGCTCGTTACGAGCACGTTCGCTCAACTCTGAGGGATATATATCGGTTTGAATGTGCACGCTCCAAATACAAAATGCGTTACACTGCTGCATAGATCAGAACCCATTCATGTGCTCAGTAGTGAAGTAATATCCTTTTCAGAACCCCCAGCCTGCTGTCCATGTACAGGGACAGGAGCCACTCACAGCTTCAATGCTGGCCGCTGCCCCTCCCCAAGAACAGAAACAAATGTTGGGTGAGTCAGCTGTGTGTAGCTTGTATATGTGGTTTTTTGGAGTGTTTTTTTTTTTTTTTTTTTTTTTTTTGCATGGCTAAGATGTTGTTTATGTCAATATAGAAAATGTATGTTAATTTATTATTCTGTTTCTTATAGGAGAACGTCTCTTTCCTCTTATCCAAGCCATGCACCCCTCACTAGCGGGTAAAATAACAGGAATGCTGCTAGAAATTGATAACTCAGAGCTTCTACACATGTTGGAATCCCCAGAGTCTCTGCGCTCCAAGGTAAATATCATTTTAATTTGTTGCATTAAAATCCACTTTTTGGCTATGATTTTAATTCAAATTTGAGCTGTAGCTATGTTAAAGGGGTATTCTGGTAGGTACAAGCCGGTCGCACATGCACGTGGCTGGTCCATTTATTTCTATGGCAGTTACGGAGAGAGCAGAGTACAGTGTTTGGCCATCTCCAGAACTTCCATAGAAAATAAGGGAATGGCTGTGCACATGTGCGACTGGCCGCTCCGGTCATTTTAGGGAAGCAGCAAGGGCCCCCATTCTTGTGATCAGTGGGAGTTCCAGCAGTAGGACCCCCACTGATCTGATAGTTATCCCCTATGCTGTGGATAGGGGATAAGTTGTACCTACCGGAATACCCCTTTGGCACAAACCGTTTCATTAACAAAGGAGTTTGCGCCAACCAAAAATATAAAAAGCAATGGTGTAGTCCATCACAGATGAGATTACCGCTCTGAAAATCATTTTGCCATAGGTTGAAGAGGCTGTTGCAGTTTTACAAGCTCACCAAGCTAAGAAAGACGCTGCTCAGAAAGTGGTGATCGTTGCTGCTACCTCTTGAACCAGGGTAACCTGTAAGTATTTGATATTGGCTATCGTAAAGGGCATGCTTTTTAGATGTACTCATTTAAAGGGAATCTGTCAGCTCCAAAACACCCCCTAAATTGAGTAAGGGCTCTTTCACACTGGCGAGTTTTCAGTCTGATGCAATTTGTGTTTCACGCATCATCTCTGAGTTCAGGAAAAATTGCAGCATATCCTGTATTGCGCGGTTTTACACACTGAAGTGAATGGGGCTTGCGTGAAAAATGGGGGCCTGCAATCTGGATGCAATGCGTTTTTCACTGATAGTTGCTATACGATGTAGATTGTTGTTCTTCAGTTTTTCTTCACATGCATGAAAGACGCATCAAAACTGTGTATGTGTGAAAAAAACGCACACACTGAATGCAATCTCGGAAAAAGCTGATTGAACTTGTATGCAAAACCATCAGTTTTTTCCAGAACAGATCTTGACTCAATCCGTATCGCTCGTGTGAAAGAGGCCTTAGCGGTGTGGGGCTGCAGCCAATAATTTCATTTGGCCCTTTTGTTTTTTGCTTTGCCCACATTCTGGCTTTAGTTGATCAGTGTGTTTCCAAGATAACTATATGGTGCTTATTAATATAATCTTTGTTGCTATGCTGAGCCATTTTCTATATTTCATGAGTCATGCCCCCTTGTTGGCTGTCATATCTGCTGTCCACACGGAGGTCCTGTCCATAAAATGGCTGCCGTCTGCACTTGCAGTGTTGGGAGTTTAGTGCTGGTGCAGTGTGTGAGTGGAGACAGCTGAGTGATGTGTCTTGTCACATGACTCTCCATCAACCGCCATCTTATGGACAGAACCTCTCAGATGATTTGCCTAACAAGTGAGCATGGCTTTTGCACAGAATCAAACAAAGGCTATATCAGTAAGTGCCATATAGTCATCTTATATATAGATTGGTCAACAGTAAGTAGAAAGTGGCCAACCCCTTTAATTATCTCTCTGGAACACCCCTTTAACCCTTTCCTCGACTGCCCCAAGTAAAAAATATGTGTGCTTTCGGGCATTTAAAAATACAGCAGTCACCCGCGGCGAATGTCTTCGACTGGCGGTAATGTCAGTTGCAGATTGTTAATCCTTCAGATGCTGCGGTCAAACGTGACCACGGCATCTCAACACGGTAAAATCTGGAAATGCATGCTTCCGGGTGTGCTCCAGCTTTCCCTGGCGAGGAGTGGGGGAGCCGGATGCGCTGTGCAGCAGCCGCTGTGTGACAGGAGGCTGCTGCACATTTGTTCCTATGAGGCTCCTGCCTGTAATAGGGCTCCATATGAACACAGTATAATCCCCCATAATGCATTGGAGTTTATGAAAGAAGCAATCTAATGACATACACATCATGGGTATCCCATATTTAAAATGGGGGGAGGGGAGTCAAAATGACCGATGCTGTTATTTGGTTGCTTCTCCTCCCCAAAATTAAATAAAAAGTGACCAAAAAGTCGTACACACCTCAAAATCAACAAAAAGTACAGATCGCCCCACAAAAAATGAGTGCTCACACAGTTCCTTCCAGATAACTGTAAAAAAGTTATGGGGGTCATAATATGGCAACTAAAAGAAAAAAAATTTGTTCAGAACTTTTAATTTTTTTTCAGTGTAGAAATGCAAGAAAATATATACGTATGTGGTATGGCCGTAATTCTACTGACCTGAAGAATGAAAGTAACTGGTTAGTTTTACAGTATCGGGAACGCCGTAAAAACAAAGCCCATAAAACTGTTGCTAATTTTATTTTTTTCCAATTTCATACCATTTGGAATTTTTTACCAGCTTTCCACTACATTGTATGCAACCGTAAATGGTGCCATTAGAAAGGACAACTTGTCCTCATATGGCTACGCCAATGAAAAAAGTTATGGCTTTGGGAGGGCTGGGAGTAAAAATTGAAAATGAAAAACCGGAAAATCACCACATCTTGAAAGAGTTCGTTTACATTCCTTTATCATTTAACATTCCATAGATTTACTGTACAGCTTTAAAGGGAACCTGTCATCTCCGAAACACCCCCTGAACTAGAGTAAGCGTTGTATAGTGTAAATGATGCTGAATCCGAATATGTAAGTTTTATCTTCATACTCACTTCCATTCTGACGCTGTGCTCCCACAAACCGGCAGTAAAATGCACTCACTGGACTCTTCTTTGAGTCCTCTCCATTACGTGAGTGAGCACCGGAGTCCACTGAGTGCATTTTACTGCAGGTTTGTGGGAGCACAGAGTCAGAATGGAAGTGAGTATGAAGATAAAAATTACATAATCAGATTCAGTATCACTTACACTATACACCTCTTACTCTAGTTCAGGGGGTGTTTCGGAGATGACAGGTTCCCTTTAACTTTTTTATGCTTTGGTGTCATTGTTGTCCACTAAGAGCAATGTCTAATTTCATCTGTTTCATTGTAACACTATAGAACATCATTATGGTCAACTTTCGATATATATTGCAGTTTGATCAATTGCATTCTTATTTCATCAATTCCTGCAGCAATTATCCAGAATAGAGAGCTGCCCGCACATTAGGACAGTCCTATTATTTCCACATTCAGAGCATATTACTGAGGATATTAGGAAAGCTACAATCGGAACTTGTATTTCCCCTATTAATTTATGAGGTAAAGGTTGTAGAAGTGAGCAAATCGTTTAATTCATCAAAACAGGCTTCTTGAGCAGTGAGGGGCTGTCCCCCCTGCTCAAGAGGCTCTTCCCTCTACCTTGATTGAAGGGCCGGACGTCTTGCCTGACCCCTGCGTCGTCGTTCCAGGTAGAAGAGCAAGTGCAGAGGCTCTGCTGCTACCAGAGCAGCACAGATGCCGACTCTGCATGTGCCACTTCACTTCTGCATACGCAGCACAGGAGATATGTCTGGCCCTGTCAATCAAGGGAGAGGGGAGAGCCTGTCACTGCTCAAGAAGTCAGTTTTGATAAATGATTCAGTTTGTACAAATGTGCAAAGTAGAGAAAAAAGCCTGTATTTTGACCCTTTCCTTATGCCTTGTTTATTAATTGCAGGAAGTAAAGAAGCCAAATAATCCCAGAATGTGTGAGTTTGAAAAGTGGCTGCCAAGAATCTAGTCTCGTCCACGTGCTGCTTATCTCGAGAGAGGCCATCTGTCTGTCAAACATGGAGTCTATGCACTACGTCGCTTTATCGCTCTTAGGATGAGAAGATGCATCTTGAGTGAACATCTCCAGGATCCTCCTGCAGAACTTTTTCCCCTAATTGCAAAGGATTTTTATTTTTTGCAGTTTGAAGAAATTTGAATGAGATCTAAACTGTTTTCTCTATGAAATAATAAAAGGGTGCAAGTCCAATGAATTTGAGTTTGAATTGTGTGGATGGTATCTTTTTTTTTTTTTTTTTCCCCTTCGTGCCTGATATCATGAGCAGTATAGCTCCAAACAGCATTTACTTCCATAAAAATAGTATTTGAATTTACTTCTGTGTTTTTTTATAGTCTTTCCACACAAAAACCCTACAGGTATGTCTACCCAGATTTCTGCAGACTATGAATGCTTTAGTATTCTCCATTCTTATGCACTTATAGCCTGCATTAGCCCATCGTTCCTACTTCCCACTGCAGCTAACTGAAAGTGGACAGCGTTAAACATAACTTTTAATAGTACTTTAAAATATCATGTACAATAAGGTAAAAATGAGGGTATATCACCCCTGGTAAGTTTAATCAGGCAACCATGTACTGTAGGAGCAGTAATTCTCAAAGATGGTACTTGCGACACAAGACGGGATAGACTTCACTGTTTTGAAATTCGTTCACGCTTCGTTTGGTGGTAAAAGGTAAAATGCGTTATGGATTCCGTTACCACGGACCATAATGCAATTCTATGACAAAATGCATAATAGAAGGCCTTTAGAGGCCTTCCGTTATTCATTCCGTCATAATAGAAGTCTATGGGCTGCATAACAGATGTCACGTTTCCGTTATGCAGGAGAGACCAGAGAAATCCGTTATGCAGCCCATAGACTTCTATTATGACGGAATGAATAACGGAATGCCTCTAAAGGCCTTCTATTATGCATTTTGTCATAGAATTGCGTTATGGTCCGTGGTAACGGAATCCATAACCCAATTTACCTTTTACCACCAAATGAAGAGTGAACGAATTTCAAAATATGAAATTTGCTCATCTCTAGTGACAATACAAGTGTAAAGTTTTTAAAAATATAAAAATTCTAATTACCCATGTTCCCATAATAAAAAAAATAAAATCATTTGCACCACCAGGTCCCAAAATGCCTGAACTATTAAAATATAAATGTATTTATCCTGTATGGTGAACGCTGTGACAGAAAAAAAATCAAAATGGCCAATTTGACATTTTTTCATTACTTCAACTCCCCACAAAAAGTGAATAAAGTGTGATCAAAAAGTCATACACACTCCAAAATGGTATCAATAAAAACTACAGATAGCCCTCAAAAAATGGGTCGTCATACAGCTCAGTAGACATAACTAAAACATTATGGAGGTCAGAATATGGCAATGCAAAGAAAAAAATCATTTTTTAAATAAGTTTTAAATATATATATAACTATATAAATGTCGTATCGTTGTAATCATACTGAGAATGAAGGGAACAGGTCAGTTTTACTGAATGGAATGCTGTGAAAACAAAGGGGGAGATTTATCAAACTGGTGTAAAGTAGAACTGGTTTAGATGCCCGTAGCAACCAATCAGATTCCTCCTTTCATTTTCCAAAAAAATTAAAGGTGGAATCTGATTGGTTGCTATGGGCAACTAAACCAGTTCTACTTTACACCAGTTTGATAAATGACCCCCAAAACTCATAAACCTGTGGCAGAACTGCTTTTATTTACCGGTTTTACCTCACTACATTGTATGCAACATTAAATGATGCCATTAGAAACTACCACTTGTCCTGCTGAAAACAAGCCCTCCTATGGAGATGTGAAGGTAAAATAAAAATTATCGCTCCAGGAAGGCAGGGAGTGGAATATGAAAACGGAAAATCGCAGGGTCTTGAGGGGGGTTAAGTAACATCCACTCTACCTCTACATTATGTTGGCATAATTTTTTAAATGTCAGGTTTTTGGTTTTTTTTTAGAATGTTAGAAGGTTTAGAATTTTAGAAGCAATTTTTCAAAAAACATCATTTTAAAGGACCAATTCAAGTCTAAAGTGACTGATGGGCTTACATAATGGAAACCACCTCATTTTGAAACTGAACCCTTCAAATTATTCAAAACTGATTTTGTAAACTAGAGGTCAAATTTTATTTTTTTGCAGAATTTTAATCAAATCTTCCTCTTAACACAGCAGGGGTTAACAGCAAAACAAACCTCAATATTGATGACCCTGATTCTGCAGTTTACAGAAACCCCCCCATATGTGGTCGTAAACTGCTGTATGGATGCTCAGAAGCCAAAGAGCGCCATATGGTTTTTGGAGGGCAGATTTTGCTGGAATGGTTTTCTGGTGCCATGTTGCATTTAAAGCCTGAGGTGCCCCTACGGTGGAAACCCACAAGAAGTGACCCTATTTTGGAAACTACACCACTCAAGGAATTTCTCTAGGCATTTTGATTCAACTGGCATTTCATAGAATTTAGAAACACTTTTTTTTTTAAATAAATTGTTGCATTAGCCTTTTGTATGGCCGCTGGCTGCTATAGTGGCCATTGGCACCCTGCGATCACATCCCCCTCCATCTGTAAGCTAGTATTGACCACTGCATCTAAGGGTTAAACCACCGGCATTTGAGTTATTTTCAATCCCAGCTGTTATTGACAGCAAGGCCCCTGCCCTGATTGGGCAAGCACAGCTCCTGTCCCTGCCTATCACTGTACTGTGTATGGGCAGTGCAATGCGGGAACTCCTTGCCCTTGATTTTGGCTTATGTTTAAGGCCACACTTAAGCATTTTGGATTGTCAGCAGCAGAGTTGTGTGTGGAAAATCCAGTGGATGAGGTTTATAAAAAAAAATCTAATCCACATGTTATGGAGAGTGTCCACAGTGCAGGGGCGGATTGGCCATAGACCTTACAGGGAAATTTCCCGGTGGGCCGATGCCCAAGAAGCCACCTGGGCCCTCCTCACGGCCGGCCAGTGGAAGTTTTTGGGGATGTATTCTGTGCTGCTGGCAGCATTTTGTGATGGACTGTGGTATTTGGGTCTGTTGGGCTGGTATAATGTACCACAATATGGTATTGCTGGCCCTGCCTTCCATCAATTTGGACCGGACTACAAAACAGGACCACTTTTAGTGTTTTTTCCAGGGCCACTTTAAGTTCCCAGTCCGCCCCTGTCTCAGAGAAACCCACACATAACTTGACAGTGAGGATTTTAAATCCTCAGCAAGTCTATAATCCACAGGCCTCCGCACGATTTCTGTGATTGTGGCACTTGGGTCTATTGGCAGATCTGTGGAAAATTCACTGTGGACTCGCTATGTGTGACAATACTCAAATACTGCAGCAAAATACTGAAGTGTGAATAAGGCCTAACAAACACGATAAACCTGCAGCCATTTACCTCTTCCTAATGGACCGGAGGGGGACAGATGGCTACAGGTACAGGGCTTATATGTAGTCTGTAACCATGGAGACAATAGATGCTTCAAATCCAAACTGGTAAGCAGTAATAAAGACTAATTGCAAAACTGCAACAAAAATTTGGTTGAAAACTTGATTGCCAGTTTCTTGAAGTGTTTTGGGTGCAGCCGCCTTTTCACCTGAAAGAATGGGGGTCATTCTAATACGTAGACATGGAAAAATCCCCTAATCTCAATGTCTGTGTCAAGACAAGCACTGTGCTAGCAGAGTTTATGAATGAGTGCGCTTTCAGAACTATTATTGCTGGTGTCACACATAGCATACAATGGAAAAACATGGGCTTGTTCAGGAAGATATTACCTGTATTTTGACCAGGTTTATATTGTAGATTTATCATTTCTTATGAGTTGTGATAAGCCTATGTTATCACACCTAGGAATGTCCGGCAACAACTCAATCACTGACGGGACGTTTTCAGATGTCAGACTAAGGCAGTGGGTGACCACCTAACCTCTATGTCAGCCATGTTGGCTGTCAGTGTCACACAACATTTTCCAGCATTCCAGCTATATTTATGACAAGACTGCATAGACTGCTTTTTATCAGTAGAGCGATCATCGTTGCCATTAAGGCGCATGCGCAGTACATGGGCTCCTGTTTGGAGACATTGCGCGGGTCGCACTTTTCCCTCTAGTGGTGACCTGACGTCGTGCGTGCCCACGCTGATGACGCGAAAGGGTAAAGGTTAATGAGATTCAGCGCAACATGGCAGCCACCAAGAGGGTGTTGTACGTGGGTTAGTATGCATGAAAGTTATTAAAATACGGTACTAGATTCAGCTGTAATGAGGGCTCCACTGATTGTTCTCTCTGTATGACAGGCGGCCTGGCCGAAGAGGTGGATGAGAAGATCCTGCACGCGGCGTTCATTCCCTTTGGAGACATCACAGACATTCAGATACCGCTGGACTATGAAACCGGTGAGCGCCCCTCCAGTGACTGTCCCTGGTTCTGTCCAGTGTGGTACTGTGGACAGGTTTAGCCAGCCTGCCACCTACTTGTTACTGAAGTGAGATCCGTATTACAGATATTTATGGCATATCCATACGATGTTCTGTAAATATCTGAGGTGTGGGTCCCACATCTGTGTCAAGAATGGGAACACAACGACCCCAATTCTCCCCCCATACACAAACACCCTGTCCTGTCTGGTGGCCTGACCGGGAGGCAGCTTTCTACAGTATGAAAAGTGGGTTACAGTCTCCTCTGGTCATGTGACCCACACAGGGGCACAGGCTGAGTACATTTAGGCCCAGTAGTGGTGAACCTATGGCACAGGTACCAGAGGTGGCACTCAGAGCCCTCTCTGTGGGCACCCGCACCTGGATAAAGTCTATGGCGTACCAATATGCCTTAGACTCTTCTTGTCATTCATCAGCGCAGGGGATGCTATGAACACCACAGGCAGCGCACTGAATGTAGGCAGGCTATTATAGCTATGTGATAGTATATGGAAGGTATACTATGCTGGACTGTAGTCAGGATATATTGCCGTGTTGACACTATTCGATAAATAAGTGGGTTTTGGTTTGTAGTTTGGGCACTTGATCTCTAAAAGGTTCACCATCACTGCATTGTGCAAAATCTGCACAAATTGAGTGGCTTTTGGTGTGGAAACGCTATGGCTTTGCTGCACATTTCATCATTTGCATTGCTAAGGGTGAAATCTGCACCAGTTATCCGCAAACCTATGGTGACTTGCCGCTGATTTGTCCCGACAACGTGTCAGGTTGTGTGTGGATGAGATTTTTCAAATGTCATCTGCTGTAAATGTTAGAGAAGCATGCAGTAGTGCTACAGAGAAGCCGCAGCATTTAGGCCTTAGCTCAGGTCTGTTTTGGCAGCACTGTCCAGTATTCCATTTAAAATACTGGACAGAAGTTCTACAGGCGGGTTGTTTTCCTCTTCTTAAGTGTTATACTCCCTAAAGAAATCTATTCTAGTCATTGGGTTCCATTCAGGTATGCTATGTGCGGAGTCCAGCACTTGCATTACTTTTGTTGTAAGCAGAAGGGAAATGTATAGCATGAGTGTGTCAGTCCGTAGACTTTAGTCTTTGTTGTCAGAATGCACCCCTTCTACTCAGTGGGTCTGTGGACAGCACCTGGATGCCATCTGTGTTTGCCCCTTTTTTTACTGATTCATTGCATAGAAAAATGAATACCAAGATTGACGTGGTTTGACCATGGTAAAAAAACACTGACACACGTCCTGGACTCAGACCTTTGTGGATGCAAAACTCAGATTTAAAAAAATGGTCTAAGTTTTGCGTCTGCAAAACAGACACAGACGTATGGCCGTGCGCTCTCAGTAACAGCTCTGCGACTGTACACAGTACTGCACCTGTATGTAGATCAAATGACTAAGGGGTGATCAGTGAAGCTTTCATTATACAGAAAATAACTTTTGCTTGCTGAAACCGGAATACCCCTTTACCTCCAAACCAGTGGAAATAATGACTTCCAGGCAATACATTTCCCTTAGGCCTTATTCACATGACAGTGTTTAGGTCAGTTATTTCCATCAGTGATTTCGAGCCAAAACTGGGAGTGGAGTCTCCACAGACATAAGGTATAAGGGAAAGATCTGCACCTGTTCTGTGTTTAGAGCCGCGCCTGGTTTTGGCTGACAATCACTGACCGAAATACTGACGTGTGAATAAGGCCTTATAGAAAGAGTTTGTCCACTTGGACAACCACTTTGATTATTGCAGATTAGACAGGTCTGTCTGTTTGCTGAGGCACCTGTATACAGCCATGGGCCATTTTTCATGGGTTTGACTAATAAATACTAAAGCAAAATACAGATTGTGTGAAAGAGGCCTTATAGAGCATATGGTCTGAGCCTTTAACCTTTTTGCTGCCTGGACAGTTTTCTCCCTTTTGAGAAACACAATGCACCTTTTACCCTCATACCCACAAAACTCAGATGTGCAGAGTTCATGCCTGCACATATTCACCAGATTGAAATATCTGTGATATCTGAATCACAGAGGCAACCAATGCCCTAATTAGGTTCATCTTCTCTCTCCATTAGTAGATATAAATGCCCAGCCTCAGGAGAGCACAGGTCTTCCTTGTTTGGTAAAGGGTGTGTTCCTGTATCCCCACCTTCCATGGTCACTGTACAGGGAGAGACAATAGTAACTGGCTTGAAGCTTCCTTCCTCACATTCTTAAGATTACAAACAAGTCTTGCACCCCAAACACAGCACCTATAATCAGGATTGTGGTATTATTTGAAATCTAAGATTCTTGGTAAAATACCAAGATATAAATCTAATATTCTTTGGATGAAAGGGTTAATGAGAACATTTCACTGAACTTCTTTTGAGATAGCGTTTTACGTTTTCAAGTAGTTCTTCTTTACAGCAGTGTCTTAAAGGGTTTGATCATGGTAATGAAATAGTTCCCCAAAGTCACCCTACAGACACACGCATCCTGCATTATGCTCCGCCCACATGGGGGATATGGCTGTGTTGCAGTCATGTAAACACAGACCAGAGGGTCAGTGCAGGATGTGGCAGAGGATTAAACAGGTTCTTTTATGATTTTAACACAAATCCTAGCTTTGGAGACTTTTTTAAAAATTATCTCGGACATCTTTAAAGGGAACCTGTCACCTCCTATAGACTAAAAAAACTGTCAGCAGTACCTTAATTTAGGGACCAGTGTGATGCTAATGAAGATCTTCATATGGAGAAGTGATTCCTCTAACTGTCACAAATCGATCTTTTAATCCTCTTGAGCGCGCTGTCTTGAGTCAGCATAAAGTCAAGGGGGCAGCGGCCTCCTTGCTTCAAGTCAAGCAAACCACTCCCCTCTTGTTGTTGACTGACAGGTGGCCGTTGGGCCAGGGATCCGCGCAAGTCTCGCGCTGATCCCGGCTCCGGCTGTTCAGTTTGCTGGCGCTTTTCTGTATACTACGCATGCGGCGCAGAAGCAAGCGAGCGCGCTTGCCAGAGCGCACCCCCCCGTCCCCGCACGCAAGGGGTCACTGACAGCGTCCTAAAGCCCGGCCGTACGCTTGGGCGTGCGTTTCCTCAGTGTGAGCGTGACCTCTGGCAAACTGAACAGCCGGAGCCGGGATCGCGCAGGAACAAATCATGCACCCCCCTGGCCCAACGGCAACCTGTCAGTCAACAACAAGAGGGGAGTGGTTTGCTTGACTTGAAGCAAGGAGGCCGCTGCCCCCTTGACTTCATGCTGACTCAAGACAGCGCGCTCAAGAGGATTAAAAGATCGATTTGTGACAGTTACAGGAATCACTTCTCCATATGAAGATCTCCATTAGCATCACACTGGTCCCTAAATTAAGGTACTGCTGACAGTTTTTTTAGTCTATAGGAGGTGACAGGTTCCCTTTAACCTTCAGAGGACATCTGCTTAGCTTTGTTTTTTCACTTTGAGAATGCCTTGGTTAACAGCATTTTTTTCTATTTTAATTGATTTTGTTGTGTTTTTTTTCCAGAGAAACACAGAGGATTTGCGTTTGTTGAGTTTGAGCTCCCAGAGGTTAGTTGAACCATTTCTTTTCTGCTACTCTTTTTAGGGTCTGTTCACATAACAATGTAGCCCTCTGACATATGCGTT
Source organism: Rhinella marina (assembly GCA_900303285.1). NCBI lineage: Eukaryota > Metazoa > Chordata > Amphibia > Anura > Bufonidae > Rhinella > Rhinella marina. The sequence continues at coordinate 35,242 of ONZH01023284.1, forward strand.
GGTGAAAGCTCCCAATATACCTCTGATGGCAGGCTGTGGAAGGCTCACTGTCTAGACATACATTAGTATAGGTCACCCACAGATTCTCGTTGTAAAAAAAAAAAACTAACAAAAAACAACTATACATTTCTTTATATCTTCTACACTGACACGCCAACTATACTATTCCATAGCTTTTCTTTTTTTTTTTTTTTGCCATATACCAGCCAATGGAGGGCAAACATACATTCTTTGGCTTCCGTTGTATGAATGGGAGCACTATGAATATGCTTAGTGTGTACAACAGGAGCTTTTGTGTCTGGATTTGTTTGCGGTTATGAAGTGCGGTATGTAAATATAACCAGTAATTTCTATATTTTTCAGGATGCGGCTGCAGCTATTGATAACATGGTATGGCCTGCTTCTCATAATTTCTAATATATATCTGGTCTTGGAATTGGAGCCTGATGATGGTGGCGGGTATAGAGAATTTCCAGATTTATTTTCTCCTATTTTTGTTCCCAATGATGTTTGAGATGTTGAAAAATATAACAAAATCAATGAGAAATGGACTTTGTATATATTGTAAAATGTATAATAGAGATTGCCCGAGTAAACAATAAGGTCTGAGAGAAGAGATAAGGAGCCCATCAGCTGCCTGATAGAGCAGAGAGAAAATTCAGATCCTGCTAGTAGAGCGTCTCAGCTCTGTACAGAGAAAAGGACTCCATATTTTTAATATAGACCAATGAAATTTTTTTAGCTCATTACGAGTACAATCCACTAATAAAAAAAAAAAAATTGCCTCCAAAGGTGTACACAGCCTTTAACTCGCCACAACAGCCTGTGTGCTCGTGCCTTCTCCATTACACATCGGCTTTGTCTGCACATGCTCTGTTCCTCGATGGTGTCAGTAGGCACAGAGACACAGTTGAATATGTCACATAAATATCTTCTTTTCTGTCTCTCTTGCTGGTCCATTAACTTTAAAGGGGTCGTCCCATTACAACAGATTATCCCCTATCCACTGGAAGGGGATTAGTATCTGGTTGGTGGGCATCTGTTTGCTGGAGACCCTGCCAATCACGAGAATAGGGGTCCAGTGCCGCCCATTTGAAAGGAGAGGCAGACACACGTGTATCCGGTGCACCATTCACCTTTTTGGTACTGCTGGAGATAGCAGAGTACAAGCGCTCGGCCATCTCTAGGAACCGCATACAGCTGAGTGAAGCAGCAGCACACTTGCTTGACCACTGCTCCATTCAAATGGGAGAGAACATGCCTATGGATAAGGGATAATTTGTTGTAATGGGACAACCCCTGTATTGACTCGCAGGCAGAGCTCGAGGCATGTCTCAAGCACTGAAGCAACCCGTTTTTTGTGTATACAAATATGACAGGGGCCATTTTAATTCACCCACTGATTGTCCCCCTAGACAAAATGAGCATTTTAAATAATTGAAGGTATTTAGGAATTTTTCTATAGCAATGTCAATTTCAGTATTTTGCTGGAGATAAATATGATAGACCTGTACTCGGCTACCTGTGACGGGCCCATATAGCGTGAATGAATGGAGTGGCAGGGCACATACTCTACCACACACAACTCAGAGAACTTGGGACCCTGACTATTGTGAATGTTTGACAGTTTTAATTAATTCTCCTCATTGTACTAAAATTAGTGTATTGTTTGTTTGTGCCATATTCCCTTATAGCCTGTAGATGGTGCTGTGTACTTTATGTAATCTAGCACAGCTAGATTGATTCACTATTGAAACCTTCTAGTCATAAGGGTGAGGCTACACTGAGACATTTTCCAATGAGTAACTAAAACGTTAACAAGGGTTAATAAAGATTTCTGAACAATTTTTTTCAGGTTGAGACATTAAAGGGAATCTGTCAGCTTATTAAGAGCAGCATAATGTATTGACTGACCCGTCACAGTGCACATCAGCTTGTGAGGGAGGTGAGTCCGTTGAGTCTTGCTGCCCCCGTGCTTCTGGACAATGAGTAAGGCTACTTTCACACTTGGCTCCAGGCTCTCACAAACGCTTCCGTCATGATAATACAACCGTCTGCATCCGTTCTGAACGGATGCGGTTGTATTATCTTTCCGTCATGAACTCCGTTGAAAGTCAATGGAAGACGGATCCGTTTTCTGTTGTGTCAGACAAAACGGATCCGTCCCCATTGACTTACATTGTGAGTCATGATGGATCCGTTTGGATCAGTTTCCATCAAGCGGACACCAAAACGCTGCAGGCAGCATTTCAGTGTCCGCCTCCAAAACAGAATGGAGACTGAACTGAAGCAAAACTGATTCATTCTGAACGGATCCTTTTCCATTCAGAATGCATTAGGGAAAAACTGATCAGTTCAGGACCGTTTGTGAGAGCCTGTGAAGGATCTCACAAACGGATCCTGCAAACGCAAGTGTGAAAGTAGCCTAACAAGTGTCTTTACAATTGTGCGCAAGCAACAAACCTGTCACTCCTTATCCGGAGGCAGGGCTGGCTTGACACAGCGAGACTAGTCTCCCTCTCAGTGCTGGCACTCACTGCGTGGTTCATTTGATCAGTACTCTAAAAGTACTAATTGCCACAAAAGTGACAGATCGATGAGATCAGCAGGTCTGTCACTATGCTATGCTGTCCCCAGTGAGAGCAGCATAGTGCAGCTGACAGGTTCTTTTTAAAATCACTCGTACATCCCATTAGGTTGTGAAATATAAATCATTAGCAAGTTGCTTGTCTGTTAAAGGGGTTGTCCGGGTTTGATGATTATTTCTTAATAGGATACATTTCCCTAATAGCATACTTCCATCTGGGTTTTACCTTCAGTTCTTTGCCTTTGATGCCCACATTCCTCATGCTGCAATCAAGGACCGGAAGTAAGTTGTTGTTTTTTTTGCCTGGCAAGTGACGTACTGGGCTCCCTACTGGTCTGCTAAGCCTCTTCTTCCGCTTAGCAAGGAGCCCGGTGATGTCACCAGCACACAGGGGCGTTCTGGAGATAGCAAGGAGGCTGTTCAGTAGGAAGGAAATGCCTGCTCTAAGCCACGCCCCTTTGTGACATCACCGGGCACAAGGGGGGTTACTCTGGGAGTAAAGAGGCAGTATTGGAGGAGGGAACTGGCCTCATTAAGGAACGCCCCTCCCTGCTGATGACCTCACCGGCCACACAGGAGCGTTATTTGATGTGGAAGGAGGTTCTATTGGAGACAGCAAAGTCTGCTGTTTAGCATAGTGCACGCCTCCTATGGTAATTTACGATGAATGGGATGTGCTATATTTAAGTGCTGGGTGCTAACCACGCCTTCCACGTCCCTACATGCCTGTCCGATCACTCCCTGCCAGCATTGTCTTTATGCAGGTACTTGGAACCGGGAGGGATTCAGCTTGTAGGCTTAGAAAAAGGCGGTTTTAGGGGAGGAATACTGATGAGGGGTATGAGTGGCAGGAGGCGGAATACTGATTAGGAGGAGTGGTAAGGCCCGTGAGGTCCAGCTGCAGAGTCATGCAGCCTTGTGGGACCCATAACGCAGTGTGGCCGGAAATGATATAGCGCAGGAGCTGCTATGTAAACAATACCGACAATAGTGTTAGGGACTTCTAGGAGCAAAGGAGATGAAAAAATATATATACAAAGCATCAGGATGACTTTACTGTGGCATGTCAAGGTGATTATTAATGTTTTTAAAAATTACTTGGATCCCGGACAACCCCTTTAAGTATATTCCTATGAACAGTGATTTCTGAGAGAGGGTAGTGAGGGATAAGTGTAGTTCTAGCCATAGGTAGTAGACATGACCACTTCTGCTATAATATAAATTCGCTTTCAATCTTCTTCATCATGCGGTTTGTTTTCTTACTATTTAACCTTTATCTCTAACATCTAGAATGAATCAGAACTTTTTGGTAGGACAATACGTGTAAATCTTGCAAAGCCTATGAGACTAAAGGAAGGCTCTTCAAAGGCAGGTGGGTTCCTCTAATGTCTATCATTTTACAGATGCTTTGTGCTTTATTTCCATAATCTAATCTTTATATTTTTTAACTATAGTTTGGTCTGATGACGACTGGCTCAAAAAATTTTCTGGTAAAACACTGGAGGAGACTGAACAGGCTGAAGGAGCAGCGGCTCCTAAACCCGCAGCCCAAGAGGTAAGTCGTCTAGCATTCATAGCTCTGTGGGCTCATGCACGTGACTTTATTTTTGATCTATATTTTTTTGCAGATCCACATGGCCATTGTGCAAATTATAGAGCAGGTCCTATTCTCATCCATATTTTTGGACAAGAAAAGCCCTTTCTATTGATGGGAGTGAGAAAAATTTGGAATGCGCACTGAGGCTATCCATACTTTGCAATTCCGTCTTTTGGAATAAAATATGGATATCAGTTATATTAGGAACCTACAGTGTTACTTTCACCCTGTGCGAAAATTTTGAACGTAGATTGCGTTTAACAGAACACGCATGCCTGTGAATTTATTTACCGTTACTGTCTTGTCATACCGTATGTGTTTGCTTCTATTTTATGCATTCAGGGAGAACCACCTCCTAAAAAAGTGCGAGCTAACCCCCAGGTGTACATGGATATCAAGATTGGGAACAAACCCGCTGGACGTATTCGCTTTCTGCTACGAGCAGATGTTGTTCCAATGACAGCAGGTGAGTGGCTAAATCTGATGTCACAGTATATTGGATGTAAATAATAAGGGATCTAGATTAGAAAAGAAGAGAGAATACAGCATCTGTGGTGAGAGACAATGAATTTATCTTTTTGAGAAGGCAGATACATTTATTTTACAAATACTTGGTTTTGTATGTTGTATTGGATTGTGTTCTATGCGGTTGAGGACTATACTATGCAGTTTTTGGCTGCACACCTATACTTGCCTTGTGGCTTAAAAACACATTACAAAGCACAGCAATTAGCTGCAAATCTGATATTGCGGGCATCAATGACGAATCACTGTACCCAGATGACATACTAGTTTACTTGGGACTTGATGTGGTTGACTATGGTGCTTACTCTGGATTGCAGGTTAAGTGGGGGAAGTTGACAAATTGATTACATTTTTGTGGACCAACATGGTTCCTAGATTGGCAAGAGATACTTTAAAGGCACCATATATCCGTGGAGGTCTGGCTCTGCCGAATATGTACCATTAACCTGTGCTGCTATTTGAGCAGATTCCAACAGGCTCTTCTTGTGTGTAGGACAGGAGCGTATCCAACTCCTTACTTTACCTCCTATATGGCTGCAGTTATCATGGCATGGAACTCCTACACTGTGCTATTTGGGGAGAAAGAAGGGACTGAGGTTTGGTCTCCGGTTATCCCTCTTTGGAGAAACTGTAAGCTCCCTGAACTATTAAACTTGCCTGATTATGGCTCTGGCCCTTACTCTGTTATAAAAGGATGGTTATTTAAGAACTTTTGCAGATCTGCAACAGGAATTTAGTTTGCCGCAATTCTCTCTAGTCCACTACTTTCAGTTGTGACATCCCTGTCTAGATCAGTTTGGAAGAGGACTCATAAGCCTGGAATGTGAGATAGTAGAATAAATTGCCTGTCATAAAATATTATGTAGACCAGTCTCTTCTTTCTATGGGCTGTCTATGTTGCAGCAGCCCTCACCACTATCTTGCTCTCTTAGACTGTCGATGGTGCTCCACTGTGATCAGAGCCAGAGATCAATGAATTCAAATTAAATGGCTACATAGAACTTATTTAACACCAATCAGCTTGCTGTGTATGCATAAACTTGCTAGTGACATCTGTACTGACTGTAATGAGAATAGAGGTACTCCAATACACATGATATGGGACTGTCTAGTCATTGCCACCTCTTGGGCTTGGGTACATGAGTTTCTGAAGGTTGGGCTTGCTTGCAGTATACTCCCCCCGAAAATTGTCCGCTGGCTCTGGTTAATAATCTTTTTCATGCTAAATTTAGCAGGATCTTTAATAGACTTTTGATGTTTTATGCTAGGAAATATATCCTTCTAAACTAGAAGCCACCAAGATACCTTGCTTATCTCATTGGTTGCATAGAAAGAGTTTCTTCAAATTTAAATCTCTTTATTGCAGAATGCCTGTTGTATAAATAAAGAGATTTAAACTTGAAGAAAGTCTGGAGTTTTCTTTCTATGCATCAATTGGGGTGGGAACCAAACTCATTAATTCGGCACGGCCCATGTATAATTTGACGTTCTCTGTAAGAGTACCTGAGCTATTGGAAAAAATTAGGGGTCGGTTGGCTGCCAAAACAACCTAGAAACTTCAGTCAGATTATACTGTGCATGGGGCTGCTGTGCGAATGGTGTGTGAATGGTTTTACCTCAATAGAGTGACAATTAAAGGGGTATTACCCCTACGCCTCCACAGCGGCACAATAGGAGCATTCCCCGCCCCCCGAGAACAGGAAACAAACAAAGGAAAACCTTTAAAACACGCCCCTCCTCTTACCTCTCCAGTTGTTTGTTTCCTGTTCCCTTGCGAGCGTGGAAAACCTCCTGCCGAAGGTCGGCGGCATCTTTTAAAAAGGTCCATGCAGCGAAAGTCCTTCTGCCCGGCGGGACGCGACCGGGCGGCTGCGTGAGGAGCCTGGGGGTAAGTGCTGTTTGCAAGCCTCCCCAGGCTCTCTGGCGTAAGTCCTGTGGCAAGGCAGCCCCGGATGAAAATCTCCGCTCTCCCACATGCAGGGGACCGGAGGCAGGGTGCGCGATCTAGCGCTGTTCAGGAGGGAATCCCTGAGAGGCAGGGGATTCCTCGGCTTCTTCTCCCCGGCGCCGGCGTGAGTGGCACGTTAGAGGGGGCGGAGCCTAAACCGGAAGTGCCGCGAGGGGGCGGAGCCTATACCGGAAGTGCGGTAGAGGACGATTTTGGCGGCAGATTTAAAAAGCCACACAGCTGATCATGTCTCTGGAGCTGGTAAGATGGAGTTTTCTTGCATTTCTGATGCTGCCATGGATCCTCTTGCTATCCCTGACCCTGCTGGAGCCTCAAGTCCGGTAATTTGCCCCTTCTCTTACCTCTTTGAGGGCAAGATGCGATGGGTTGTGTGTTATACTGAATATAATATTTTATTGATGTTTGTTTTTAGGGCCAAAAGTCTAAAGATAAGATGGCCCAGAAGAAAAAATATTGTGCCCTATGTAAAAAATCACTTACCTCATCCTCAAAAAAACCTATCTGTAAGAAGTGCACAGAGAAGATTGTGTCTGAAGAGTCCCCATCCTTTTTAGATAGCATTAAGTCTATCATTAAGACGGAGGTATCTTCAGCAATAAAAAAGCAGCTGCCTCAGGCAGCAAAGGAATGTCAGCCGTCCACGTCTAAAATGGTGTATGTTTCCATTCCTGAACCAGAGCCAGTTACAGACCCTGACTTAGACGAAGGGGAGATTGAAGATTTGAGCTCAGAGGATGAAGGGGGTCGCCCGTTATGTCACCCTGATGAGACAGACACCTTATTGAAAACAATCCGATCCACCATGGGTTTAGAGGATGTGAAGGAGTCCTTGTCAGTCCAAGACCTAATGTTTAAAGGCCTAGGAGCTAGAAAAACCCGAGTTTTCCCCCTACATAATACTATTAAAGAGATTATACAGAAGGAGTGGAACGATCCAGACAGACGAGCTAATGTATCCAAAGCGTTCAAACGGAAATATCCGTTTTCTGAAGAGGACACAAATTTATGGGATTCGGTCCCTAGGGTGGATGCCCCGGTAGCGAAGATTTCAAAAAAATCGTCGCTACCTTTTGAAGATTCTGGCCTTCTTCGCGACCCCATGGACAAAAAAGCTGACGGTTTTCTTAAACGGTCATGGGAAACTTCGACAGCGATGCTAAGGCCCAGTATAGCGGCAACCTGCACATCTAGGGTTCTCAGTCTCTGGATTTCACAACTGGAAAGTCATTTGGCTGCAGATACGCCAAGGGAGGAGATCCTTGCCTCCTTGCCCATGCTAAAACAAGCTTCGGACTTTTTGTCCGATGCTTCGGCGGATCTGGTTAAAATGGCAGCCAGATCTGCTGCACAGGCAAATTCAGCACGCAGAACTGTGTGGTTGAGGTCCTATAATGGAGACGCAGGTTCTAAAACCAAGTTGTGTGCGTTACCCTGTGAGGGTGATCGTCTTTTCGGATCAGGCCTGGATGACATCTTGGAAAAGGCGTCAGATAAGAATAAAGGATTTCCTGTCGATACAAAGTCATTTCATCAACGCCAGTCCTTTCGTTCTTACAGAAGGGGACGTTTTGACCAGAGAAGAAGAGGTACAACAGACAGGTCCCATTTCAGATCGAGAGGGAAAGGGTTTCTATTTAACCCCAACCAGGACAAACGTCCAAACTTCTGACGCCAGGTTCCCGGTGGGGGGGAGATTAAAACGTTTCCTGCCTCAGTGGAAGATTTGTTCCCAGTCTCCCTGGATCCTAGCCATAATAGAGTCAGGCTACAGACTGGAGTTCATACAGTATCCCCCATCGAGATTCATGATTGTGAACAGACCCGCATCCCAGGAAGCTCTGGAGTTAGAGATAAAGTCATTGCTAAAGAAAGAAGTCCTAGTTCCTGTCCCCAGATCGGAAGAGAAGAAGGGATATTATTCTCCGGTTTTTCTAATAAGAAAACCAAACGGGTCATACAGGACTATCTTCAATTTAAAGGGCCTAAACCAACATTTGGTTTACAAAAAGTTCAAGATGGAAACCATCAGGACGACAGTGAGTATGCTGACAGAAGCCTGGTTTATGGTAACACTGGACTTGAGCGATGCATATTACCATGTGCCAATCCATCCACACTCTCAGAGATACCTAAGAGTGGCCGTCTGGTTAGACGGCAGAATTCAGCATTTCCAGTTCCAGGCTTTACCGTTTGGATTATCAGCAGCACCTCGAATATTTACAAAGATAATGGCAGAAGTAGTCGCTTCTATGCATCTAAAGGGCATACAAATTATTCCTTATTTAGATGATTTTCTTATATCAGCTTCAGGGGAAGAAGAGCTTCGTTCCCATCTTGAAATTGTCCAAAACACCCTGTCAGAATTAGGATGGATGATAAACTTTCAAAAATCGGACTTAGTTCCAAGCCAGAAGAAAGTCTTTCTCGGTATCCTTCTGGACTCCGTATTAATGATGTCTTTTCTTCCACAGGACAAGCAGACTGCGGTTCAAAATCAGGTCATGTTGTTCAGACACAAGAAAGTGGTCACACTAAGGGAAGTCATGAAACTTCTAGGTATGTTGACCTCTACCATCCCTGCTGTCCGGTGGGCCCAGAGCCATACAAGGCAGCTTCAGGGGTTTTTGTTGTCCACCTGGGATAAGTCCCAGACTTCCCTAGATAAGAAGACAAGCATCCCCCAGAATATAAAAGACTCACTGATCTGGTGGATTATGCTGAGAAATCTACAGAGAGGGGTCCACTGGCGACCAGTCCAGTTAGTTGTCACTACTGATGCGAGTCAGTATGGATGGGGGGCTCACCTGGGAAAGTAATCTTGTCCAGGGCACATGGCCCACAGAATTCAAAACTGCATCGTCCAATCTCAAAGAATTAACAGCAGTGCAGAAGGCGTTACAGGCCCTATCAGTTCAGGTTCAGGGCCAGCACGTAAAAATTTTGTCTGACAACATCACGGTCGTGGCCTACCTGAACAAGCAAGGAGGTACTCGAAGTCCAGCACTGCAGCTACTGACAGCGCAGACTTTGCGTTGGGCGGAACAAAATCTGCTTTCTTTGACAGCAGTACATTTAAAAGGTTCAGATAACCAGGTAGCGGACTATTTAAGCAGACAGCCCTTAAAAGAGGGAGAATGGATGTTGAATCCAGCAGTCTTCAAAGATCTCACGAAAAAGTGGGGAAGGCCGGTTGCAGATCTCTTTGCGACCCGGAAGAATCGCCAGGTTTCCGAGTTTTATTCTTTGTCAGCTTGGGACAAGCCAGTAGCTATTGATGCTCTAAGTCATCCGTGGCCCAAAGGCCTTCTTTATGCTTTTCCTCCTTTTCCTCTTCTTCCCAAAGTCATCTCCAGAGCCTGGGAACTAAAAGCAGAATTGATCCTGATAGCTCCCTTCTGGCCAAGAAGATCGTGGCTGCCCCTCCTAATTCGGATGTCAAAGGGAGAATACTGCTCACTACCGAATATCCCGGACCTGCTGACCCAGGGTCCAGTGACACACCCAGAGAGTCAACGTCTGAACCTCACGGCCTGGAGACTGAGCGTAGCCTGCTGACCCGGAAAGGCTTATCCAATAAGGTAATATCCACCTTGTTGTTAAGCCGTAAGCCTATTACTTCGAAAATTTACCAGAGAATGTGGAAGGCTTTTCTTAATCACTCAAAAGATAGATGGGATTTGTCTGGTATCCCAGATGTAAATATAATTTTAGACTTTTTGCAGGCGGGTCTTGATATGGGGTTGAAGGTAGCTACTCTTAGAGTTCAGATAGCAGCCTTATCCGTGTTTCTAGATACTAGGCTTTCTGAGGTCCCGTTGGTAAAGTGTTTCCTTAAAGGCGCTTCTAGACTGTCTCCTTTCTGTGCTCCACCTGTACCTTCCTGGAGTCTTAACATAGTGCTATCCTCTCTACCTTTCTCTCCCTTTGAACCTATTGACAGTATTTCTTTAAAGTCACTAACTTTGAAGACTGTTTTCCTGCTGGCAATAACCACGGCTAGAAGGATTGGGGAGATGCAAGCTTTTTCTTGTAGATCCCCTTACCTTTCTATCCTTCCTGATCGTATCATCCTAAAACATCACCCCTCGTTTTTGCCTAAGGTAGTATCAAAGTTTCATTGCCAGCAGGAGATCTGTCTTCCTTCCTTTTGCCAAAATCCTTCTTCTCGCAAGGAAGAAGAATTTCATATGCTGGACGTTCGCAGATGTCTTCTGTTCTATTTGCAGAGAACTGAGACTTTTAGGAAGTCTGAACATCTTCTAGTCCAGTTCCAGGGTAAAAACAGAGGTTCGGCGGCGAGTAAATCCACCATTGCTCGTTGGATTAAAGAAGCTATTTCCATGGCCTACTCATCGAAGGGTTTGGAAGTTCCGACTGGACTTAAAGCCCATTCCACACGGGCAGTGGCGGCTTCCTGGGCAGAAGGAGCCTCTGCCACGCTGGAACAAATTTGCAGGGCAGCCACCTGGTCATCTCCTTGTACCTTTTTTAAACATTATAGGTTGGACATTTCGGCCAATTCAGATCTGTCTTTTGGACGTAAGGTGTTGTCTGCTGTTCCCCCCCCCCCCTAAAATGATGTTTCTATGTTAATCCTCCTATTGTGCCGCTGTGGAGGCGTAGGGGTAAGATCACAATTACACTTACCGGTAATTGGGTTTTCCTTAGCCTCCACAGCGGCATAAACATCCCACCCTTATGATATATACATTGTGCCCTTTGCTGTAGGACCGAGTTGTGTCACAGTAAGGTTTGTCTTGTTTGGTCATGACTATTAATAAATTTTTTTTTTTTTCTGTTTGGCAATCCTACAAGGTCTCTGATATTAACTGGAGAGGTAAGAGGAGGGGCGTGTTTTAAAGGTTTTCCTTTGTTTGTTTCCTGTTCTCGGGGGGCGGGGAATGCTCCTATTGTGCCGCTGTGGAGGCTAAGGAAAACCCAATTACCGGTAAGTGTAATTGTGATCTTCTCATCTTAGACAATGGGGGCATATCGCTAGGATATGCCCCCATTGTCTTATAGGTGCGGGTCCCACCGCTGGGACCCGCACCTATATCCAGAACGGAGCGGGGAGCGCTGCGCCTGGAGGACCCCAGGTTTCCGGGGGTCCGGCCACCACCAGACGCAGCTCCCCGCGCCGCTCATAGAAATGAATGGGAGCCGGGCCGTGCATGCGCAGTGCGCCCTTATTCACTTCTGGGGCTCCGTTCTGGAAATAGGTGCGGGTCCCAGCGGTGGGACCCGCACCTATAAGACAATGGGGGCATATCCTAGCGAGAATAAGAATAACCCTTTAGTACTTTAGGGCTAGATTGCTATTGTGTCTCTGTTGATCATTTTAACTGCATTCTAGAGGCCTTTCTTTTCCTTCTATGACTTTGAGGGTACTGAATGTATGCACTATTGTTTCCCTTTTCATTGTAGTTACTATGCATAAATAAATACTTGGCTGAAAACCTTGTGTAGCTCCCAGCTCTGCAGAGGGATCCGTGCATCTTTAACATGGGATATTTAAAGTATAATACTGTAGAACTAGATGCTTTAAGCAACATTTAGTTACAGCAGAAAACTTTCTGCTGTCAATTAGCAGTGTATTGCACTTGTTAATTAGCAATTTTAACAAGCACAAACCCTTAATTATTAAAAAAAAAAAATCTTACTAAAATGGAAGACAGCAATGTGATCTTATTTGTGGTCATGGAACAAGTGTGGGTGGGGGGGTATCAATTTGAATTGGTGCATTTACTAATCATCCAGCATGTCACTAATGTTTAATTTTGTAGTACCCTTTTACAGATTTACCTACAACTGTGTGCTAAGTCGACAGTTATTAGTTTGGGTAGTGCTATATTATTGTCCGGGAAAACTGGAATGAACATACTCTGACTGGAGAGCTTAAAGGGTTTCTGTCACCAGTTTTTTTGGTATGAATCAGGCTGACATTAGAGATGTGCTAATGTCACCTGATTCCAAATATATATCTGTTTTATTTACTGGTGCCCCCATTTTTATATAAAATGAACTTTTATTTTATGCTAATAAGGCCTCTAGGTGCAAGAGGCGTTACCCCTGCTCCTAGAGGCTCTGTTGATTGACAGGCCCAGGCAGAGAAGAAACACTCCATTCACCATAGCTTGCAAGGACCTTCAATGATGTCATGACCATGTGATCAGTCACATGGTTAGGATCACACAAACAGCCTGTCTCCTCCTAAACCATGTGACTGATCACATGGTCATGACATCATTGAAGGTCCTTGCAAGCTATGGTGAATGGAGTCTTTCTTCTCTGCCTGGTCCTGTCAATCAACAGAGCCTCTAGGAGCAGGGGTAACGCCTCTTGCACCTAGAGGCCTTATTAGCATAAAATAAAAAGTTCATTTTATATAAAAATGGGGGCACCAGTAAATAAAACAGAAATATATTTGGAATCAGGTGACATTAGCACATCTATAATGTCAGCCTGATTCATACCTAAAAAACTGGTGACAGAAACCCTTTAAGGAGTTATTTCTGTACGTTTAATTAAAATCATAAATAAAGCCTTTAAAAATTGTACTAAACCCCAGTACAGATATGAGCGCCTTCATGCAATTTTGCATCAAAGTGTAACATTTTGTGACAAATGCATGAAAATTTTGCGGCTAAAGATTGCATAACAGGCAGAACCCCGAGACACATAACATCTCTGAAAGATAAAAGATCAAGATGTGCAGAGTTCACACATGCGACTTAGGTCTATGTCTACATGACCATATCCTCACTTAATCAACAGAAAAAAGTAGACCAAAAATCTCCATGATCCAGATGTCAGCAAACATCTGAGTTGGAAAACATCCTGATTATGGGTATTGGGTGATTCGATGTATAAATACAGTTAACCTCCTCCCCCACCTAAATCTGAGAATCAGAGGGTATATATGCTTCTAGAATGGCAAAGAGGTGATAACATGAAGTGCTCCTGTATCTCCCCCCAAGGAGTCACTCTGAACTGTACAGGGGTAGAGTTGACACTAACAGGATCTGATTGGTAAGTGGGGTGATAACAGGAAGGTTCTGCCCCGGTTTATGGTCACTGGAAACTGTACAGTGGGAGAGATGACAGTAACAGGCAGTGATCTATCTTCTTGCTGTCACTTGCAGATTCTCACCCCTCCCTTACAGATGCCCAAAACCAGGAATTAAAAGTTTTGAGGCTGTTCTCTGACTTCAAACAAGTGTTGCATCTTGTATCACTTGAAAGCTAAGATTCAGGGCGTTATTGTGATGAGATCTAAGCTCTAGCCCTTATTTTCTTGCGGTCAGCATGTAGTCATGGTGCATTTCATGTGCATCTTTGGCAGTGAAAGGGTTAAGCTTTATTTTAAACTGGAAACCTGTTTTAATGTGGTTTGACTTCTCTTCAGTTGTCTCAAATATGAAGTAATTCTGTGGCTATTCATTATAGTAAAAGACAGTTTAGACTTTATGAAGGCTATGTCTGATTCCAGAGTGATCTGATGTATTTTATATGACTTATCTTACTGCAGAAAACTTCCGCTGCCTCTGCACACATGAGAGAGGCTTTGGCTTTAAGGGGAGCAGCTTTCACAGAGTTATCCCACAGTTTATGTGCCAGGGAGGTGACTTCACCAATCATAACGGCACAGGAGGAAAATCCATCTATGGGAGGAAATTTGATGATGAGAACTTCATTCTGAAGCACACTGGTCCAGGTGGGTAAGCATGCACAGAAGGTGTGCCCTATTTGTTTTTTTACTTTACCACATTATTAAAGAACAGACTAAAGTTGACTTGGTTTCTTAGTGTTGACTTGTAATATGACAATTTTGTAGTAATAGTAATATTTTGTATGTAATATTTACTTTAAAGGCACAGACAGAGGTTGGTTTAAAATAACAAAATTAGCATTTCTTACCCATTGAATTGCCTACCATTCACGAAACCATTTCCATCCTCCCCTCCAGTCATTGTTTACAGGACTGCAGCACTAATGTCACGTCATCAGCACGTTGACCACTGCAGCCAATCACTACCCTCATGGGTACACCGTGTCCAGTGATTGGCTGCAGAACTTCTTTTCTTAGATAACAGATTTAATATTTACTACACCACAGTCAACTGAGGTCCTGCGGACACAAAATGCAATGCAGTCTGCAGTATTGTGAAAAATATTAGGTAAAACGTGTAATTTATATGTATATCTCTACTCTTTCTGACTTCAGTTGTACACGGGGAGGTGCTATCGGTGATTAATAGCATTCTCCGTGTAAGGCCCCTTTCACACGACCGTATGCCCTCTGAGACATACGGTCCGTGAGTGGGCCATATGTCCCGGGGCGGCATCAATCGTACGCACGGGAGCACACAGCATCATTGATTACAGTGATGCTGTGCACGTCGGGCCGCCCGCGGGGCTATTATTCCGCACTCATTAAATCATATGAGTGCGGGACAATAGTCCCGCGGGTGGCCCGACATGCACAGCATCAGTGTAATCAATGATGCTGTGCGCTGCCATGCGCAAGATTGATGCCGCTCCGGGACATATGGTCCGCTCACGGACCGTAGGTCTCGGAGGGCATACGGTCGTGTGAAAGGGGCCTAAATGTGTATACATAGCTTAATTGTATATACAAAGCAGACAGCACTTCCAATTGTTTAATTATGAAGGTGAGTTTTTATTTTCATTTTCAGCCGTGCTTATGCACAAGACATGGCAACGTTTCGGGCCTATATTGCCCTTCCTCAGGCTGTGCATAAAAAATAATAACAAAGAAGTGAAGATGTGAAAAACAATATTTTACAAAGAGAGACACATGTACTACAAACTTGCAGTATACGCTGCTAACATTATTTCTGTTGGCCGTGTGACTACATATGGTCATATAAATATATAAGTAGCATCAGTTATAGGGCTACCAAATGGTGGTTTTCATGTCCCATGTGGTGGTAGGGGACGCTTGAAAACCATCATGGCTATGGAAACCATGAAAAAATTAAACATAGGAGGCTGGTGTCGATGAATGGAAATGCACCGAGGCCAGCAAAGAGTTCCAGTCTAAATGAGAGGCTGAAAATCAACGTTAATACAACAAGGCATAATAAATATCGACGTGAGACCAAAAGTCCACTTATAGTTTGGTCCATCTATGGGTCCACAGTTGAAAATACACATGACATCAGATAGCATATATCATACTAGTTAGCAAGGTGGCAGAATACCATTGCATTAACCTCAGGTCACAGGGAATGGGCAAGGTATAAGAGTCAAGGAGATGGAGTTTGCAAAGGTTTGCAAGTACTTAGCTTACCCAATTAGTGTGTGGAGGCAGCATGGAGATCGGCCGTAGTGTCAGGGGGCTAATGTTGGGGTATAAATAGGACGCTCCAACTCACGTGCCGTGCGCCAGAAATGTAGGGAGGAGGCGGGGCGGGCTAAGCAAGGCTGGATACCAAAGGTACCGTCATATACATAGATAGTGTTATCAGTGATTGATAGCATTCTCTGTGTAAGTGTGTATACATAGATAGCTGTCAGTCACTGATAGTTGTACAGGGGAGATGTTATCAGTGATTGATAGCATTCTCTGTGTAAGTGTGTATACATAGATAGCTGTCAGTCACTGATAGTTGTACAGGGGAGATGTTATCAGTGATTGATAGCATTCTCTGTGTAAGTGTGTATACATAGATAGCTGTCAGTCACTGGTAGTTCCACACAGGGGAGGTGATATCAGAAATTGATAGCATTCTCTTTGTAAAGATGTTTTACATGGCCCAAATATCGAGTCTATTATCTGGAACGAACCTTCCTATGAGCGTTTGTTCCCAATAATTGGCTAAAGGTGTTGCAGCTCATGAAAGATCGCAAAACGCTCGTTCATCAGGTGAATTGATTGGAGGTGCGCACACCTCTATCATCATTCCCAGGCAGCAGGTTGTGCTGTCTGAACAGCGGAGGTGATCACTGCATGTCAATTCAGCGGTCACCTCCACTTAACTAGCAGCCAACTTCGGGAAGGAACGCTTTCCCAACAATCTGCTGTTTGTCTGAAAGTCTAAATGCAGCTTAAGTGTGTATACAGAGATATCTGTCGGTGATAGTCATAAGAATAGAAAGAGTTCTAAATATATAAATTACAAGTTTTGCTGAATGTCTTTCCATAGAACTATACACAAATCTGCTCAGCTCTTCCTGCTCTATAACCTGCTGCCGGCAGATTGCGTGGCATTATCTGTTGCCAGGTCCTACTTACTGTATCCATCATCAGTGCAGAGCTCTGCATTTTGCAAACCAATCAGTTGTGGATAACTGCCGCAATTTACATAGGACATTATTGTTGTGCCATGAACACATATTGCGGGGTCTCCGCTAATTTTCTTTGGACATGATTTATTTGTGTCGGATCTTGCAACTGGTTAAATTGAAAGCTTGTAATGTAGCCTATTTGACATGCTCTGCTATGATTTAGAAGATTGGAAATAATGTTTAGATTTCAACACTAGCAATTCTGTCTTTGTACAGGTTTACTGTCTATGGCAAATTCTGGTCCAAATTCGAATGGATCACAGTTTTACATCACATGTGACAAAACAGACTGGCTTGATGGAAAACATGTTGTGTTTGGCGAGGTGATGGAAGGAATGGATGTTGTACGTCAAATCGAGGTCAGTATTCACAAATGTCCTTTATTTGTATTTAAAGGGAAGGTGTCGCCTATATATTTTTATTCATTTATTTTTGTAGTTAAAACCAGCCAGTGATTATTTTTTTTGTATTTTGTTTTTTTTCTTATTGAAGACATGTTTTTGTTCTGTTTTCTGTACAAGATTAAGAGGACAGCCATGTTGCCTACACATTTAAAAAGATGCTTTGCATCCACCAGGGTTCACAGACACAATAGACTGGAGGACACTCATTGGCAGAGATTTATGAAACCGTCTGAAGGAAATTGTCTTTGTTGCCTATAGCAATCAGTCACAGCACAGCTTTCATTTCTTACAGTGCTCTTGAAAAATAAAAGCTTTGCCATGTGATTGGTTGCTTTAAACAACAAATACAGCTTTTCTTCTAGGCCGTTTTCGTGAATCTGCCCCTTTAACCTTTATGACAGAGTATATGACATGCTGTGTGACTTCTGCAGAGATTACTGTACAGGAAGGGAGAGTAAATAAGCTGTGACTGTCTCCTATTATTAATGATGGATCATGTGTTACTATATATATACAGAGGTGTTAACTGTCATTATAATCCTACATGTGATGATAATGAAATCACTACTGAAAAGTGATCTCTACAGACCTGGAAGTGGCGGCCATTTGTTAGACTTGGTGGCCACTGTGAACAGTATATTTAATTCCCTTAAATCTAGATGGACATGAAAAATGTAATAGTATAATAGTAAATCACCAAAAAAAAATAAACATAAAACTTAATTTAGACTTCAGTAATTCTGTTTTATAGATATGTTATGCTGTATTATATAGTCTTTATTTTGATAAACTTCAAAAATGGAGCTCAATTTAATGGTCTGCCCCTATTCAGAAGAATATTCTCCTTGCTAAAAGAAAAACAAAAATGTAAAAAAGAAAAATAATCGGTTCTGAACATTCATAAATAAAAATCCAAGCAATCCCATCTTTTCCCCCATGAACTCTGTCCAAACCCAAGCAAAATCTGGTTTATTTTGTTTTCTATGTATGTTTTTTTTGTTGGTTTTTTTTAAATCCCAATCTTTCATACAGTTTATGGTGAATTTATTGTGGCATCTAATATATGTATATTTTTTTCTTTTTTATTGAAAAGGCTCAAGGGAGCAAGGATGGAAAGTCCAAACAGAAAATAATCATCTCAGACTGTGGTGAATATGTATGACGTTGCCTCTTCCGCACTGATAAGACGATGACCAACAAACGTTACAAGTGGACTTTACATTCTCCAGAAACTTTCTGTAAATTATTAGTTTGTTAAAAATAAATATTTTGTTTTCTATCCTTGGTGTGTCCATCGATGGGTCTCTAGTAAAATAGGAATAATTTTATTTGGATAATCAGCTACTTGGGAAGGCACTGGCGCTCACATTGGCACCATGTCCTTCTCGCAGTTTAGATTAGGCCATGTGATGTCACATTCTTCGGTCATGTGGCCTAGTCGCAGTTCAGCCCCATTGAAGTGAATGGGGCTTAACTGCGATACCAAGCACAGCCGCTACACTATGTACAGTGCTGTGCTTGGTGAGCTGAGAGAAAGCCGTGGTACTACTGCTAGCGCTGGTGCCTCCTCAAACAACTGATCAGCGGGGGTCCCAGACCAGTCAGATACTGATGACCTATCCAGAGGAAAAAAACTTGTGGTTAACCCCTTTAACCATGCACAGGAACCCAGATGCAATAAACTTGTTTCATTACTCCCTGATTAATGGTATTGTCAACTGGACCCCATTCTGATACAACAGAGATGTTGGGTTTACATGTTATGGCCGCAGTGTGTTTTTTGCCACGGATTCCAAAATCGCAAACTAAGTGCCCATTCGCCGGCTCCGTGCCGCGGCTCTGCACAAAAAAATAGAACATGTCCTATTCTTGTCCGCAACAGCATTTTGAATGGGGCGCCTGGCCGTGTGTTCCGCAAATTGCAGAGACAGAGCTGGCAACTGCACCACTGCTTCCCTTGAAGTACCGTATTTTTCCCCTATAAGATGCAACTGCCCATAACACGCACCTAGGTTTTAGAGAAGGAAAATGATAAAAAAAAATATTTTTCATCAGACTTCAGATCGGACCCTCAATGTTTATCAAACCCTCATACAGACCTCAGATCAGACAAAAAAAAGAACTCTCCTGTTCTGGATACCAACGCCACTCCTGAGATCCAGCACTGTGCTGTGACTTGACGTTGCACTGCGTGAGGTCAAAGCGCTCCTATGTCCTCACATACTGGGCTTGCAGGAGAGGACCAGGAAGCGGTGAGTACAGAGCGGTATTCACCTCTGCCCGGTCCTGATGTACTAATGCGCACTGCCGAAGGATTTGCCTAATTTATGACTACCCCAGCCCCTGACTTACATTACGCCTCTTTTTCCAAGTCGCCTCCCCAACGGCACGGATAGGAGGATTTCCCTGCCCAGGGACAGGAAACAATCATGGAGAATTGAATAAAAATGGCCCCTCCTCCTCACCTCTCCAGTTGTTTCCTGTCCCTTGGATGCACGGAGATGCTCTTACCCGGCGTGGTGGAGCGTACCTCGCACAGGCCTGGAAATGTCCCGGTTCGTCCGGAGGGCCTGTGCAGGGAGCGGGTACATGAGGCCTCGGCTTCCCGTCTCTTGGCGGTAAGTCCTTCCCTGGAAGGCAGCCCTGGGCAGCGCAGTGATCCTCTCTGGGAGATGCGGAGGTTCTACTCCGCGTGCAGCGGAAGAGGAGTGTGGAACGAATCGGGGCAGTTGCGTTCCACGAAGACTTCCGGCGTCGCGCGCGCATGCGCATTGGATAGGTGAGTTGCCGTTACGTCACAGATCCGGAAGAGGCTTAAATTGGCGCCAGATTCAAACTCCTGGGTGTTCTCCTTTGGAAGCACTTTGACTGGGAGCATTGCCAGTATTGTGGATTCTGGTCTTGGCTGTTCTACTGCTGCCATGTCTGAATCTGAGCCCAAGAGATCCGCAGAATCTCAGGAAGCCCCTGCCCAGGTCGGTCCCTCCTTTGGAGTTGTGTGAGTTTGCCCTTTTACCTTTGGTATAATATTATTATTACGGTTATATTTTGTAGGAGTCTCAGAAAGCTCCAAACAAGAGATGTGGTGTTTGCAGAAAAAATTTATCTTCATCTTATAAGAAGCCACTGTGTGTAAAATGCATTCAGCAGGTGGTCTCTCAGGAGTCCCCTTCCTTCATGGCAAATCTTAAAAGCATGATTAAGGACGAAGTTAATTCTGCTTTAAGTAAAACCATAAATCCAGTAGCTTCTTCAGCTGTCCCCTCTGAAGTTTCTTCTCCAGCTGACTTCGCTATAGCAGGACCTAGTCAGGTCTTGGAAGTCCGTTCTGAATCAGACTCTGAACAGTCAGGAATAGAAGACACTTCGGGACAGCCGCTTTGCCCTCTGGAGGATATGGACGAAATCCTGAGGGCTGTTAGAGCTACTATGGGGCTGCAAGATCAGAAGGAGTCTTTGTCAGTTTCGGATAAAATGTTCCAGGGCCTTGGCGAAAGGAAGAGGGGGTTCTTCCCGGTTCATGAGAACGTAGTTAATCTGATTAAAAAAGAGTGGAAGGACCCTGAGAAGAGAGCCCCAGTCACTGAATCCTTTAAGAGAAAGTACCCTTTTTCTGAGGTTGATGCTGCCTTGTGGGACAAGATACCAAGGGTGGATGCTCCAGTTGCTGGCATGTCAAAAAGAGCGGCTTTACCCTTTGAAGACGCTGGTCTTCTCAAAGATCCGTTAGATAAGAAATCAGAATCATTGCTTAAACGGTCTTGGGAGACGTCTACGGCACTATTAAGGCCCAGTATTGCGGCCACCTGCACTGCTAGATCTATGACCTTGTGGGTTGAAGAGCTTGAACATCATCTTACAGCAGGAACACCCAGAGAAGAGATTTTAGCATCTCTTCCCCTGTTAAGGAAAGCTACTTCTTACATGGCAGATGCATCTGCAGACATCGTAAAGTTCTCGGCCAGAGCAGCAGCTTTGT
Organism: Rhinella marina; assembly: GCA_900303285.1. NCBI lineage: Eukaryota > Metazoa > Chordata > Amphibia > Anura > Bufonidae > Rhinella > Rhinella marina. The sequence continues at coordinate 56,614 of ONZH01023284.1, forward strand.
CAAACTCTGCCAGGAGATGTACCTGGCTGAGAGGGTGGTCTGGGGATTCTGGATCCAAAAATAAATTAGTAGCAGTCCCATGCGAGGGGGACAGACTGTTTGGAACTAGCTTGGATGATATTCTGGAGAAGGCTTCAGAGAGGAAGAAGAAGTTCCCTGTGGATTCAAAATTCTTTAACCAAAGCTGGAATACCAGGAGCCAGAGGGGGTTTCGCCCGACTCCAGGGAAAAGAGATCAGTCCTTTCAGTCATCATCCAGATCGCAGGCTTTCAGAGGTAGAGGAAAGAACATCTTCTTTTCCAGGAACACTTCTACAAAATCTTCAACACAATGACGCCAGCCTTCCAGTGGGCGGAAGGTTATCCCAGTTCCATCCAGAGTGGAAGAAAATTTCAAGTTCAGCCTGGGTGTTGGACACTGTCCGGCTGGGGTATCGCCTAGAATTCCAAGATTATCCAAAAACATATTTTTGTCTGACAAAACCTTTTCAACTCGAAAAGCAAACGATTATGGAGAAAGAAATAGATCTCCTTCTTCAAAAGAAAGTGTTGGTTCCGGTCCCTCCCTCTCAGGAGGGCCAGGGTTTTTATTCTTCAATATTCTTAATAAGAAAACCGAACGGGTCCTATCGTACCATCATCAATCTGAAGAGCCTGAACAAGTTTCTAAAGTACAAAAAGTTGAAAATGGAGACAGTAAAATCAGCCACCAAACTAGTGATCAGGAATTCCTACATGGTGACCCTAGACCTGGAGGATGCGTACTACCATGTCCCCATTCACCAGGAATCTCAGAAGTTCCTCAGAATCGCAGTGACGCTAAGAGGCTCGATCCATCACCTCCAGTTCAGAGCCCTTCCATTCGGTCTGTGCGCAGCGCCGAGGGTCTTTACGAAAATAATGCTGGAGGTAGTGGCCCACTTCCATCTACATTCAATCCTGATTATTCCGTACTTGGACGACTTCCTTATGGTAGCCCCGTCTCCAGAGAAACTGTTGGAAAACCTAGAGTTTGTAATGTCAGAGTTTCACCGCCTGGGGTGGAAGATAAACCGGGAGAAATCAGATCTCTTCCCCGAGCAGAGAAAGTGTTTTCTAGGAATTCTGCTAGATTCCATAAAAATGTTTTCTTTTCTTCCTCCAGAAAAATTGAACATTCTTCCGTTGAAATTCCAGCAGGTGTCCGGGAAGTTTTCCAGCTCCATCCGAGGGATGATGTCTGTCCTGGGTTGGATGACGTCAATGATTCCAGCGGTAAGTTGGGCCCAGGCTCACTCGCGGCCGCTACAGTCCTTTCTCCTATCCAGATGGGACAAGGATCAAAGTTCTCTGGAAAAGAAGATTCAGTTGCCCCTGTCGGTCAGAGGGTCCCTGTTTTGGTGGCAGCAGAGGGAAAATCTCCAGAAGGGTGTTCCTTGGAGACCATATCCTCAAGTAGTGGTCACCACAGATGCCAGCGTCAGCGGCTGGGGAGCCCACACGGAAAAGTCCTTTGTTCAGGGCCTTTTGGACGAGTCTTTGAGAGGGAGGTCCTCAAACCACAGGAAGCTATTAGCGGTCTGGTGTGCCCTTCAGGCTCTAAGAGAAGAATTGTTTTCCCAACATGTGAAAATCCTCTCCGACAACTCCACAGTGGTGGCTTATATCAACAAGCAGGGAGGAACCAGATGCTTGTCACTAAGCAGGATAGCCTCCAGAATATTCTGTTGGGCAGAAGAGAACATTCTTTCCATCAACGTGGTCCACCTGAAGGGTACAGCGAATATTACGGCAGATTACCTGAGCAGAGTGACAATACAAGAATCGGAATGGAGACTGGAGACCGGAGACTTCCAGTTGCTGATAAAGAGGTGGGGATGTCCAGAAATCGATCTCTTTTCTACCAGAGCAAATCGCCAGGTTCGTCAATTCTATTCCCTGAGTCAGAACGAACAACCGCTAGGGGTGGATGCTTTCTCCCAGGATTGGTCTTCGGGCCTGTTGTACGCCTTTCCACCAATTCCCCTTATTCCAAAGGTTCTTCAGAAGATAAGAGAAGACAAAGCCTCGGTGATTCTACTGACGCCTTTCTGGCCGAGGAGGAGTTGGTTCCCTCTGCTTCTGGAATTGTCCCAGGGAGATCACTTCAGACTTCCTGTCAGTCCGGATCTCCTTTCTCAGGGTCCAGTGTTCCACAAAAACCTCCGGCTTCTGAAATTGACGGCTTGGCGTGTGAAAGGACAATTCTAAAGAACAAGGGTTTCTCCGATCAGGTGATTTCCACCCTCCTATCTAGTAGGAAGGAAGTCACTTCAAGAATCTATACCAGAATGTGGAAGGCCTTCCTGCAGTTTCGAGAAGAGAAAGGGGGTTCTTCTGCCTCCTCCTCTTTTTCTTCTTCTGTACCTACCATCTCAGATGTACTGGATTTTCTACAAAAAGGTCTAGATAAGGGGCTTAGTACAAGCACGTTGAAGGTGCAGGTTTCTGCGCTTAGTGTTTTTCTGGACCGAAGACTAGCAGAGAACTCCTTTGTGAAGAGATTCCTGAAGGCTTCAGAGAGAATAAGGCCATTCATCCGTTCTACAGTGCCTCCTTGGGACCTTTCCTTGGTCCTTTCAGTCTTGGCAGGAGCACCATTTGAGCCTATAGATTCAATTCCTATCAGGTTGTTGTCCTTTAAAACTGCCTTCTTACTGGCAATCACCACAGCCAGGAGAGTTGGTGAGATACAGGCGTTTTCCTGCAAAGCACCATATATGGAGATTCTAGAAGACAGAATTATTCTAAAGCACAATCCCATCTTCTTGCCTAAAGTAGCCACTTCCTTCCATCGCCAGCAAGTAGTCACCTTGCCTACCTTTTGCCAGAACCCTACATCTGAGAAAGAGAAGGAGTTTAGTCATCTGGATGTTAGGAGGTGTTTATTGGCTTACCTTGAGGCTACCAGCCCTTTCAGGTCTTCAGACGGCCTTCTGATTCAGTTTCAGGGAAAGAATAAGGGCTCTAAGGCTAGCAAGACATCTATAGCTAGGTGGATAAAATCGTCCATCTCCCTGTGTTATAAAGAAAAAGCGATGTCTCCCCCTGTGGGTCTAAAGGCTTACTCTACCAGGGCGGTATCCACTTCCTGGGCAGAGAGAGCCTCAGCTTCGGTAGAACAGATATGTAGAGCGGCCACTTGGAAGAACCCTCTAACCTTTTTTAGACATTACAAATTGGATGTAGGTCAGTCAGACTTATCTTTCGGTAGGAAGGTCTTATCTGCTTCTGTCCCACCCTAAGATAGTTCTCTGGTATATCCTCCTATCCGTGCCATTGGGGAGGCGACTTGGAAAAGACCTAAATTACTCTTACCAGTAATTGTTTTTTCCAGTAGCCTCCACAACGGCACCTAATTTCCCACCCTAATAAAAAAAAAAAATAAAAAAAAAGAGGTGTTATCTCTTCCTCGTGTGAGGTTCTTGCTATTAGACTAGCTCTTTTGATCCAGTCCTATGAGATTATTTAATAGGATGTTTTTTGTCTGTGTTAACCTTTATTATTTCTCCTGTAAGCATCTTTCCTGTGGTATCAACTGGAGAGGTGAGGAGGAGGGGCCATTTTTATTCAATTCTCCGTGATTGTTTCCTGTCCCTGGGCAGGGAAATCCTCCTATCCGTGCCGTTGTGGAGGCTACTGGAAAAAACAATTACCGGTAAGAGTAATTTAGGTCTTTACGGCATAAAAACAAACTATGCAACAAAATGGGGTAAAAATGTTCATAAAAGAGGCAGAAAACGGACCTGTCTGCACTTCTGTCCTAATCAGAGGCCACTTTTTGTATAGCATTGCACTCTGCTGTGAAGACTGAAATGACAAGGGAACAGTGACGATAAAGATACAATTGTGATCCCCTTTAAAATGATCATTCTAAAATCTTCCTTGGGCCTTATTGTGGGTGCGTTTTAGCATTTGTATTAAGCTGTATTCACACATCAGAGATTTCCATCAGTGATTGTGAGCTAAACCAGGATTGGAGCCTCCACAGAGATAAGGTATAAGGGAAAGATCTGCACCTGTTCTGTGTTTAGTCGCACCTGGTTTTAACATAGTAACATAGTTTATAAGGCCAAAAAAAAGACATCTGTCCATCCAGTTCGGCCTGTTTTCCTACAAGTTGATCCAGAGGAAGGCAAAAAAACCCTGTGAGGTAGAAGCCAGTTTTCCCCACTTTAGGGAAAAAAATTCCTTCCCGACTCCAATCAGGCAATCAGAATTACTCCCTGGATCAACAACCCCTCTCTAGTAACTATAACCTGTAATATTATTACCCTCCAAAAATACATCCAGGCCCCTCTTGAACTCTTTTAGTGAACTTACCATCACCACCTCCTGAGGCAGAGAGTTCCATAGTCTCACTGCTCTTACCGTAAAGAATCCTCTTCTATGTTTGTGTACAAACCTTCTTTCCTCCAGACGCAGAGGATGTCCCCTCGTCACAGTCCTGGGGATAAATAGATCGTGGGAGAGATCTCTGTACTGACCTCTGATATATTTATACATAGTTATTAGATCTCCCCTCAGTCGTCTTATTTCTAAAGTGAATAAGCCTAATTTTGATAATCTTTCTGGGTACTGTAGTCCACCCATTCCAGTTATTACTTTAGTTGCCCTCCTCTGAACCCTCTCCAGCTCTGCTATGTCTGCCTTGTTCACAGGAGCCCAGAACTGTACACAGTACTCCATGTGTGGTCTGACTAGTGATTTGTAAAGTGGCAGGACTATGTTCTCATCACGGGCATCTATGCCTCTTTTGATGCAGCCCATTATCTTATTGGCCTTGGCAGCAGCTGTCTGACACTGGTTTCTGCAGCTTAGATTTCTGTTCACTAAAATTCCTAGGTCCTTTTCTATGTCAGAGTTACCCAATATTTTACCATTTAGTATGTACTGGTGACTTGCATTATTCCTTCCCATATGCATAACTTTACATTTGTCAGTGTTAAACCTCATCTGCCACTTCTCTGCCCAAGCCTCCAGTCTATCCAGATCCATCTGTAGCAGTGTACTGTCCTCTTCTGTGTTAATTACTTTACACAGTTTAGTGTCATCTGCAAAAATTGATATTTTACTGTGCAAGCCTTCTACAAGATCATTAATAAATATATTGAAGAGAATAGGGCCCAATACTGACCCCTGTGGTACCCCACTAGTGACAGTGACCCAATCTGAGTATGTACCGTTAATAACCACCCTCTGTTTTCTATCACTGAGCCAGTTACTTACCCACATACAGACATTTTCTCCCAGGCCAAGCATTCTCATCTTATATACTAATCTTTTATGTGGTACAGTGTCAAATGCTTTGGAGAAGTCCAGATATACGACATCCATTGATTCGCTGCGGTCTAGTCTAGAACTTACCTCCTCATAGAAACTGATTAAATTGGTTTGACATGACCGATCCCTCATGAAGCCATGCTGATATGGAGTAATTTGCTTATTTTCATTGAGGTACTCCAAGATAGCATCTCTTAGAAAACCCTCAAACAGTTTACCCACGACAGATGTTAAACTTACCGGCCTATAGTTCCCGGGCTCTATTTTTGGACCCTTTTTGAATATTGGAACCATAGCCAATCCTGTGGAACACTCCCTGTCAGTATAGAGTCCTTAAATATCAGAAATAAGGGTCTGGCGATGACATTACTTAATTCTCTTAGGATACGGGGGTGTATGCCATCCGGTCCTGGCGATTTGTCTATTTTAATCTTTTTAAGACGCAGCTCTACTTCTTCCTGGGTCAGACAGGGCACTTTTAATGGGGAATTTACTTTTATATTCTGCATTTCATCTGACAGTTTATTTTCCTCAGTGAATACAGTGGAGAAAAAGATATTTAGTAGCTTTGCTTTCTCCTCATCGCTCTCTGCAACTCCCCCCTCATTACTCTGTAAGGGGCCGACACCTTCAGGTTTATACTTTTTACCATTTATATAATTAAAGAACATTTTAGGGTTAGTTTTACTTTCTTTGGCGATTAATCTCTCGGTCTCTAGTTTGGCTGTTTTTATTTGTCTTTTACATATTCTATTTTTTTCCTTATAGTTTTTCAATGCTTTCTCGCTCCCCTCCTGTTTTAGTGATTTAAATGCTTTCTGTTTGTCATTTATTGCTTTCTTTACAGTTCTATTTATCCACATTGGTTTTTTCTTGTTTCTTATTATTTTATTCCTATATGGTATGTACCTCTCACAATTAGATATTAGGATGTTTTTAAAAATATCCCATTTTGTGGCTGTATTTTTATTTTTGAAGACTTTGTCCCAGTTAGTTAGGCCTATGGCCTCTCTTAGTTGGCTAAATTTAGCTTTTTTGAAGTTAGGTATTTTTGTTCCTCCCTGAAGAAACGCTCTTTTGAATGACAATTGAAAGGTTATTATGTTATGGTCACTATTTCCCAGGAGTCCCCCGACCTGCACATCTGTTGTTCTGTCAGGTCTATTGGTTAATACTAAGTCCAGTATGGCCGTCCCTCTAGTCGGGTCCTGAACCAGTTGGGAAAGGTAATTGTCTTTGGTTATTTCCAAGAACCTGTTTCCTTTATGAGATGTACAGGTTTCAGTTTCCCAGTCTATATCTGGGTAGTTGAAATCCCCCATAATAACGACCTCATTAAGATTTGCCACCTCGTCTATTTCGTTTAGAAGTAGATTTTCTATGGGCTCTGATATAGTAGGGGGTTTATAATAAACTCCTATTAGTATTTTATTATTGTTTTTGGCTCCATTTATTTCTACCCACAGTGACTCCACATCTTCATGTCCCTCACTTATATCTTCCCGCAGTGTGGGCTTTAGACAGGACTTTACATAAAGGCAGACCCCTCCCCCTCTCCGGTTTTGGCGATCCTTTCTAAAAAGACTGTAACCCTGTACGTTAACTGCCCAGTCATAGGTATCATCCAGCCATGTCTCAGTTATTCCCACTATGTCATAGTCCTCCTCACACATCACTAATTCCAGTTCACCAATTTTATTAGTCAGGCTTCTGGCATTAGTGTACATACACTTAAGAGGTCTATGTATATTTTTTACCCCCCTTTTAAAATTACTATTACCTGTGAAGTGAATATCCGGGGTTTTTGGGTTACTTCGGTTGATGTTTTGCCCAATATTCTCCCTACATTCCTCACTAATCCCAACCCCCACTCTCCCCGACTATGACCCACTCTCTATCTACACTATCTACCCCCTTATTAGTATTACCCCCCACCCTCCCCCCAGATCCTAGTTTAAAAGCTCCTCCAGCCGTCTAACCATTTTTTCCCCCAGGGCAGTTGCACCCTCCCCATTAAGGTGCAGCCCGTCCCTACTGTAGAGTCTGTAGCCGACAGAGAAGTCGGCCCAGTTCTCCATGAACCCAAACCCTTCCTTCCTGCACCAGCCTCTGAGCCACTTATTTAACTCCCTAATCTCCCGTTGTCTCTCTAGTGACGCTCGTGGCACTGGTAGTATTTCTGAAAACACTACCTTGGAGGTCCTGGACTTTAGCTTCTCACCTAGTTCCCTAAAATCATTTTTAAGGACCTTCCATCTCCCCCTGACTTTGTCATTGGTGCCAACGTGTACCATGACCGCCGGGTCTTCCCCAGCCCCACCCAGCAATCTGTCAATCCGATCCGCGATATGCCGAACCAGAGCACCCGGGAGACAACACACTGTTCGGCATTCACGGTCTCGGCGACAGATAACCCTGTCTGTCCGCCTAATTATAGAGTCCCCTACCACCAGCATCTGTCTGGCCTTTGCTGCTCACAATTACTGATGGAAATCTCTGACCATCATAAGTGTCATCATAAAGTTCAGCTCAGTAGAGGCACAACTGGGTTGAGATTTGTGGCTGTAGTATTAACGCTAAAATGCACCCATACAGCCGTCTGAATGAGTCTTTACCATCGGCTCTGTATCGGTGAAACTGGAGGAAAGAAATATCCAAACATCTGACCCAGGGAAGGAGCATATAGAACACATGATGTCCCTATTTTATCATTTCTCTTACATACAGCATGTTTGACATTTTCAACACCACTTGTACAAATTTTGTTTTTTTTTTGTGGTATGCCTTAGCCACTTTAGGTGATGGCATAGATTTCAGTTCAGGCTCACAGACTGCCAAAGGCTTCACCTAATTTATAATTTATTTCTTCTATACAATGCTTCTGCTTACCTAGATCCCCTTGAACTTTAAGGTGTCATTAATGAGACAAGAATAATTCTCCTTCAACATACAAGGTTACTTGTTCTCACTGAGAAGATCTTGCATGTTCATACTCCAGACGAAGGCAAGATGGTGAATGAGCACTGCACACCGATTTTCTGAAGGAAAGAAGCACCCAGCCCTGGCCACATGTAGCGTAGATGCTGCAGGCTCTCCACAGCAGAGAATAGCAGTGAAAGAGATGAGATTATTTTTTAAAAACTCATCTATACGCTGCAGAGAGTCTCCACAATCAGCACATTACCTCAAATGTGGTGCAGATCTTAAATGCCCCTGTACACTGACAGATGAGGCTGACAATCATCTGCTCGTCAGTGAAGGAGACCGATGCATTTACATGCAGCGATCTCCTCCACAGTATGGAGGGGAGCAATCGCTAATACCATCAAACGTCCCTATACGGAATCATTGTTTGCTGGCAGCAAAACGCTGTTTAGATGTCACGATCTGATGATTTAGATGACCACACCAATGATCTATTAACCGATGAACCAGTGTTTCACTTAATTATTGAGTAACCTGCGCCACTTTTAAACCGACCAGCAATGATTGCTCCTACAAACGCTTATTTGCGATAATCTGGCTGAGTATCGAGCAGTATGTCAGTTTATGTTTGTGGATATCTGCTGTGCAGAGGGTGAAATCTGTGGCAAATCCACAGTCTCCACTATTTTGCGCAGATTTCAGTGACATCCACTGTAGACGGTCCACAGTGGAACTGCTATGTGTGGGAGTATCCTTACATGAGCCATTCTAGCTAACATTTGAGCCCATGACCGTTTTCCATGACTATACTGCATTTCACAGAAACCAGAATATGCAATGTTTCAGGTTCAATTTCAGATCAATTAGCTGAGAGGGCACATTGAAGCATTTCCTGCATGTCGAGGTAGCCAGATGTTGAGAGAAGTGTGATACTGTGGTGGTGATTATCTCATGGTTTTAAGCCCCTCTGATAACTATTTTTGTTTAGTTTGAACACCCCTTTAAGCCCCACCTCCGATCCACCAGAGAATGCTCATTTTCAGGTACGTTGGTATAAGCTGATATAAGGACAGTTGGCAGATGTGGTTTTGAGGCTTGCAATGGGTTCTTTCTTTTCTAGTCATATGTTATTAGTGCAGATGGAAGAATACATTAAACCATCTGGTATCTTGGGTGCAGTAAGCAGAGGGGAGGAAAACATGATATCTGTACAGATAACATGGATCATCAGCATTTTTCCCTTTTAAGTAGGTTACTGGTGATTTAAGGAAACATGCATAAAACTGATTATTTAGGCTGTGCTCACTTGTTGATGTCCTTACTGTGGAATTAAGTCTGGCTATGAAATTATTTGAAGGGTCCATGGTGCAAGATTTATATTACCACAGTTTTGTAAGAGTTTCCTCGATTCCCTGTGCACAGTAATTCTTTTAATTCCATTTATATAGCCAACTTAATAAACAATTCTCCTTCGCTACTTGCTGGCTCAAGTAGAAACATAACCAAATGAGCGCACACACTAATGAATTGCTGACCGTGTGCCAAGAGCAAATCCAAACCAGCAGCAGACACTGAGCTGACTCCTGCTGAGCCGTGCCCACCTAGCCCAATATGTGGGACATCAATGCCGTTCTTGGGTGACCATTTGGCAGGGCATTTCAGAGGTACAATACCCAAAGGCATTCCGTCATAGAATTGCGTTATGGTCCGTGGTAATGGAAGCCATAACGCAATTCACCTTTTACCACCAAACGAAGCGTGAAAGATTTTCAAAATATGAAATTTGCTCATCTCTAATGACCACAAACAGTCCGATTATTTATGATTCTAATGATAATGGTGATTGTGATATCACTCAAGCAAAAGTCACAATAGTGTGAAACTTCCAGGTACCATATTATTATATAATTTTTTTTTAATTATTCAAACAGTGAAAAACTTAAATGGGTTCAAGGAGCACACCAATCAGTCTTAGTAACTTACTTTGTTAGGCTGAAAAAAAGACATCTGTCCTTCCAGTTCAGCCTCTTTATCCTGCAATGTTGATCCAGAGGAAGACAAAAAACCCCTGTGAGGTAGATGCCAATTTTCCTCATTTTAGAGGGAAAAAATTCCTTCCCGACTCCAATCAGGCAATCAGAATAACTCCCTGGATCAACAGCCATTCTCCAAAATTCTAGTAACTATAACCTGTAATATTATTACTTTTGTCTGCAAATTTTCTATAAAACGGAACTGAACATGCAATGTCACTTGCAAATTCTAAACATTCTTAATTTTCTCAGTTAAAAAAGGGGTTTGCACAGTCAGACCTGAGGCTGCTCACTGAGGGGGGGGAGGATGCTGTTTTTTAATAAAGAGTTTGGCTGTATTTGATGGCAACCATTTCTTATCACTTTTAGAAAGGGCTGAATAGAATTTACACCTTACAATTTGATGACTTTTAAACTGAGACTACCTTTTTCATGTTGTTTTTATATCTTTATAGTGGTCAGAGGTTTTTTTTTCACATTCAAAGCTCCTAATTGTCTGGATAGACATAGATTTAAAACAACATTCTGGCTGCCTACAGCCACCACGAGAAACCATGTAAACGTTTTGCATACTATGGCCCACATTTACTAATGTGAATGCACCTAGATTCTGGTATAAATTGTGCCAAAATGTGGAGCAATTTGGTGCATATTGCTTTAGAAAGATTATCTGCGCCCAGCAGGGGCAGACTGGGAACTTAGAGGCCCTGGAAAAAAATACTGAAAGTGGCCCTGTTTGGGGTTGCGTCCAAATTGATGGAAGCCAGAGCTAGCTCCATATTGTGGCACATTATATCACCCCAACAGAGCCAAATACCACAGTCCATCACAAAATACTACCAGCAGCACAAAATACACCCCTAAAAACTTCCACTGGCAGACCGTGAAGAGGGCCCAGGCGGTCCCATGGGCATTGGCCCACCGAGACCTGTAAGGTCTATGGCCAACCCAGTAAGAATAGAGGGTGCAGCCTAAGGTAAGTTTAACATTTGCGGTAAAGAGATCTCTCTGTATTCCAGCATTGCCGGAAGCAAACACATCGCCGTCTGGCTCCATTCTCTATAATGATCCAGACGCAATCCTGCTAATATGCCGAGGAAGTGGTTGAACAAATACTACTGCGAGCAAGTTTGATGGGTTGTGACTGGATCTCTGCTGTTCCCCAGTGTAGTGAATGGGGCCAGCGGGTGTCAGGTAGCATTCGGCAGTGCCGGATCCAGACATCTTCAGCAGGCTGCTCCCCTACTGGAGATATAAACTTAAGTGTGAAACTTTCCTAAGATGCAATGTTGGTATAAAATTATACAAAAGTTTCTAGTCATGCATTGAACTTCTCATCCATTATGAGCCACTGTTATAAATCTGAAGCATCTGGACAGCCTGTCTAAAGGTGGATTTACACATGCAGAGGAGAAGCTGATTATCAGGAAGAAAACCAGCTGCTCGTTCAGCGGAGGTGAAGCTATTGCCATCGCTTGTCCTCATACAGTTGTATAGTTTCTTGGCAGCAGATTGCTGTTTAGGCCTCACGATCTCCTGCCCAGAAACAATCATTTACTTATCTTCACGAACAACAGTTACACCAGATGAACCAATATTTCGCTTGTTCATCAGATTAGCTTCAGCTTTAGACGTGCAGATTGTTGGGAATGAGCATTTGTAGGAACGTTTGTTCCCGATAAAGTGCCCAAAAATACCGGGCCATGTAAATCCACCTTAAATTTACGGGATTAGTAAATCTGCCCCTATGTTATTATTGAGTTCATTGTACAGTATAACAGTATGCCATTAGCTACTACACCTCTTCTAGTGGAGACTGTGGACAGCCAGAGCAATGGCCCGCTAACTAAGACTGGTAAATCTTCTGCTATTCTAAGTACAAAAGATAGTTGGAGGGATTTGTGTCAAATTTTTTAGAAGGTGCATGCCTCTTAATTTTGTCAAATGGACTGTCAAATGGTAAAAAAATATATATAGCTGCTATGAGCAGATTAGATTTTCAGCATTTGTAGCATTTTCATGCTTAAAGGGCACTTTGACAGGACCAGGCAGTATAAACATTATCACGTCTGGCCTGTCAATCAAAGTACAGAGGGCGTGGCAGTTGCAGAGAGAGCAGAGCCTTATTTGCGTATATTAAAACATCCATATGAACATGGGACCAACACATGGGATGCAACAGGTCAGTTTTGAAGGTACAAATATGCTGGCAGATATGCTTTAATAAATTTAACTGACAGTACAGTACTGCATGTCTCTTTGGAGACAAACACTTTTCTCTTCACTTTTGAGATTTGATGACTGCTGAGAAAAGTTGTAAATATTGGAGCTAATTTTTAATACATTATCATTTGTGACTGTTATAGTTTTTAGTGTGGACAACCTCATTTTTAGACGAAAGGCTCTTCAAATGTTCTTATCTGTAGATATCAAGCACATGTTGGGTATTTACTGTGTTCTATGCGGTACCTGTATTATATTTCAGTTTGTTGTGGTAACTGTGGATGCATGTGATTTTGTACACAGTAAATTTATGTTCATGCTGCCTTGCGTCTTTTTGTTCCCAGTTTGCTAACAAGCTGTGTTCTGTATCGATTTCACCTCATGCTTCATGTCGTGTTTACCCAGCGCCTGCATGAATGGTTGTTCTCAGTGACTGAACAGGGTGACCTGCTGAACCAAATGCTTCTAAATGAAAGCATACAGGAACAGGTAAAAAATTAAAAAAAACAAGGCGTTTGAATTTCCACTTGGCAGGGCTTTAAGGACTGGTCTTGTTATTCTAGCCCACTTACACTGCAAACCTTTATGGATTCAGATCACAAACTGACAGAAACACTGGCACAGGTCTTCAGGATGTAAAATGGGCTGATGGCTGAGGAGCAATGACCTGATGATGATCTGTTCACATTGTAAATATACACACAAATAGGAAGTGAGATGATCGATTCCTGCCATTCCAAACAATAGCAGTAGTCCACAGGCTGAGGGTACATTTGGTTTGTCCACAGTAGAGATGTATGGAGGACAAGTGCTATGATGTAGTGTCAGGCATGTACAGACACCACTAATGAATAAAAGTGTACTATATAAGTATCATTATTTGCAATATTATCATTGGATCATTCTGTGTATATATATCATTATTAGTAATGAGCATATACAATACCTTAAAAAACTATTCATACCCCTTGAACTTTTCCACATTTTTTCACTTTACACCCACAAACATAAATGTATTTTATTGGGGTTTTATGTGATAGACCAACCCAAAGTAGCAAGTATGTGTGAAGTGAAAAGATATTGATATATGGTTTTTAAAATGTTTTATAAATAAAATCTGGAAAGTGTGGTGTGTATTTGTATTCAGCCCCCCTGAGTAAATACTTTGTAGGACAATCTTTTGCTGCACGTCTTTTGAGGTATGCACATCTAGAGGCTGCCATTTTTGCCCATTCTAATTTGAAAAATACTTCAAGCTCAGTCAGATTGGATGGAGAGCGTCTGTGAACAGCAATTTTCAAACCTTGCCATGGGTTCTCAATAGGATTTAGGTCTGGACTTTGACTGGACCACATAAATATGCTTTGATATAAATCATTCTATTGTAGCTCTAGCTGTATGTTTAGGGTCATTGTCATGCTGGAAGGTGAACCTACACCCAAGTTTCAAGTCTTTTACAGCCTCTAACAGGTTTTCCTCCAGGATTGCCCTGTATTTAGCTCCATCCATCTTCCCATCAACTCTGACCAGCTACCCTGTCCCTGCTGAAGAAAACTATCCTCGCAACATGATGCTGTGTTCAGAGTGGTGCAGTGTTAGTTTTCTGCCACATGTAACTTTTTGCATTTGGGCCAAAAAGTTCAACTTTGGTCTTATCTGACCAGAGCACCTTCTTTCACGTGTTTACTGTGTCCCCTACATGGTTTGTGGCAAACTGAAAACGGGACTTATGGTCTTGCTTTCAAAAATGGTTTTCTTCTAACCCCTCTTCCATAAAGGCCAGATTTGTGAAATACATGACTAATAGTTGTCCTGTGGACAGATTCTCCCACCTGAACTGTGGATCTCTCCAACTCCTCCAGAGTGACCATGAGCCTCTTGGCTGCTTCTCTTCTCTTGGCTGCTTTCCTTGCCTGGGCTGTCGGTTTAGGTGCACAGCCACGTCTTGGTAGGTTTGTAGTTGTGCCATACTCCTTCCATTTTCGGATGATGTTCCATGAGATTTTCACTGCTTGTGATATTTTTTAATAACTTAACCCTGCTTTACACTTCTCCAAGGGACCTGTCTGGTGTGTTCCTTGGTTTTCATGATGCAGTTTGATCACTAATGTTCTCTAACAAACCTCTAAGGCCTTCACAGAAGTAGAGATTTAATTACACACAGGTGAACTCTATTTACTAATTAGGTGACTTCTGAAGGCAATTGGTCACACTGGATTTTATTTAGGGGTATCAGAGTACAAGGGGCTGAATACAGATGCACGCCATCCTTTTCAGATTTTTAATTAAAAATTGTGAAAACCCTGTATCATTTTCTTTTCACTTCACACATACTTGCTACTTTGTGTTGGTCTATCACATTAAATCCCAATAAAATACATTAAGTTTGTGGTTTTATATAGTTTGTCACATCCGCACATTTGGCTATCCTGTGTAGGATGTTTTTGTGGTACATGTGGTCCGCTGCTGGCATCCTCCATTGTATGCAATTTTGCTGGGGATTACAGTGAGCAGCGGATCACATGTGCAGGATTTTCTCCCCCAATTAGAAATGGGCAACAGCATATGGGGTTTTGAGCATTTTCTGCCATTTAAGACCATTTTTTCTGTGATTTTGTTTGTATATTTACACCTGGAGGTGTGGCAACTCCTGGTTTGAATGTGCCTTGATTTTGACCCATGGGTAACATTCAGGTGCACCTGTGCAGCCTGCGTCACATGAGTCAAGGATAGGTGGGACTCACAGCTTCCTCTCGCCTCCCATTGTATGTGTGATTTCACACTGGAGGTAACTGAGAGTTGGTTGCTGTGTGTCGGACTTTATGCTCCTATCCGCAAAGGCCCATACGGCATAGGTAGGTTAGAGTTAGGTCCCATGCCACTTGAGATACCATGACGAGGTGCGTGGACTCCGGTATGTTCTTGATATAAGAATATATTGTCGAAAGTCTCATTTTAATATCAGTGTGAGGGTTTAGCCATATATTGTCAATTGCATTTACCGTTGTAGTGCACCATTTTCTGTGAATGTTCACTCCGCCATAAAGTGGAGTTCTTCGGTGATGGTTTACCTTCTCCCATCTGCACACAGGATATTTGGAGCTCAGCTAGAGTGACCATTGAGTTCTTTGCCGCCTCTCTTACCAAGGCCTTTTTCCCCTGATTAATTAGTTTGGCGGGGCAGCCAGCTCTAAGAAGAGTCCTGGTTGTTCCAGACTTCTTCCATTTAATCCATCCTCCAGATCTGTGCCTCAACACAATCCTGTCTCTGATTTCTACAGGCAGTTATTTCCTCTTCATGGCTGGGTTTTTGCTCTGATATGCATTGTCAGCTGTAACACATTATTTAGACAGGGGTGTGTATTCCAAATTATGTCCAATCCACTGAAATTGCCCCAGGTGGTCTCCAATCAAGGCAATGAACCATCTCAAAGATGATCAAGAGAAAAGGGAGACCCCCAGAGCTGAATTTCAAGTTTCATAGCAAAGGGTCTAAATACTTTGTAATAACTTTTCACAAGACCACCGCATAACAAAATGTGAAAAGTGAAAGGATTTTTTTTTTTTCATTTCACAATGTATACTGTATGGCCACACATGGTGTATAAGTTGTATAATTCTCAAAATCAGGCATTTTATGGTATAAAATAGATAAATTATGAACATTATAGGTTATCAACTTCATTTGACCACCTAACTATGCTCTCTAGCCAGTTTTACCTCAGGGTGAAGGTCTGGTTTATGTCTTAATTTTAGTGCACAGTGGGTTTAGGTGTCTTCACTGCAGTTCCTAGAAGGACATTCTAGAATGTTTGATCACCTTACTGCTGAAAGGGAATCTGCGTGCAGTTTTAACCATGCTAAACTGACTGTAGCCCAGGTAGGGGCTGGGGAGAGCAGTACAAAAATACTGTACATTTTTTGGAGCTTTTATCATAAAAATATGAAGTTCAGATTCTGCGTCTTAGGGCTTATGCACATGAACGGCGGCTGTTTTGCGGCCCGAAAATTGCGGATCCGCAAAACACAGATAACGACAGTGTGCATTCCACGTTTTACAGAATGGCTGGCCCCTAGAACAGTCCTATCCATAATGTGGATAATAGTATGACATATTCTTTTTTTTTTTTTTTTTCTTAGTAGAACTGCCATGTGAACATACAGACACGGAATGCATACAGAGTAATTTCGGGTTTTTTTTTACTGCTCAATTGAAGTGAATAAACTGTGTCCGCAAACAAAAGTAAGGGACACGGTAAAAAAATACTTTTGTGTGCATGAGCCCTTAAAGAGGTTTTCCAGGATTATTTATATTGATGGCCCATCCTCAAAATAGGCCATCAAGATCGAAATGCCAGCAGTCCATAATCCTGCACCCCTGCCAATCAGCTTTTAAGAAGTAGGTGAAACTACACAGCTGATTACTGCAACACTCCTCCTTCTGAAGTGTACTGCAGTAATTTACGGTCAACAGTTTTGCATGGTCAAAACTGATAGTAGATTCCCTTTAACATACATAATAAAATCTATCAGCTAGCCAGCAGATTGAATAACTGGATTTTGGCGTTTCTGATATTTTTTGTAAAGGATAGAGCAATATGGCAGATTTTATATGATGTTTGAGGCCTGTACTACACAGCATCTTCAGCTAAATGAAGCACAAGTTCTCTGTTACTGCTGACCCATCATCAGTTCCTGTCCCACATACCATCTATTCTTCCTATGGATATGTAACCAAAGTCGTCAGCTAATCCAAGTTAGCCAAATTGGTCTTATAAGACTAGGTTAACATCATGTTCAGGAGCCAGGTCACGTATCTGTCCAACTGCTACTCCAATGCCTCCGCTCTTGCCAGTAATTGCACTGGTTGGTCATACAGTATAAAATCCAATTTAAACTGCTTGTTCTCACCCACAGTGATGCAGCCCCCTACATCTCCTCCCTTATCTCTGTCTACCACCCTTTCCCTGCTGTTTGCTCTGACTTACGACTTAGTTTGACCATAATCCGAACCTCTCACTCCTGGCTCTAAGACTTCTCCCAAGCTGCCCCAGTTCACTGGAATGAGCTACCCCAACAAATTAGGTTAAATCACAATATACACAGTTTTATACGCCCCCTAAAAACACATCTTTTTAGTTGACCTATCACATCCCCTGATCTAACTCCTCTCCATATATAGCCCATTTATCATTTCCTGAACCTGATCCTCCACCAAACTCTCCACCACACCCATGCACCAAGAAGCACTACAGATATTGCCTGTTAACTGGCTCATGCAGCTTTATATCTACTCCCCTACTTTCAAGAAGAAGCTAAGACAGCATCCATATTTTGCAGTGAAGAAATTGTTTTAATCTATTAGTGTACCCAGAATATGCAACGTTTTGGCTGCACCTCAGCCTGCTTGAGAAAGATTGAGGTGCAGCCGAAACGTTGCATATTCTGGGTACGCTAATGGATTAAAACAATTTCTTCACTGCAAAATATGGATGCTGTCTTCGCTTCCTCTTGATACGTGGATTTACTTGGGGTCTTTTGGACTGGACTCCTGGATTGACGTGCATCCTGGGAACACGATCAAGGAACTAACAGGTGCTGTACTTACCTCTTTTTGTTATACTCCCCTACTTTACCAAGATGGCCGGACCATTGTACAAAACAAGCATTTTTACCTTTTGTGTCACCCCTATCTCCTCATAGATTATAAGTAGAAATGAGCGAGCATATCCGTCCGAGCTTGGTGCTCGTTCGAGTATTAGGGTACTCGTAAGTGCTCGCTGCTCGGACGAGTATCTCGCCATGCTCGAGGAAATGGCAACTTCCGCATCGTGCTTTTTTGGCGCCTATAAACACAGCCAATCACAAGCCAGGAGACTCTGCGGTACACCCAGCATCACGTGGGGCCCTTACATGTCGATAGCAGGGGTTGGCTGGTCTGATCAGGTGACCCTGGAATATACTACTGACTGGCCGCGGTGCTCGGCTCAGATGCTGTCTGGATGTCGTTAGGGATAGAGCTGCTGCGTTTCAGGGACAGTGTTAGGGCCTGCATTTAGTTCTCTGTTAGGCAGGAATCACCCACAAAGAACCCAACAGCCCTTCTAAGGGCTAGAAGACATTTTTTTTTTGTCTCTTGGCTGGCTGGCTGGAACTAGTAGTGCAGCTATCGCCATATACACTCACCGGCCACTTTATTAGGTACACCATGCTAGTAACGGGTTGGACCCCCTTTTGCCTTCAGAACTGCCTCAATTCTTCGTGGCATAGATTCAACAAGGTGCTGGAAGCATTCCTCAGAGATTTTGGTCCATATTGACATGATGGCATCACACAGTTGCCGCAGATTTGTCGGCTGCACATCCATGATGCGAATCTCCCGTTCCACCACATCCCAAAGATGCTCTATTGGATTGAGATCTGGTGACTGTGGAGGCCATTTGAGTACAGTGAACTCATTGTCATGTTCAAGAAACCAGTCTGAGATGATTCCAGCTTTATGACATGGCGCATTATCCTGCTGAAAGTAGCCATCAGATGTTGGGTACATTGTGGTCATAAAGGGATGGACATGGTCAGCAACAATACTCAGGTAGGCTGTGGCGTTGCAACGATGCTCAATTGGTACCAAGGGGCCCAAAGAGTGCCAAGAAAATATTCCCCACACCATGACACCACCACCACCAGCTTGAACCGTTGATACAAGACAGGATGGATCCATGCTTTCATGTTGTTGACGCCAAATTCTGACCCCTACCATCCGAATGTCGCAGCAGAAATCGAGACTCATCAGACCAGGCAACGTTTTTCCAATCTTCTACTGTCCAATTTCGATGAGCTTGTGCAAATTGTAGCCTCAGTTTCCTGTTCTTAGCTGAAAGGAGTGGCACCCGGTGTGGTCTTCTGCTGCTGTAGCCCATCTGCCTCAAAGTTCGACGTACTGTGCGTTCAGAGATGCTCTTCTGCCTACCTGGTTGTAACGGGTGGCAATTTGAGTCACTGTTGCCTTTCTATCAGCTCGAACCAGTCTGCCCATTCTCCTCTGACCTCTGGCATCAACAAGGCATTTCCGCCCACAGAACTGCCGCTCACTGGATGTTTTTTCTTTTTCGGACCATTCTCTGTAAACCCTAGAGATGGTTGTGCGTGAAAATCCCAGTAGATCAGCAGTTTCTGAAATACTCAGACCAGCCCTTCTGGCACCAACAACCATGCCACGTTCAAAGGCACTCAAATCACCTTTCTTCCCCATACTGATGCTCGGTTTGAACTGCAGGAGATTGTCTTGACCATGTCTACATGCCTAAATGCACTGAGTTGCCGCCATGTGATTGGCTGATTAGAAATTAAGTGTTAACGAGCAGTTGGACAGGTGTACCTAATAAAGTGGCCGGTGAGTGTATAACCCCCTTTTTTTATGTTATATCTCAGTGATACAAATCCATTGCACACAGCAGTGTGGAACCATTCTGTGTGTCACAGTTCAGCTGTCCACTCACACCAATCCGTATTTTCTGTCCAGGTGACACTTTCTGTACGTCACTGAATACAACCAAGTCTTTTGCTGCCTGTCACGTGTATAGCTTGATCCCAAAAATCTCTGTGCGACATTTGTCTGGGTTGCAGTCTAAATAGCCACCGTCAGTAGGGTGTCAGTTAGCTCTACGATAGTTTCTGCACGTCACGTTCCAAAAAAAACAAAAATCCAAAAAAAAATAAAAATAAAAAAAATTAGTTGTATTTGTTGTTTTAGCTCAGTGATACAAATCCATTTCACACAGCTGCGTGTAACCTTTCTGTGTGTCACAGTTCAGCACACTCACTCCAATCCGTATTTTGTGTCCAGGTGACACTTTCTGTACGTCACTGAATACAACCAAGTCATTTGCTGCCTGTCACGTATATAGCTTGATCCCAAAAATCTCTGTGCGACATTTGTCTGGGTCGCAGTCTAAATAGCCACCGTTAACAGGGTGTGAGTTAGGTCTCCGATAGTTCCTGCACGTCACGTTCCCAAAAAAACAAAACTACAAAAAAATATAGAAAACAAAATATATAAAAAAAAATTAGTTGTATTTGTTGTTTTAGCTCAGTGATACAAATCCATTTCACACAGCTGCGTGTAACCTTTCTGTGTGTCACAGTTCAGCACACTCACTCCAATCCGTATTTTCTGTCCAGGTGACACTTTCTGTACGTTACTTAATTAAACCAGACTGAACAAGTTTGTGGGTTTCAGTATACCAGGCCCATTTATTTATTTATTTATTTTATATAATACACTTATATACAGAAAATGTTGAACCCCAGGGCTAAGGGTCGAGGACGAGGGCGTGGGCGTGGGCATTCAATTACTGCAGGGGGCAGAGGCCGTGGTCCTGGGCAGGGTGAGACAGTACCTGCTGATGAGGGAGCTGTGGAATGCTGCAGAGCTACACTCCCTAGCTTCATGTCTCAACTTACAGGGACACGTGGTAGAGGACTGTTGAAACCACAACAGTGCGAACAGCTGATCTCGTGGATTGCGGATAATGCTTCAAGTAATTTGTCCACCAGTCAGTCTTCCACGCAGTCCACCCACGTTACCCAAGGGAGCACTCCTCTGGCTCCTCCACCTCAACCTCCTTCCCCCCAGTCTGCCCCCTCCCAGGAAAATTTGAAATGCGATCCGGCATACTCTCAGGAACTGTTTTCTGGACCCTTCCCAGAGTCACAAACCACTTCTCAGGTTGCTGCTGACCTCATTCCCGATGCCCAAGTTTTCCAACTGTCGCAGTCTGTGGGTGATGATGATGATGACAATGTTGAGTTAGTGGAAGAAGTTTGTAAAGAGGTGTCGGACGATGAGGAGACACGGTTGTCAGACAGTGGTGAAGTTGTTGTAAGGGGAGGAATTCCGAGGGGGGAGCAGACTGAGGAATCGGAGGATGACGAGGTGACTGACCCAAGCTGGGTTGATATGCCGAGTGAAGACAGTGCTTCTGAGGCGGAGGCGAGTGCTGCACCAGAACAGGTTGTAAGAGGCAGTGGTGTTGCCAGAGGGAGAAGCAGGGCCAGAGCTGGTGCATCAGCAGCAACTGTTTCATGTAGTGAAGCTCCCGTGGCGAGGCCTAGATGTTCGCAAGTCTGGAGGTTCTTTAAAGAAAGTGAGGATGACCGACGGACTGTGGTGTGCAACCTGTGCCACACCAGGATCAGCAGGGGTGCCACCACTACTAGCCTAACCACCACCAGCATGCGCAGGCATATGAGTGCTAAACACCCCACTCAATGGAACCAAGGCCGTTCACCACCTCCTGCGGGTCACACCACTGCTCCTTCCCCTGTGTCACTCGCTGCCTCTGCTAGTCAACCCCCTGCGTCACTCGCTGCCTCTGCTAGTCAACCCCCTGCCCAGGACCCCGGCACGAGCGCCTCCAGCCGGAAAACCACACCTTCGCCTCCACGATCCTCCACAGTGTCCACCAATGTGTCCCAGCGCAGCGTTCAGCTGTCTTTACAGCAGACGCTGGAGCGCAAGAGGAAATACAGTTCCACCCACCCACATGCCCAAGCCCTCAACGTCCACATCTCCAAATTGCTTAGCCTGGAGATGCTTCCCTATAGGCTGGTAGAGACCGAGGCCTTTCGCAATCTCATGGCGGTGGCTGCCCCTCGGTATTCGGTCTCCAGCCGCCACTATTTTTCCCGATGTGCCGTCCCAGCCCTACACCAGCACGTGTCACAGAACATCATCCGTGCCCTGACCAACGCTGTTTCTGAGAAGGTCCACCTAACCACGGACACGTGGACAAGTGCTGCCGGGCAGGGACACTATATCTCACTGACGGCACATTGGGTTAACTTGGTGGAGGCTGGGACCGAGACTGACCCTGGGGCCGCTCATGACAGGCTGACGCTTATTAAAATGAACAAAGCCTGGATTTCACCGGAATTCAAATCTCCTCCGGGGGAAAGCAGCTAAAGATTAACATTACTTATGTATCCGATTCCTCTTCTTTACTCCTCCTACTCCTCCTCCTCCATGTCATTTTTGCCTAACGCTGACTAAAAAAACGCCTTTTTTTATAGGTCCAACTGGCACACTTTTACCACAATTTTTCAGGAGGGCCCCCTACAGGCCCTCTCTTCAAACAATTTTTCCGGAGGTCCACCTACAGGCCCTCTCTCCAAATAATTTTTCCGGAGGTCCACCTACAGGCCCTCTCTTCAAACAATTTTTCCGGAGGTCCACCTACAGGCCCTTTGTCCAAACAATTTTTCCAGAGGTCCACCTACAGGCCCTCTGTCCAAACAATTTTTCCGGAGGTCCACCTACAGGCCCTCTGTCCAAACAATTTTTCCGGAGGTCCACCTACAGGCCCTCTGTCCAAACAATTTTACCGGAGGTCCACCTACAGGCCCTCTCTCCAAACAATTTTTCCGGAGGTCCATCTACAGGCCCTCTGTCCAAAAATTTTTCCGGAGGTCCACCTACAGGCCCTCTCTCCAAACAATTTTTCCGGAGGTCCACCTACAGGCCCTTTGTCCAAACAATTTTTCCGGAGGTCCACCTACAGGCCCTCTGTCCAAACAATTTTTCCGGAGGTCCACCTACAGGCCCTCTCTTCAAACAATTTTTCCGGAGGTCCACCTACAGGCCCTCTGTCCAAACAATTTTTCCGGAGGTCCACCTACAGGCCCTCTCTTCAAACAATTTTTCCGGAGGTCCACCTACAGGCCCTCTGTCCAAACAATTTTTCCGGAGGTCCACCTACAGGCCCTCTGTCCAAACAATTTTTCCGGAGGTCCACCTACAGGCCCTCTCTCCAAACAATTTTTCCGGAGGTCCACCTACAGGCCCTCTCTCCAAACAATTTTTCCGGAGGTCCACCTACAGGCCCTCTCTCCAAACAATTTGTCTTTTTCCTATCTTTCTCTCTCTCCAAACTATTTTTCCGGATAGCTGCCATATACGGTATTAAACTGAGTAGTATACATAGAACACATACCACACTTGATCTATACCAGGGGTGCACAACCTGCGGCCCGGGGGCCACATGCGGCCCTTGATACCATTCTGTGTGGCCCCATCCATCTGGTAACAGACATGTATGTCCATGTTTTGTGGCTGCTCACATGCATTTTTCATGTATTTCTCCCATTAGATGGGACTCCTGGAACTGTAACTAGACATTAATGGTATACACTGTGTGTTCAATCTGCCATAAATACAGTATTTCAGTTGGTAATACCCCTTTAAATTTTATTTTCGGCCTTTGACGTTGTTTCAGTCGGACAATGTGGCCCCCACCCAGAAAACGCTGTGCACCCCTGATCTATACTGAACGTCACTTTTAAAAATACGTCATTTTCCTCTCTTTCTCTCATTTGGGTTGCAATTAAGCAGACCACGTCTGCCTAATCTAATAGTTTCCGTGTAATTGCTCCATACTGCACGTCTTTTTCCTCTCTTTCTCTCTCTCCAAACTATTTTTCCGGATAGGTGCCGTATACGGTATTAAACTCAGAAGAATACATACCGTACCGGTTGATGCTACAGTTTTTCCAAATCCATTCCGGCTGTTGTCACCACCACACACGCTAGCCCAGGGGGCACTCCTCTGGCTCTTCCAGCTCAACCTCCTTCCCCCCAGCCTGCCCCCCACCTACAGGCCCTCTCTCCAAACAATTTACCCAGATAGGGGACGTATTAGATATTATACTGATTTTTATTTGTTCCTCTTTTAATTGCCTCCTGACCTGTGATAGGCAGAGCATGGACACGTCCCCTTAGCTGCAGTTGGAAAGACACTCCCCTGGCCAGAGCAAGCTCTTTTTCCTTTTCTGTGGTTGAAAAATCCATGAAATATAGGGTCCCAAGATAGGGGACGTATACGGTATTAAACTGAGAAGAATCGATACCGTACCGGTTGATGCTACAGTTTTTCCAAATCCATTCAGGCTGTTGTCACCACCACACACGCTAGCCCAGGGGGCACTCCTCTGGCTCTTCCAGCGAAACCTCCTTCCCCCCAGCCTGCCCCCCACCTACAGGCCCTCTCTCCAAACAATTTACCCGGATAGGGGACGTATTAGATATTGTACTGATGTTTTTTTTGGTTCTTCTTTTATCTGCCTCCTGACCTGTGATAGGCAGAGCATGGACACTTCCCCTTAGCTGCAGTAGGAAAGACACACCCCTGGCCAGAGCAAGCTCTTTTTCCTTTTCCGTGGTTGAAAAATCCATGAAATATATGGTCCCAAGATAGGGGATAGGTATACGGTATTAAACTGAGAAGAATCGATACCACACATGCCCCACTAGGAGAATTTGGGGTAATGGTGGGATTAGGCAGCCTCAGAGGCATCCATGCATGCTGCCCCTGCTGTTTCCTGTCCATTTCCGTGGTGTTTCCATCATTTTCTGAGGTTTCCAGGTTTTCACCCAGCCTTCCCTAGGCAGAGCCTTGGTCCCCTGCAAAAATGATCGAGTCTCCCATTGACTTCAATGGGGTTCGTTATTCGAAACGAGCACCCGAGCATCGGGAAAAGTTTGACTCGAATAACGAGCACCCGAGCATTTTAGTGCTCGCTCATCTCTAATTATAAGCTCTTGCGAGCAGGGTCCTCATTCCTCTTGTTGTAATTATTGACTTGTCTGCTGCTATGTTATTTATGACTGTACATGAACCCCTGAACTGTAAAGTGCTGTGGAATATATTGGTGCTGTATAAATAAAGATTATTATTATCTGTTATCCCTTTTTTTCCTAGAACAGGATAAGAATCAGAGCGTGGCACAAGGAAATGAAGAATATTATATAATATTGCCTTATCATGCTGCGGTTTCATCCTCATTTTGCACTTAAAAGACGAGTCAACAGATCTCTTGAATGTGATGTGAACTTAACATTATACGCAGCTTGCAATGTTGCAGCAAATAGGCTAACGCTGGATATTCTTGCAAGTGATATGTCAGGTATATGTCTTATAAGTAGCACCCTCTCCTTCAAAGAATTAATATAACAATCACATATAATGTATCCTATTGCAGGTTATTATATTTAAAATGGAATTTATTTTCTTGAGTGATTAATTTAATGCAACATTTAACATAAATATATTCATCAAATGTGTCAGTGCAACTCCACAGATCTTTCATCTTGTTCAGTGGCATCCACAAGACTTGACCACCATGTTCCTGTGCTTCTTTAGTATTACATTGTTATTGTTGTCATAGTAAAGGACTGATGTTGCTGAGAGTTTGGTGGGAGCGCAGCAGGCTTTGGGAACACTTTCTGGCTTCATAAGGTGAACCTGGAGGAGAGTACAATAGTAACTAATAAATACTGTAGAAATGTATCATATTTTCAAGAATGATATTTTCAAGGACTAACATATTTATGATCTATTCATCAGATAGGTCATAAATGTGAGATCAATGAGAGACTGATACCTAGCACCTCAACTAAGCAGATGTTAGGCTACTTTCACACCAGCGTTTTTGTTGGATCCTTCATGGATCAGCAAAAATCGCTTCCATCACGATAATACAGGGTGGGCCATTTATATGGATACACCTAAATAAAATGGGAATGGTTGGTGATATTAACTTCCTGTTTGTGGCACATTAGTATATGGGAGGGGGCAAACTTTTCAAGATGGGTGGTGACCATGGCGGCCATTTTGAAGTCTGCAATTTTGGATCCAACTTTAGTTTTCTCAAAGGGAAGAGGGTCATGTGACACATCAAACTTATTGAGAATTTCACAAGAAAAACAATGGTGTGCTTGGTTTTAATGTAACTTTATTCTTTCATGAGTTATTTACAAGCTTCTCTTTGTTTACAGCCATTGACATGTCGCAGAGGTTAACACGTGAGAAGCAGATAGAAATTGTGTTGATGTCTGGTGAACGCAGTACCCGGGACATTGCAGCAGATTTTGATGCAAGACACCCTACGAGACCACCCATCTCCCATGCTACAGTTAGCAAACTGCTTGGCAAGTTTCGTGAAACTGGTTCAGTGTTGGATTTGCCAAAATGCGGATGCATGAAAATTGTCACTAATGAAGAAAAATCAGTGGCTCTCCTAGCTTCATTCAGCAAGAGCCCACAGTGTAGCACTCGCCGCATGTCACTGGAGAGTGGCATCAGTCGAACATCCCTTTGGTGGATATTAGCTACTCACAAATGGCACCCTAACAAACTCCAGCTGCTGCAGCATCTCAACACGGATGACCCAGATCGGCGCACTGAATTTGCAGAATGGGCAAAACAAAAGTTGGACCCTCAGTTTACACAGAACATTTTGTTCAGTGATGAGGCAAACCTTTATGTGAATGGTGAAGTTAACAAACAAAACCACCGCTATTGGTCTGGCACTAACCCACATTGGATAGATCCCTCCAAGACTGTTGGAACACAAAAATTGATGGTATGGTGTGGTATATGGGGTACAAAGATAGTGGGCCATTCTTCATCAATGGAAACCTCAAGGCCACTGGATATGTAAAATTGCTACATGATTATGTGTTTCCCTCTTTATGCACTGAAGCTGGCACGTTCCCTGAGTTTTTCCAGCAAGATGGTGCACCATCACATTATGGGTGTCAGGTCCGAGCATTCCTAGATGAACAGTTTCCTGGAAGTGGATTGGTCGTCGTGGGCCAGTTGAATGACCCCCAAGGTCTCCCGATCTGACCCCCTTAGACTTTTATCTTTGGGGTCATTTGAAGGCAATTGTCTATGCTGTGAAGATACGAGATGTGCAGCACCTGAAACTGTGGATACTGGAAGCCTGTGATAGCATTTTTTCTGTGGTGTTGCTATCAGTGTGTGAAGAGTGGGAGAAGAGGGTTGCATTGACAATCCAACACAATGGGCAGCACTTTGAACACATTTTATAAGTGGTCAGACACTTGTAAATAACTCATGTGACTTTTATCTTTGGGATCATTTGATAACTCATGTGACTTTTATCTTTGGGGTCATTTGAAGACATTTTTCATGTGAAATTCTCAATAAGTTTGATGTGTCACATGACCCTCTTCCCATTGAAAAAACTAAAGTTGGATCCAAAATGGCAGATTTCAAAATGGCCGCCATGGTCACCACCCATCTTGAAAAGTTTTCCCCCTCCCATATACTAATGTGCCACAAACAGGAAGTTAATATCACCAACCATTCCCATTTTATTTAAGTGCATCCATATAAATGGCCCACCCTGTACAACTGTCTGCATCCGTTCTGAACGGAACCGGTTCTATTATCTCTAAAATAGCCAAGACGGATCCGTCTCTGAAAACAGTGTAAGTCAATCGGGCACTGATCCCTTTTCTATTGTGTCAGAGAAAACGTCCCCATTGACTTACATTGTGAGTCATGACGGATACGTCTTGCTCTGCACCACATCGCAGACAGAAAAACGCTGCTTGCAGCGTTATTCTGTCCGCGATGGGGATGCAACCAAAAGGAATGGAATGCATTCTGGTCCATTCCATTACGTTCAGTTCAGTTTTATCCCCAATGACAATGAATGGGGACAAAATGGCAGCGTCCAATGACGGATCGAATATAGCGGAAATTGAAAACACTGGTGTGAAAGTAGCCTTACCTGCAGGTTCCAGAAGTAAACAGTCTACGGCGCCAGAACAGCACAGCTCCTTAAGCTGCATAAGAGCATTTTGGGTAGTGCAGCTCAGCTCCCATTCATTTGAATAGAAACATCAGCTGCAGTACTCAAAATCAACTACTACACGGTGTACGGATCTGTGGTGTTCTGGATCTGTACACTCTTTACTTCCAGAACCGGCTGCCACTAACAGCTGGTCAGTAGGGGTCTCACTGATCTCATATTCATGATCTACTCAATGTATAAGCCTGGAAAAAAAAACATTTAAGTGAAACAAAGCATAAATAACACAGCGAGCTAGCAAAGAACACACGCCCAGAGGGTCTGTAAGAAATATACAACTCATAAAAAGGCCATTCTCCTTAGTGAGAAAGGTACGATTCAGGAGTTAGATTATTTTCAGTTGATTTTTGACTGTTTTCCTTGGCAGAATGATTGCTAGTTTACATTGGATTTCGTTTTACTGCTTATTTCAAAGCTTGCCTTGAGCACTACTCAGTAATATACGGTACAGGGATTCACACTGGTGTACCAATGTCAAGAACACATGCTGGTTGTCTCTCGTGTTGTTACTTTGTAGCAGCATTATTAGGCTCAGCTTGTCCTTGCGGCAAAATTAGATCAGCCTTAGTAATAATGTAGACATCCTTTCAGATACTTAGATTTAGTCATTTTTGTCAGTTAATTTGCTTTCCCCGTATTGAATAAAAATAACAAAAATAAACCCTTGCACACTGCTCTTACTGTTTCCCCCTCTTCTATTCATGTTTTATTTTGCTTAGTCTGGACAGAAGCTGACTAGGGTAACACCACCCCCTAAATGAGGCACATCCTGAACGTAACCTTGTATTTGTATGGAGGAGAAAAACAGCACACTTTCTGATCTTAAACTGAATAGGAAGTTCTTCTGACCAAGGGGATTAGTCAACCCGTGACCACAGTAGCAGTAATAATATTGCAATGGGAAAAGGGTTTGGGAGGCCTCCTTTGATAAGTTTTAACCCTCATTTCACTATTTTTCTATGGAAACCCGAGACAGGCAGTGACAACTATCTTTGTTTCACACAATTTTAATCTTGTAAAACTCATTCAATTTGCTTTATTTCTAGAAAAGAACTGCTTTAAAACATATATTCTGTAGACCATTTTAATATGTATTGCACAAAATAATAAAGCAAATATAAAAATGTAACAGTAATATGAGCTGGCATATCAAATATAAAAGCATAATATAGCTATAAAATAGTTGCATTGATTAAATATATTATGGAATTTGGCCTCTCATAGGATTTTTTTGTTTTACTAATTCTGGTATGCATGAAAAGCACATATTCCAGTATACCATATTAACAATAACTTCATTTACTGAAATGATTTTTTTCTGAACCTTTAAAAAATAAAGATATGTACCTATATGTGTGTTATAGTTTATTTTCCTTAACGTACCCAGCTCTCTGTGCTGCACCATTGGTTTGATGCTGCCAGGGCTTATTGTAGGGAGGATTACCATGTGAAAAAAAAAACTACAGTTCCCATAATTTCTCTCCCACCCCAGATAGTGCCCTTAACAGCTGCTTGCATGCCACTCTATTAGTTGTAAGGTAGCACTGCAAGTACTCACTCTCATCGCACACAACACTGCTACTGTTCTGTTGTTCACTAGACATTGCACTGTCTGCTGCCCAGAACTTCCCCTTTCAGTGACAGAGACGAATGGGGAAAGCCAGGAGGTAGTGGAGTATGTTACATACTACAGGGAAAAGATGAGAGGAGATAACCAAGTACTGCCATAAAGAGGCTTTACTGCAACAGGCTGTAGATTAGTAAGTGAAACATCATATTTCATTTAAAGTAGTTGCACATAATTTTTGAAGTTGGAAATCCGATTTAAAGATGGTTTTCGTGCAGTCTATGATGCCACAGATGTCTGATTGCTGGGCATCTAATTAGACCGCAACCAATCCAGTGAATTAGGGTGTCTGGTTCCACTTTCCTGGTGCCTAGTTGCTCACCTAGTTTAATATCTCTTATAGAGTTCAGTGGGGAATGATGATACAAAGATACTGTGCTCTAAGAAGTAGCACACCCGTTCTTGTGATTGCCGTCCACACCAATCACTCTTAAGGCCTCATCTAGCGGTGTTCTTAAATGGTTAATAACTGGCTCCAAAACAGCTAGCAGGAATATGTGGAACCAAAAGCTGCTTCTGGGACAGGATGACAGAATGTGGGCAAAGTAGAAAAAAGCAACGAATCTAAGCACACAAGTCATTCTATCAAAGTTTTGGAATGGCCAAGTCAAAGTCAAATAGAAATGTCATGGAAGGACCTGACATGAAATGACCTGCAGGCAGAGATGAAGCTGTTTTGTGTGGAGCAATGGGCAAAAATTCCCCCAAGCCAATAGAAGGTTAATCAACAATTATTGGAAATGTTTAGTTGCAGTTATTGCTGCACAAGGGGGTCACCCTAGATACTGAAAGCAAAGGTTCACATACTTTTTGTCACTCACAGACAAGTGATATTGGATCATTTTTCTCAATAAATAAATGACAGGTCTAATATTTTTTACTCATTAGTTTGATTTTGTTATCTTCATCTACTATCAGTAGAAAATCTGATGTAGGTTAGAGTCAAATTTATGCAGAAATATAGAAAATTCTGAAGGGTTCACACACTTTCAAGCACCACTGTATATTCAAATTATTGCAGGAAGAGGTGAGAAAGAAGCCTGTGAAAATAATAATGTAGGATCGTTCTGAATGGAATGATTCTAGCACAAAATGTTAAACTGTTTATCACTGATACCAGGTATCAGTTAGTCGTGACTATCTCAGTGTAGATTTTCATGGGAGTCTAGACAACACTTTGAGGTATCAGTAACATATGTATCTCAGCTTTGTGATTTGATATAAAAGATCCATTCACTACTTTTCAAACAAGATATTTAGTCTGAATCATGTCAGAATTTTTTTAGAATCTGTCTCTGAATTTCTTATCAGGAGGATTCGCTCAGAAACCTGGCAGGACAATCAGGCAGTTAAAACTCGTCACCATGTATCAGGATACTTCTAGCAGCTAAATCAACCCAAAAAAATGAAATGTTCTACGGACTAGGCAAACATTAGATTGTTGAAGTTATGTTTTATTTTTTTATTCATTTAATGAAATAGGGTGTTTCCCAAGAGCCCCTTTTTTTTCTAGAACATATGGATATCCTACAAAAGGTAACCCCCACAATCCCCAATAGCGAATGCGGAGGGCTGCAAAAATTGGGAGCTCCCAGCTGGAGGGTACCAGTTTGAATTACTGACAACTAATGCTACATTTGTACTACAGCTGAAGAAGAAGAAATGTATGGTCAGCCACAAGTTCTCCACAAAGATTGCTAGCCTAATTTCAACAAAGGGTTGTCAGGATTTGACAACCAGGGTTGTAACTACCATAGTGGCAGACCATGCAACTGCTATGGGGCCCAGGGCAAGGGGGGCCCGGTTGGGATCATCCTGTATTCTGCTGGTCAGAACTCCACCCTCTAAAGCAGGCGCAGCCAATCTATGGCTCTCCAGCTGTTGTAAAACTACAACTCCCACCATACCCTGCTGTAGGCTGATAGCTGTAGGTAGTCTGGGCATGCTGGGAGTTGTAGTTTTGCAACAGCTGAGAGCCTCAGGTTGGCCATCCCTGCTTTAACGGAACAACTTTAAGCAAATGAGGAAGTGGAAAAAATGTCCCAAAGGTCATTCAACAGGGTTTAGGCAGAAACCTTTATGTTCTGTGTGGGGGGGCCTGGTTTGATCCTTGCTATGGGGCCTTTACTTCTCTATGTACGCCACTGGTGACAATTAGTGTTGATCGATCACCGTAATGCTCGGGTGCTCTGGCCGAACACTAGGTGGTGCTCAAGTGCTCGGCCGAGCACCCGAGGATAATGGAAGTCAGTGGGAGAACCCGAGCACTAAACCAGGCACCCCCTGCTCTGAATAGGGGAGGGTGTCTGGTTCATAGGGAATGTTGAGAAAATGGTGGAAATACCACTGAAATGGTTTGGGAACAGCATGGGGAGGATGTCTGGATGCATCTTGGACACTGAAGTCGCTGCTGGGAACGATGTTGTCCGAGTATTATGCCACTTTTACGGAATGACAAGAATACCCCTCAAAACCGAATATAACATCGATTTTAGAGGAAATATTGTTAGGAAACATATATTTACTTGTAAGTAAAGCGCAAGTGCTGCCAAAAATTACAAGGAAGAGGCACTCCGATACAACTGGTATATCACATAAAGGAGGGCCTCATTCACATTGTGGTACAATTGTTCATGTCGTGGGACTCCTACACTCATAAAGCCTATGCACAAAGGGAAAGGGCTGACAAAAATGACAAGGAACAGGCACTCCAATACACCCTTTATTACACATAAAGGAGGGCATCAGACACACCCTTTAAAAATTATGATTGATGGCCTGCTGCTGACACTGAAAAACAATAGGGGTGACATGCTGCTGCTGAGCTGACCATCTAAAACATTATGGGTGAGGTGCTACTGCTGAGCTGACCATCTAAAAAATTATGGGTGACATGCTGCTGATGAGCTGACCGTCTAAAACATTATGGTTGAGGGCCTGCTGGTGAGCTGAACGTCTAAAAAACTATGGTTGAGGGCCTGCTGGTGAGCTGACCGTCTAAAACATTATGGTTGAGGGCCTGCTGGTGAGCTAACCGTCTAAAACATTATGGTTCCGGGCCTGCTGGTGAGCTGACCGTCTAAAACATTGTGGTTGAGGCCCTGCTGGTGAGCTGACCGTCTAAAACATTATGGTTCCGGGCCTGCTGGTGAGCTGGTTATGGGAATGTCGACTTGACTAACGGCAGGAAAAAATGACACCGGATGTCAGCTATATAGGATACAGAAACGTTATAATGCACAAGCCGCGCAGGTAATGTCGACTTGATTAACGGCAGAAAAAATTACACCGGATGTCAGCTATATATGATACAGAAACGTTATAATGCACAAGCCGTGCAGGTAATGTCGACTTGATTAACGGCAGAAAAAATTACACCGGCTGTCAGCTATATAGGATACAGAAACGTTATAATGCACAAGCCGTGCAGGTAATGTCGACTTGATTAATGGCAGAAAAAATGACACCGGATTTCAGCTATATAGGATACAGTAACGTTATAATGCACAAGCCGCACAGGTAATGTCGACTTGATTAACGGCAGAAAAAATGACACCGGATGTCAGCTATATAGGATACAGTAACGTTATAATGCACAAGCCACGCAGGTAATGTTGACTTGATTAATGGCAGAAAAAATGACACAGGATGTCAGCTATATAGGATACAGCAACGTTATAATGCACAAGTCGCATAGGTAATGTCGACTTGATTAACGGCAGAAAAAAATTACACCGGATGTCAGCTATATAGGATACAGTAACATTATAATGCACAAGCTGCGCAGGTGGTGTTAAGGTCTGGCAAACTTGTGTTATTTTTGCCCCAAAAGAAAAAAATATATTGCAGCCAGATGTAACAATAGTCCTTAAAAGGACTTTTGGGTCTTTTCAACAGAACAACTAGCCCTGCCTAGCCAAATCCTATCCCTACACTATCTGTGCCTCCTTGCGCAAACGTTATACAGCAGACGCAGAGCAGGTACTGTCGCCTTGATTAGTGGCAGAAAAAATGACAATGGATGTCAGGTATATAGGATACAGAAAGGATTAGAATGCACAAGCTGCACAGATGGTGTTAAGGTCAGGCCAACTGGCGCAATTTTTAACCCCCAAAAAATAAAAAATATATTGTAGCCAGATATCACAATAGCCCTTAAAAGGGCTTTTGGGTCTTTTCAACAGAAATACTAGTCCTGCCTAGCCAATTTCTATCCCTACACTATCTGTCCTTCTTTGCAGCAGCTCTCCCTGACTCGGTCTGAGCTGGGTCACATGTCACCGGGTACTATATAGCACCCGATGACGCGTTCCCGGCCAGCCAATCACTGTAATGCAAGTAGCCAAGATGGCTACGGCATTACAGTGAATGCCAGTACCTCCCTGGGGGAGGGGACTCGAGAATGGCGCTCGAGCACACGCGGTGTTCGGCCGAACACCTCGTGGTCCCGAGCACCGCAATGCTCGAATGAATATCATATTCGACTGAGCATGCTCGCTCAACACTAGTGACAATCCTTCGTGGATCACGAGTTATCTAAAAATTATTAAACATAGCAATGGAAATATGAGTAAATTATTCATCCAATACTTATACAAGCAAATCATCTCATCATGTTTTCTATGATCAAATTCGACAAAATACAAAACACATACAGTAGAGGATTCAAGTCTAAACTGTTGTATTTATTATAAGGGGTTTGCTAGGAGTACAATATTAATGACCTATCCTCAGGGTAGGTAATCAATATTAGATCGATGGGGGTCCAATTCCTAGCACCAGGGCCGGCCTTAGGGGTGTGCGACCTGTGCGGTTGCACAGGGCGCTTCACTCCCGGCCAGTTAAGGGGGCGCCCTGCCAGAGCGCCCCCTTAATGGCCCGGCCGTGCCCTGCAAGTGCGGCGGTGGGGCAGAGGGAGATGAGCGCTTCCATTGTGGAAGCGCTCATCTCCATAGTCTGCCTTTGGAGATGCGGGGCAGGGGAGGGAGAGGCGTCTCCCCTACCCGTTCCTCTGATAGGCTGCAGGCCCTAGGCCTGCAGCCTATCAGAGGCCAGCTCAGGCGACGCGATGACGTCATCGCGCCGCCCGAGCCGTACAGCGCTGGACACAGGCCGGAAGAGGCCTGCATCGCATCGCTGCTGGAGGTAAGTAAGTGTTTATTTTTTTTTATGGGGGCATTATTATTGGCACATGGGGGGCACTGGGGGCATTTTTACTGGCACAAGGGGGCACTGGGGGCATTTTTACTGGCACATGGGGGTACTGGGGGCATTTTTACTGGCACAAGGGGGCACTGGGGGCATTTTTACTGGCACATGGGGGTATTGTGGGCATTGTTACTGGCACATGGGGGCATTTTACTGGCACTGGGGGCATTTTTACTGGAACAAGGGGGCACTGGGGGCATTTTTATTGGCACATGGGGGCATTTTACTGGCACATGGGGGCCACTGGGGGCATTTTACTGGCACTGGGGGCATTTTTACTGGCACAAGGGGGCACTGGGGGCATTTTTACTGGCACAAGGGGGCACTGGGGGCATTTTACTGGCACAAGGGGGCACTGGGGGCATTTTTACTGGCACATGGGGGTACTGGGGGCATTTTTACTGGCACAAGCGGGCACTGGGGGCATTTTTACTGGCACATGGGGGTATTGTGGGCATTGTTACTGGCACATGGGGGCATTTTACTGGCACTGGGGGCATTTTTACTGGAACAAGGGGGCACTGGGGGCATTTTTATTGGCACATGGGGGCATTTTACTGGCACATGGGGGCACTGGGGGCATTTTACTGGCACTGGGGGCATTTTTACTGGCACAAGGGGGCACTGGGGGCATTTTTACTGGCACAAGGGGGCACTGGGGGCATTTTACTGGCACATGGGGGCACTGGGGGCATTTTACTGGCACTGGGGGTATTTTTACTGGCACAAGGGGGCACTGGGGGCATTTTTACTGGCACCGGGGGCATTTTTACTGGCACTGGGGGCATTTTTACTGGCACATGGGGGCACTGGGGCATTTCTTACTGGCACATGGGGGCATTTTACTGGCACTGGGGGCACTGGGGGCATTTTTATTGGCACATGGGAGCATTTTACTGGCACTGGGGGCATTTTTACTGGCAAATGGGGCACATGGGGGCATTTTACTGGCACATGGGGGCACTGGGGGCATTTTACTGGCACTGAGGGCATTTTTACTGGCACAAGGGGCACTGGGGGCATTTTTACTGGCACATAGTGGCATTTTACTGGCACATGGGGGTATTGTGGGCATTTTTACTGGCACATGGGGGCACTGGGGGCATTTTTACTGGCACTGGGGGCATTTTACTGGCACTGGGGGCATTTTTATTGGCACATGGGAGCATTTTACTGGCACATGGGGGCACTGGGGCATTTCTTACTGGCACATGGGGGCACTGAGGCATTTCTTACTGGCACATAATTTGGGGGGCATCTATGGGGGTGGGACACTTTTTACTGGCACATGATTTTGGGGGGGAATCAATGGGGGGCACTTCTTACTGGCACATTGGAAGCATTATTACTTCTGGGGCACAGTGGGGACATTAGTATTGTTGGGGGCACTATTACTAACAAGTGCACTCTGGCAGAGAATTATTAGTTGGGACTTTGGGGTCACTATTACTGTGGGGGCACCCTGGCACAGTATCAGCGCAGTTATTTCTGGGGGGCGTTATGTTTACTATATTACTGGGCGCACTATTACGGAACACTATTTGCTGGGCGCAGTTATTTTTTAGGACACTGTGTAAACTAAGATTTTTTTTCTGTCTAACTGCAGAGATGAGAAATGGCTGAAAAATGGCGTCTGGTCTGAAAGGAGAAGATGAGGAAAGAGAAGATCTACATGAGAGGAGACGTCACTGGATGTAAGAGGTATGTGGCGCTGTATTAGGCTACATTTCAATATAGAAAGCTATAAATACAGTGCAGAGATATATAGTGTGATAGAGGACAGTATAGAGAGCTATAAATACATATATATATATACACTGTCCTACTCTACCTACCTATATCACTCTATATATCTCTACACTCTATTTATAGCTCTATACTGTATGACGTTAGTACTGTCACTCGGGGGGGGCGCCGAGAGATAGTTTCGCACAGGGCGCCATCTACCCTAAGGCCGGCCCTGCCTAGCACCTCCGCTGTTCAGCTGTTTAAAAAGACCGCAGTGCTTGCATTAGTGCTGCAGCCTCCTCACAGCATACCAAGTACAGTGCCATACTTTGTACAGAGTGCATTCTGAAAGATTGCAGCCTTGGTCTAAAATGAAAAAAAATCTATTTTGTCCCTATCATTCTGCACTCAATACCCCATAGTGAGAAAGTGAATGTTCGAAATCTTTGCTAATGTATTGAAAACGAAAAACGAAACGCTTGCATTGACACGCACAAGTTTGCAAACCTAACTTTGGTGATTTTTTTGCCAACCTTCTCTCCACATATTCTCAAGCTGTCATGTTTGATGGGAACCATCGGTGGACGGTCATTTTCAGGTCACTCCAGAGATGTTGGATTAGGTTCCAGTCAGGGCTCTGGCTGGAACACTCAAGGATATTCACAGAGTTGTCCCTAAAGCACTTCTCTATTGTCTTGGCTGTGTGCTTAAGGTCATTGTCTTATTGGAAGGTAAACCTTTGGCTCTGAGGTCCAGAGCTCTCAGGTTTTCATTAAGAATACCTCTGTACTTTGCTCCACTCAGCTTTCCTTCAACCCTGACCAGTTGCCCTATCCCAACTGCTGAAAAATACCCTCACAACATGATGCTGCCGCCACAGTGCTTCACTGTAGGGATGTTATTGAACCGGTGATCAGCAGTGCCTGGTTTCCTTGAATACATGATGCTTAGAATCAAGGCCAAAAAATTCAGTCTTGGTTTCATCAGACCAGAGAATCATGTTTCACACAGTCTGAGAGTTCTTTAGGTGCTTATGTCTTTTACTGAAGAGAGGCCAATTCGCCCCTGGGTTTCCAATTTGCCCCTGATACAAGGCACATACTAATGTATTGTGATTGTCCATATTGCGTCCTTTGCTGGCTTGATTTATTTTTTCCAGCACCTTTTACACTGCTCATTTCCATTGTTACGACCACCCTGCAATCCAGCAGTGGTGGCCATGCTTGCATGCTATAGGAAAAAGCATCTCAGGTGGCTGGGACTATGGGAGCACATGTAGGCTTTTCCTATATTGTGTAAGCACAGCCACTGCTGCTGGATTGCAAGGTGGTCGTAACCATGGAAAGGGCCAGTGTATAATGTGCTGAAAAAATGAATCAATCCAGCAAAGGCAATATGGACAATCACAATACATTAGTAATTGCCTTGTATTAACTTTCATAATAAATTTTATTTGCTGTCAGACAACCCCTTTAAGATTAACCTTAATAAATGTTTTGCTATAAACAACTAATTCAGTATATCACCTATATTCACCTATAGTGAATATTCTATCTATAAAATACTTTAGTTTCACACAATTTCAGTTGATGCAGTTGGTCATATCACACTTTGCATAAAACAAGCTTTGTGTTCTATGGAATACCTAAAAAGATTAATGTATTTTCTATGTTGCCTTCAGGTTTTAGGAATTCTATACAATACCGTCATTTCACACTTTGCAGTTCAAAAAAAGGCCTGTTTTACTCTAGAAATGGCGACACTCATGTCTACTGGCTGTTACTGGAATTGTAGAATCTGAAACTAATAATATCTGCTTCATACAACTGAATAGCCAAAATCTCTCTAAAATGTGAGTAGCAAAGTGAATTTTACCTGACGGTAGATTTTGACTATGTACCTGGAAAGTTTCAATGGACCCCTACAACTGAATCAAGTTGTATATGGCCTTTATATGCTGCTGTCTCTGTTACCCAAATCATAAACTTCATGCTTAAAGGGGTTATCTGATTAGGACAACCATTTCCATATGCACCATAAAAGCAAATAAGATAATAGAGGAGTAATAGAGGAGGGGCTTCGGTCAGGGCCCCCTTCTATTATCCTTTGACAGATCCATCTCATCTGGTTGGGACCTTACTCTGACAGACCCATCTCATCCAGTTGGGACCTTAATCTGACAGGCCCATGTTATCCGGTTGGGACCCTACTCTATTATCCTCTGACAGACCTATCTCATCCGGTTGGGACCCTATTCTATTAACCCCTGACAGACCCATCTCATCCGGTTGGGACCCTATTCTATTAACCTCTGACAGACCCATCTCATCCGTTTGGGACCTTACTTTATTATCCTCTGACAGACCCATCTCATCCAGTTGGGACCCTACTATATTATCCTCTGACAGACTCATCTCATCTCTGTACTATATGGTAAGCCACTACTCTGCATTGACTCCTTTTGGCTAATTTGCAGTAGGAGTATAAATTGATCTGGCCACTGTCCTTAAAGGTGTTGTCACACTTCAGCTGATGGCATGTATCATGTAGTCAAAGATAATACTAGCCACTTACTAATGTATTGTGATTGTCCATGTTGCCTCTTTTGCTCATTAGATTAATTTTTCCATCAAAATATACACTGCTGTGCATGCATGCCTATGGTCTGGCTAGAGAGATATATTTTCTTAGAGTGTGGATTGCAGGGTGGACGTAACCATGGAAACGAGCAGCAAAGGAAGCAATATGGAGAATCACAATACATTAGTAAGTGCCTTGTATTAATTTTCTCTACATGACAAATGCCATTTTCTGAAGTGAGACAACCCCTTTAATCTGATCAACCATGTTCATGATATTGTCCCTCGGCATACACAAGTAGAGTCATTGGAAACTTTTTCTCTGCTTATGTAACTGATCTGTGTCCACTTAGTTTTCCTTTTGTGTATTGAGTCC
Source organism: Rhinella marina (assembly GCA_900303285.1). NCBI lineage: Eukaryota > Metazoa > Chordata > Amphibia > Anura > Bufonidae > Rhinella > Rhinella marina. The sequence goes on from ONZH01023284.1 coordinate 96,292, forward strand.
AGCAATCCACCTTCTGGGAAGAACATATTGTGCTTCCTTTTTATATTTGAGGACCATTTCTGGATGATTCAGAAAAAGGTCATTTCTTTCCTTCCTAGAAACTAATTTTTTCTAATCATCATTATATTCGGATAAAGCTGGACTCAGAGGGCTTTGCTTTTCAAAGGCTAAAATGTAAAACAGATGTATGAAGAAATTAAAGAGCACTCAAAATAATATTGAAGCAACACTTACTAGTGATTGTAAGATGGCATGGTTGGTGGCATTCATACAGGAATCAAGTGGAAATGAACATTCTCCCTCACAGTAAAATGCTGAGTACCCCTGTGGGGCTATTACCCAGTCCTATAGAAGTAAAGACATAAGTGGATCAAAGCATTTACACGATGGATAGTTAACATTTTATTTGTCCATTATATAGCCATGAGAGAAGTTTAGAAATATGGAGCCAATGATATAAGCCATACAAATCCCACAAAACTGTTGTTTTATAGTTTATTATTCTACTACAGATTCTGAACATTTGATTCCACATATTGAAATTATTTTTTCCAAACTACACAATGACAAAATTATATTTTAGTTTATCTTATGAAAGAACTGATACATCCTGTTTAATGTTTCAGCCATACTATATCATCCAAAAAACACATTTTGCTGATGTTGGTGTGCAGAGGCACACTGTGGTCTCTATGCTTTTTTTACATTGACTATAGGATTCCACTTTATTACGTCTCTATGGGAATATTTTAAGTTTTAGCAATTTTTCTTCCAAGGGTACCTTTATTACATTTACTGACAGTTTGTATATGGCCATTATTATGGGTAGTCCATGTGTTGATCTGTGCTAGGGATGTTTTACAGTGAAGCCCTGCTTTTTCTGTGTTCACTCCATTTTTTATATGTTTTTAGTATGTGTGCAGGTGACTAAATAAAGACTACTGGGGTCATTTATCAAATTGGTGTAAGGTAGATCTGGCTTAGTTGCCCATAGCAACCAATCAGATTCCTACTTTCATTTTTGAGAGCTCCTTTGGAAAATGAAAGGTGGAATCTGATTGGTTGCTATGGGCAACTAAGCCAGTTCTACTCTTTACACCAGTTTGATAAATGACCCCCGATTTGTTTACACTGTATTTGGGGTCTTGTGTATTTTTGGAGGATACATGTAAGTTCATAGTGTGTCCTCATATACCTGCTGTATCTAGTATTTAGTGTCATAGGTTGAGCAATACTAATTAATGAAATAACATTTGCCATTGTCTTTTTTTTCTTTTTGCATAAGTCAATAGCATATATATTAGGAGAAAGTGGCATCTTTGTTTGCTCTCTGTAAATGTTCAGAAACTTTCTTCACTGGTAAAATGCATTTAGAACAGTAAATGCCAGACAGTGAGGAAGGAGGGGGAAGCTGCAGCAGTATGTATTTGTAGTGTCTGTGTAAGTCTCATGCTGTGAGAGGGGAGGGAGGAGGAGGAGGTGTATCATGGTAGAGTCTCTACCACAGCTTGTGTGTGAGATTTTTACTGTAATAGCTGGGAGGAAGTGGGCATTATACTGCCTCATAAGTTTGTGTATGAGCCCTGTGCTGTGAGAGAGGAGAAAGAGCTGCAAGGGAGGAGGCATCTGCTATGTCAGAGCATACAGTACTGTCTAAGGTTTCATGCTCGTGTCCATGTCTATATTTCGGTTTGCAAACTATGGTGGGAATTTATCATGAGGAGAATATTTGAAGTAAGTTTTGCTTGAGTCTGTGTTGGAGTACCACATCAAATGTCTCATGTTACTTGATAAATTTGTCTTATCCTTAGAACTTACCCTTCGAACACTTTTGTCTACAAAAGCTACTCTAGTTTTCCTACTCCACCCTCCTCCTGGAGTGAGATAAATCTGGAGTGAAACTCATTAACATAGCAAACCATAACCACATTTCCACCCATATTACAAAACTGGAGTGAGCGGTGTGAAAATGAGAAAAGTTGCAAAATTTTGCGCAAGCAAGTGCAAAAAAGTCGCAAAAGCCTTATTTTGTGATTTTTTTTTTTACTCCAGAATTATGGGCCTATGGGTCTACAAAATACACAAACCTTCCGTTTTCTCACTCCCATCAATATAAATGGCTATTCTCGCCCGTAATACAGACAGGAATGGGGCATGTTCTATAATGTGCGGAATGGTCATACGGATCTGCAAAAAAATATGGATGTGTGCATGGTCCCATTAAAATAAATGGGTCAGTGTGCAAAAAGAGCAGATAGCACACAGATGAAAATATAGTCATGTGCATGAGACCTTAAAGAGAAAATATGAATTTACAATAACCATGCAGAAGAAAGGAAAAAGACACATTTCTAGTTGCACTACATGTAACACCTACTGCTGCATGAGAAGGGATTAAGATACGGATGATTTTATTTTTACTAAAGTGCTATACAACAATACTGTTGGGAAATGTCATCAGATCTGTTGGAAAGAAAGACTATGAGGACATAAGACCATAGACAGTAACGGATACTTACCAGCCAACCTAAATCTCGAAAGCTGACATACAACTCATGCCTTTTGCACACTTGTCTGCCATCAGGAACATGTATATGATCTAAAATGATATATGAAATTATTGATATATAATCATCTGAGAAGATACACATACATTTATTACATGCCCATGCTGCATATATATAGATATATATGTATATATATCTATATCTATCTATCTATCTATTGGAAATAAATTAGAAACTTAAATTAGAAAATTAGAAACCCGCATAAAAACCTTTACCAGAAGTAGCATAAAAATATAACTATACAGCAAATAAACAAAAGAACAACACTGAATAGATCAATGGGTACTATGTTGAAGTGCTCTTCATAAATACAATTTATATACTGAAAAATATTTACAGAGCCACACACATCCAAGACTGAATGTAAAGACTTCTGTTTTTGATGGAAGGGTTTTTGTATATTTATCTTGCCTTTGCTAGAGTTTTCGATGCACAACATTTATGCTGCTTGGGTTACAAAAACATACAATGCTTTTTCTCAAACTATCTGAAAATCTTTTCCTACAACAGAAATGTTTACAGAAAATAACAATATAGAGATTGAGTCAGGAGGGATTTCATCCTGATCACAAGCAGGAAATTATCTCAAGGTCGCTGATGGCTGGTGAGGTATCTTTTGTTCCTCAGTCCTTTAAGAATAGTGCTAGACATTGATGAAGGCACATGTGCAAGAAGCATTACTGCCCAGCAAATATATGAGAGCATAAGGGGAGATTTATCTTTCTTGTGCGTGAAAAATGGCGTTAAAAAGTGATCATCAATATATATATTGTGTCTCTTAACTCGTGGCACAAGTGTGACCACTTTTAAATCCCATCTAGTTTCAAAATGATTAACTTGAGTTAAGGGAATCATTAACACAGTTCTCCAGATGCAACCTACCAGCTGGAAATGCTTTGATTGTGATGATGGTGGGCCCCTATGCAGCTGATCATACAGTATGTCTAAATGGCCTAATCATAGCACACAATGGAAGAAAGAAGTACCAAAGAGATGTTACAATGTGTTGTATATCTGTATTCCTTGGTTAGCATATATAGACATATATAGAAAAAATCAAACCATGTAAGGTTATGGAGACACCATAAAGGGGTTTTGCACAATGAAGCATTCCTATATGTGGACAAAGTGAATATTTGAAGTATACAATACACATTTTATACTTTAATTATATCTATGCTAACTTTAAAGGGGTTGTCTCATCTCAGACATTGGTAGCATATAGCTAGACTATGCCACCAATATCAGACAGGTGCAGGTCCCACCTCTGGGACCCACACCTATCTCCAGAACGGGCATCACAAAGTGAAGTAGAGTGTGCTACTCCCATTCACCGCTATGGGAGTTCTGAAAAATAGTAGAGAGCTCGTTCAGCTATTTCTGGCAGTCCTATAGCGGTGAATGGAGTGGTCTATGTGTGGGGCACTGTTCCTTTACTGCTATGGCACTGGCATAAATAGCTGCACGTGCTTACTCATGCTTAGTGTGCTCTCCTTCACTTCTGGAGGCCCTATTCTGAAGAAAGGAGTGTATCCCAGAGGTGGGACCTGCACCTATCTGACATTGGTGGCATATCCTAGCGATATGCCATCAATGTCTAAGATGGGTATAACCCTTTAAAAACTTAGCTTTAGGGGGAATGTATGACCTATATTTTTACTAATTACTTTTTTTAATCAGTTTTTTTTTATTTAGATTTCAGATAATTAGATTGTTTTATTTTTTTCTGTTCATTGTTATGGGGGGGTGCATCTTGCCTGAACTGCTGTTAACAGCGTTTAGAGATATTCTTTTCAGCAGCCACATGGACCATATACACAATGGACAGGGGATGACTATTTGCCTTCTATGGCAGAGTTTTCCAGACAGGCTCTGTGACCTGTGCAGAGGTCATTGTACAGGAATGGAGTAGATAATCTCTGACCATCACCTACAGCATTGTGCATTGTGAATCCTGTGGAGTTTTCTGTCATTGTAATCCTGCCTGTGATTAGCAGGATAGAATTTTTTTTAAGTACAAATAGACACAAGGAAAAACATAAATAAAAAAAATTGATTTAAATAATAGTTACTTTTCTGATGACACATTCCTTTTAAGTATAACCTCTTACTTTTAAAATGCAGTGCAATCTGCAGGCAGCATGCCGAAGTTCACCATATTCAACATAGCCAGATAGGGCCATGCACTGGTGGACCCGTCCCCTTTGATTACAATGGGATCCAGCTGATTTCCAACATGCCAGGTTTCTGCTGAACAAAAACTGGTGCATGCCGGAAACCAGCCTGGATTGCTGCCGGATCCCTTCATAATTAATGAGGTCCACTGGTGCATGGTCCTATCTGGCTATGCTGTTTCTGGATATGGTGAACTACGGCAGGCTGTTCTTCTTCCTGAACAGTCTGCACAATACTTTACTGCAGGTGTGAAACTAACCTAATGAGCTTAAAATGAGCACATATTTTAATGACTAAATTACAATTTACACTGAATCTTTTCCCACAAAACTATATATTGATCTGCTCTATAACATGCTGCAGATTGCATTTTCATGGGGTCAGATTCCATTTAAGCACAACAAAAATATAAGACAAAATCATTTTTTCCATTCAAGTCTTACCAAATACACCGGGTAGTTTGTTGGGATGTGGAAGATCACTGTGTTTCTTCTGTTGCCTTTTTTTGAGTTGTTTGATCGCCCTTGTAGATCGTATTTGATTTTTACTCGCTCTAAAAAATGTAACCATGAATGGCTGTTTGGAACGAGGTGCCCGTCTTCCTAAGATGCCTGCCAAGCTTGGATCAATGCTCTGTCCTGTTACATTAACACACATATCATTATAGAAGGTTATATGTTGTGTGCTCTAAAATTTAGAGGATTTCCCTACAATGTTTTTGCTATTTTATAAAATGGGTTGCTAGCCATTTTGAGACCAAAAAGTTTCTAACAATCTGTATGAGAGGAAATGATTACTTGATGCCATTAAAGAGCTGTCAGTCAACAGCTTTTAATAAACTTTGGGCTATAGGAGCTATATTAATTCTGGTAAAATAGAGGATATTTATATCAACTGTGCTAAATGAAAAGCCAAGATGACATCAACCCATCTCTACATGTATAATGAAAGGCAACATGTAATTTCCACTTGAGTCATTCTTAGTGTGTAACCTCACCGTCATCATTCTCCACATAGAGGCGCAGTCCTGAATTATATTTTGAGTTAAGCAACCAGTGGTTACTAGCTGCTGTCACATCAAACACCAACCACCCTTCATCCCCAGCTTGTATGCTCTCGTGGTCCAGCAAAGTTAACTCAGGTTGTCTATAAAAGAGAGAGATGGTATTACATGCATGTACTTTATATCTTCTACTAGACTTCAGACTAAGGGCTCATGCACACAAATGTATTTTTTTTCCATGTCCATTCTCGTTCTTATGCGGCTTGTATGAGGAACCATTCATTTCAATAGGTCTGCAAAAACACGGAAATGACTCCGTGTGCATTCAGTTTTTGTATGTCCACAAGGTCGTTCTGCAAAAATGATAGAACATGTCCTATTCTTGTCCATTTTGCAGACAAGAATAGACATTGCTACAATGGATCCACAAAAAATGGATGCAATACGGATGTCACACGGACGTCATCTGTATTTTTTGCAGATCCGTGTTTTGCGGACCTCAAAATACATACGGTCATGTGCATGAGCCCTAATACAAAGGTCCAGCTAGTCACATACCGGTTTGCATGCTCCCGTTGGATCTCATAAATGCTGATGTGAAGGGTCCGGTTTAACTGCCGTGAAAAACTGCGAGTTTTGAAAAGTCGAAACTCAGCTACTGTTACAGATTCTCCAGTCGGAATCTGAGTCATGTCAAACTTAAACTCTTTCCAGTATGGCTTCTGATGGAAGATATCCCTGTCATTTTCCACTGTAAACATAGAAAGTGTACATTTTCTTATTCAGTTGCTATCCTGATGTGATACCACATGGCACAATTTGATAGACCTTTTCTCAATGGCGGATTATAGCATGGGCGGTTTGGGGCGGCTGCCCAGGGCCTGAGACTCCTGGGGAGCCCATAACCACCCAAACCGACCACCATGTTAATAGCATACATCAGTGCGGAGTCTGACCTTAAACTTTGTGTCCTGTGCAGCAGTGAAGCAGATCATGATCTTCTCCACTACCTCAGTTCTGCAAGCTTACCAGGCAGTAAGGGATGACCTCACTGCAACTGACAGGAAACAAATGGCATAAGATGCAGCAGTCTGGTGAGAAGATCAAACAATCATCTCATATCAATCTATCTCATATGTGTCTATTATCTATCTATCTATCTATCTATCTATCTATCTATCTATCTATCTATCTATCTTTCTCAATGTTTGTTTTTGGATGAATAGATAAATTATAGATAGATGTGTATAAACAAAGGTATATACAGTAACTAAATGTATGCAGGACTTTTTTCCATCTAAAATAACAGATGTAAACTGAGCATAACGGATGCTTAACATACAGGAAAAATAAATGGTGATGTGAACCCGGCCTTACCTATCTAGGAATCCCTTGTACTGAAGGAAAGGAGATCAATGGTATGAGTATGAAAGTGTGCTAAGTGTGGTTGCAGAGCTGTGAACTGCTACAAAAGCACACTACTTCAACTGAAGGAAGATGAAGACGGATTTGGTTATAAGAGGGGAAGACCTAGTACTATGTACTGGTTTTCACACCAAGTACCACCAGTTATTGTGTTAAATAACAATGGTGGACTTGGTGCTTGTTTCCCCCCCCCCCCCCCCCCAAAAAAAAAAAAAAAAACATTTATACATACAATTCAACACATTATATGGACAATAATTAAAAAGTTATGGTTTTCAGGCTTTAATGCTTGGTAAAAGGTCAAATGTCAGAGGTCAGCACGCTGGATCTCTACATTGCATGTGTTGCTACCTGTCTTTCTTCAGATGTGTGAGCAGTGTGCATTGCTTATACACCAATGGCACATGCCCCTATTGCATTTTGTAGGCTAATATTACTGCCAGTCCAGTAGTGGATCATAGTGCAATGTGGAAGAAGGGACAATTGGCCTTAGGCAGTGGCTCTTCTATCCAGATTCAGATATTATGAAACTAACCAGCACAACATTTTGAACTAAAAAGGGAATGGAGGACATTGTAAAGATAGAGCATCAATATCTAGAACCTATAAAGAGTTTTTCCAGGCTTTTCTGAAAATCCTGGAGCCTTCAGACCCTGTGGAGGAAAGATCAAGTGGTGAGTGAGGCCCATTCTAACTTTGCCTTCTGGTCCTATGATTTCTGTGTACTTCTCTGGCCTGTGAAGTTTTTTCAAATGTTGAATTAATTTTAAGACGTTCTGCAGAAATCAGGAAGAATGGAGTAGAAGAAGAGGTCTTAGATGGCATGCAATTTTAATTTTTCAGTGATTGACAGCATAATTTTTCTTCCTTCTAGAAAGAGAAACACTGCAAAATGTGTTAATTGTTCATTTTTATCATTCATCGGTCTGACCTCTTTATTGGAAACACTGGACATACAGGAATGCCAGGAAGTACATATAGTAGCTGTTCCTAAAGTACTGCTCTTGAATATCACACAGCGACTTGATCATGAATGTAAGGTGCACATATGGCATTTATTAAACTCTGGTACTTTCCATAGAAGAAAAGAGAGTGGAGGAAATGAATCGTCAAGGTAATGGTATATGGCAATCAGAAACAAAGTATTAGTGATTCTAAAGGTGTTTGTAGGTTATACATATTATATTATATATATTATATGGTTTCCTCATCCATGTGAGTAGAAAGCCCCAAAAGACTAAGTCCATCAATGTAATAATGTTTGTGAAAGTAATCTCTCATCCATTCATAGCTGAAGTATCTGGGGCCCCTGGGTGGTTATGAAGACACAATGCTAGACCTCAGAAACCATTCCCCAACACTGTTTAAAAAGTCACAAGGATATTCTACACACGAATTTCAGATAGAAATTCTAAGAAGATTCAATTAAACTCTTATACTTTAAAGGCTAATTTTTACGGGAAATTTGAGGTGTTGGTCAGATTACAGTAGGCAGTATATAGAGAAGATCTTTCTAGTTGCTATAAGAGACTCTCAGATATTTTTTGTATAACTTCTCATACTGAAATCTCATTACATTAGAACAGATTTCTTTTGTAAAGGCCCCAACATATTGGCCTACTGTGCATGCAATTATAGGGAATTAACCGTACATTCTTGATAATTGACTGATCGTGATTGGCAGTGAGAGCTGCATTTTCATGTATGGGGACGAGGGATCGTTACTGTGATCTTTCGTCTCCATAGAGAATCATGGTTTCTGGGAAGCTGATCATTGTTTAAATAGAATGATCCCCTGCCCAGAATTACGATTTTGGTGTCTGCATCAATGATGCTTTCACCCAATGACTGAGTGTTTGCGTGCTCATTAGGTGATTCGATGCAGCTTCACAAAGTGCAATTATCGGGAATGAGTGTGGTGAGCATCAGTAACATGGCCTAGGTGCAGCTCAGTCCCATTCAAGCGAAAGGCTGAGACGCAGTACCTAGCAAAGCCAGTATAAAATGTATGGTACTCTGTTTGGTAAGCTGTGAGGAAGCTGCAGAGCTCACTGTAGCAATGCAGCCTATTAAAACAGCTGACTAGCGGGAGTCAAGGTATTTAGACCTCGCTAATCAGATATTGATGACCTATCCTGAAGACAATCCTTGTATCACATCTTCATTGATCTTATTGACTTATTATATGCTTTTTAAATGTTTTACAGTAAGAAAAGTGCTGCAGAATTTAAAAAAGTGTAAACCCAATTAAACTGAGACGAGTGCTAAGGTGACCAGGGCCTTGTGAATGGATGGATGTAATGGACAAGACACTAAAAATACACTGCTTAGGTCATTCCATGCAAGTCATATTAACCTTATTTCATTAAGTTCACTGCTTTGGTCTTATGAGACACAACTATATATATTTATCAGACTTTTGTGATAAAAAAGTGTGCCTGCTCTTTAATAGTCTGTAGCATTTCAGAGAGATGGTTAAAGTGTGCTATAAAGGGGTCACCTCAGCAAAGACACGGGCACATGGCCATGTAAAAAGTCACCTTAAAGTAGCAGTACTGCTAGGAAAGTTTCCTGCCACTTTGTCTGCTGTTGGCTATCTGCCACAGGACATGCTGTTATGCAATAGACACATAAAAAATACAGCAAAAAGATTATGGAGGGAATTTATAATTTGCCGTTTTACAGTGGTGTCAGTTTTAAGTCTGACTTTGCTTTGTGAGGTTGCATGAAGTTTATGAAATGTGCAAAAATAGTATTTTCCCGGTCGCCTCCACAACGGCACTCACAGGCGGGTGTCCCCGCCCCCAGGACAGGAACCAACGCAGAAGCAGAAGATTTAAATGGCCTCCTCCCTGTTTTGCTGATAAGAGCAAGACTTCAGGTTCGGATACTCTTTAAAGAGAGACTCTTAAAGGGATTCTGTCAGCAGCATTTCACATATTGAGTTATTTATACCATCAGATTCGGCCAGTTATAAGCAGTTCTAAATTGTAATTGTTATAGGTCACAGAGGCAGTTTTTGTGTTAAAAAAACGATTTTTAGTAGCTGTCACTCACTATTATAAGGAGCCCAAGGGGAGTTGCCAACCGTTGCAGGAGCCCGGGCTCGGCGATTCCTTGGAGCCCAGGCACGCCCACCTACTTAATATTCACTTCACTGACTCGCTCAGTGAAGCTTCGGCACGGACGAAATCCCGCGCATGCACAGTACATCAAGAGGCCTGCGCCTCTTGATGTACTGGTCAGGTCAGGAGAGGCCAGTGCCCGCAGACTGCACGGGCGCAGGCCTCTTGATGTACTGCGCATGCGCGGGATTTCGTCCATGCCGAAGCTTCACTGAGCGAGTCAGTGAAGTGAATATTAAGTAGGTGGGCGTGCCTGGGCTCCAAGGAATCGCCGAGCCCGGGCTCCTGCAACGGTTGGCAACTCCCCTTGGGCTCCTTATAATAGTGAGTGACAGCTACTAAAAATCGTTTTTTTAACACAAAAACTGCCTCTGTGACCTATAACAATTACAATTTAGAACTGCTTATAACTGGCCGAATCCGATGGTATAAATAACTCAATATGTGAAATGCTGCTGACAGAATCCCTTTAACTGAACTACAGCTACACATCAAAGGAAGGTTTATAATATGATTTTATTAAATATAATAAGTAGTGTATACATATAGTGATATAATGTCCTTCTTTTGCACTTATTTATACACCAAGGATAAAGAACATAATACACAATTATATCAACACTTCATCTGGAGTCCTGACTACATCCAGAATGAAGGTACATACATCACCAATTAAGTTATCATCATCTGACAGCGACATCAGCTGGGAAGCCCTTTCAGCGAAAGCAGTCAGTCTTGATCGGGAAAACACCGGTCCCTACACGAGGCGTCCCCCCGTAGGATGAGCTTCTGACTTATTTCCTGAAGGGTTACAGTTGTATACCAATTAAACAAAGAGCTCCATTCCCTAGTGGAACGTAGCCAGCTCATGCGCTGTATAATTGTCACTGTGTACGTGTTGTTCATCTGCTCTCACCGCAGACCTTGGAGCGGCCAGTTCCCAGGTCCGCAGCGAGTCAGAATCTCAAAACAACCTTGAGAAAATATGTAGACAAAACCTTACTCCGTGCACCTGCATTCACAGGTCTTAAATCAACACTTTAACTGAACAGATACAAAATGGAATTCAAATGATCAGAAACTTCATGTTCACACTTTACTCCCCTTACCTAATCTGTAGTTGTTTCCTGTCCTCGGGTGAACGCAGGAGCCTTCCTGGAGTGCCAGGATTATGTAACTTGCCCAGCCTTTTCTCTTTTCCCACTTGCGGCGCTCATGGAGGGTTGGTGCAGGAAGCGGGAATCCCCGGGACGCGGTGCCTCCCTCTCCCACTCCTGGGAGTAAGCCCTGTTCACGGCATCCCCGGGCTCGCGATACTCGGCCTGAGTTCGTCACCTAGGCGTGACGTCACCGGCGAGGGCAAGATAGTCTCGCGCGCCTGCAGCGTTTCTGGTTCCGGGTCGGCTTGGGTGAATGGCGCTCTTCTCCTCACTTCAAAAGGCAGCATGCTACTGCCGACAGTGTCCGTTTGGATCTCCATGACCATAAGCGCACCCGCAGATGCCGATGCTGCCAGGAAATCTATGGACCCCGCTAACCCGCCCCTCAGCCCGGTAAGCCTCCTCCCCATGAGGGACATATTCACACATGCTTGCATACTTTCTCAGAAAGTTTATTCTAGCGGGGGTCTTATTCACCTTGTGTGGAACATGGTTTCTGTGGCGGTTGAGTCCCTCACGTGGTGTTTTTTTCCACTGGTGCTTTTATGGCTTAGTTCTGGTCCTAATATCTATATTTTTTAATTTAGGGCCATGAAACAATCACCTATAAATCTGGCGGAGTAGAGTCAAGTCGCCAGATCCATAATCTACAAGAGATTCAAAATGGAATCGGTGAAATCCACAATAAACCTTCTAACCCAGAACTGTTTCATAATTTTGTACAAAATGTATTTGCCAAGAGTCTCTAATTTATTATACAAGCATAGCATGAGCTTTGGAATACTATATCACTATAGCATTTTGTGCTTTATCTGGTAGCGGTGTGCGGCTGCAATTTATGTATTTTCCTGTTTCATGGTGACGTTGGATCTTCAAGACGCATATTACCACATCCCAATTCACCCAGACCACCAGAAGTATCTGAGAATTGCCGTAGTCATAAGAGACCAGCTTCGCCACTGTCAATTCAGTGCCCTTCCCTTCAGCCTCTCCTCAGCTCCAAGGTTTTTTCCAAGATTATGGCAGATATCACGAAATACCTACATTTGAAGGAATTTTTGATAATACCATACTTGAACGACTTCCTAATTTTCCTCCCCCAGAGTAGTGGGCTTATTGACAGCCACAATTCCAGCGGTAAGATGGGCCCAAAGCCATACAAGAATATTACAATCTTTCCTCCTGTCATCATGGAACGATTCTCTTCTGGCTCTAGAAAAGAGGATTCTAATTTCAACATATGTGAAGAAGTCCCTGTTATGGTGGAGAATCAAGAAAAACCTGAGCACAGGAGTTCATTGGCGTCAGGAAAATCCGATGATACTAACCACAGATGCCAGCAGTCTGGGATGGGGAGGACATGCCAAAGGGAAGTACGTCCAGGGCCTATGGAAGAAGGACATGTTGTCTGCCTCCTCCAATCAAAGAGAATTACTTGCGATGTACAAGGGGATCACCTCTCTCCATTCAGACCTATCCCCAAAACATGTAAAAGTGTTGTCGGACAACACCACGGCTGTGGCATATGTGAACCGACAAGGAGGAACTCAGAATCGTTCCCTGGCAGCTATCTCCAGTCTCATTTTCAGGTGGGCAGAGGAAAATCTCCTATCCCTCACGGCCATTCATGTAAAAGGAGAAGACAACATAGTTGCCGATTACCTCAGCCGCCAGGTGCTGAAGGAGGGAGAGTGGTCTCTCAATCATCAAATTTTTCTTCAGATCTGTTCCAAATGGGGTAATCCAATAATAGATCTCTTTTCAACAAAGAAAAACAGACAAGTGGACAGATTCTGTTCCCTCTTTTGTCACGAGCATCCTTTGTGGGTGGACGCATTTTCTCGACCGTAGCCCAAGGGCCTCCTTTATGCCTTCCCTCCCTTCAGTCTATTGCCCAAGACTCTGATGAAAGTAGCGGAGGAGGAGGCTTGTCTGATACTCATAGCCCCTTTTTGGCCAAGGAGGTCTTGGTTTCCCCTACTCTTAAAACTATCAGCAGGGATATATTGGTCTCTTCCACCTGTCCAGGATCTTCTTCACCAAGGTCCCATTCTACACCCAAACATCAAACAGCTCAGGCTGACGGCTTGGAAATTGAACGCCTTGTCCTAAGCCGGAAGGGGTTATCTGAGTCTGTCATTTCCACCATGATGCTAAGTCGCAAACCTGTTACGACAAAGATCTACCAAAGCACCTGGAAGGCGTATTTATCATTCTCCAAGGACTCTCTTCATACGGACATTCCTTCCATCCTTAATTTCCTCCAATCTGGCCTAGATAAAGGCCTCCGTCCGGCTATCCTCAAGGTGCAGGTCTTGGACTTAAGTGCTTTCCTAGACATTAAACTTGCAGAATCCCCTCTCATAAAGCGATTCCTTAAGGGAACCTCCAGACGTCATCCCACCATCCGTTCCACTATACCTACCTGGGACTTGAATCTTTTCCTTTCTGTTTTAATGGAGGATCCTTTCGAACCCATTGATAACATCTCGTTAAGACACCTTACCTACAAAGCAGTCTTCCTTGTTGCAATAACATGTCCATAAGAATTGGAGAAATCCAAGCTTTTTCCTGCAAACATCCCTATCTTAAGATCTTGGATGATTGCATTATATTAAAACACTGTCCGGCCTTTCTTCCTAAGGTGGTTTCTTCCTTTCATTGTCAACAGGAAATATCCTTGCCTTCATTCTGTTCCTCCGCACCCTCAGAGAAAGAAAAGAAATTCCATTGTTTGGATGTACGTAGAACCATTCTAACCTACCTGGAAACCACCAAGGCCTTTAGTCTCTCAGATCAACTTTTTCTACAGTACCAGGGGCCTAACAAGGGCCGGGCAGCCAGTAAGTCCTCTATTGCTAGATGGATAAGGGACATGATCTTATCAGCCTACACCCTGAAGAATTTACAACCACCTAAGGAACTAAAGGCCCATTCCACCAGAGCTATGTCAGCCTCTTGGGCAGAATTTTCTTCTGTGCCTCTGGATCAGATATGTAAAGCGGCCACCTGGGCAAGCCCTATGACTTTCTTTAATCATTACAAGTTGGATGTTTCCCACAACCGGGATTTATCTTTTGGCCGCAGGGTCCTTCTTCTGTGGTCCCACCCTAATTTCTTTACTATGTTAATCCTCCTGTGAGTGCCGTTGTGGAGGCAAACGGGAAAAGGGTTAATTACTCTTACCGGTAATTGGTTTTTCCAATAGCCTCCACAACAGCACTGGTCCCCCCCCTGTATTGATTATTGATGTATTTTTTATATATATATTGCTTCTCTACCGTGTACTCTTTATTGACTGATTAGGTAAGGGGAGGAGGCCATTTAAATCTTCTGCTTCTGCGTTGTTTCCTGTCCTGGGGGCGGAGACACCCTCCTGTGAGTGCTGTTGTGGAGGCTATTGGAAAAGCCAATTACCGGTAAGAGTAATTAACCCTATTTGGCACAAGTGCAATATGGTATATGCCTATGTTTGTAAAAGTATACCAGGGGATTGCCTGATGTGGAGATGGAACTTTTTTGCGACTATTTTATGATTGCATGTTACTCATTTTTGGACAAAAATAATTTTTTTCAATTGGCCTTCATTACAAATATTGAGCCGATCTGTCACAAAGGGTTAACTGTGCTGGTCATATAATAAACGTTATCTCTAAAGAGGTCATAAACACTTATTTAAGCCACTTTCTTATCAGTATATAAGAGTTATAATGAGTGTTTATAATGTCAGACATCAGACATAAGGAGTCCGTCTTCTCCTGGTCTGACGGAAAAGACAGAAAATCCAAAGGGTGCATCTAGAGATTGTCAGCTCTGTACAGAAAAAAAAGGATGCCATATTTTTAATAAAGACCAATTTAAAAAAATATTTTAGCTCAAAATGAGTAAAATGCAATAATAGAAAAAACTGCCCCAAAAGGTGTACATAGCCTTCAAAGGTGTTTTTAAGGTGTCACCAAATGTCGCAAAAATATGCACCAAATGTCACATGCGGGCATCATTTGACATTTTTACGCCACACAACTGGCGTAGCAGACTTAATAAATGTCTCCTTAGAAGTATAAACATTGTAATGTCATCATGTTTGTGATGGGAATCTTAAAATATTTTTTTTACATAGAGAAGCTGCTGCGGATGTGGAGAAGTCTTGTGGCTCTCTGTTGGCATTGTGAAATGGACAGTTGTATGTTGTCAGCATGGAAATGATTATGTCTTCTGGTCGGGCTTTTTAATCTTCTGTGACAAAACATTAAATCTTGCCATTGACTTCTTTCTAAATAGCAGTGGCTCATTTGTGAGATGTGCTGTATTTTCTGTACATTTCTACCGTTCTATACCCCAATGTATAAATATTTGCTTTAAAGGCAATGTATAAGAGTGGTTCTGTGATCTCGGGTTATGAAATGTGAATAGAAGTAATCTAGGACAAATTATGGTAATTGGTCGAATCTAAACAGAAGTACCCAATGTTCAATCAGCCTGAGGCTATTTCCTCCCACGTGAATAAAGTAATGAGTTTACTTTTCAAGATCTCTTAATGTGGTTTTAATACATAAATCGTTGCCAAATGTTGACATATAGAGGAGCTAACTGTATATATGAGGAAGATGAAAAGAGTGTATGCACAATCTAAATAATGCTATTTAATTGAAGAGCTCTGAATGTACCATGCACAAAAGTTTCCCGAACTCTTGGGTTTTGGTTATTTCTACTAAATGGTGGATTCTGATGGATTCACTAGTGGTGCAAACTGGTGGATTCACTCAAGGCTTCACATACTTTTTTCATCATAGACTATACAGTAATGTAATAAAAATGAAAAGCTGAGACTTACTTTGGATCCCAGATAACAATACACCACTATTGTATGGAAAAAAAATTAATATGCAAGTGCATATGAGGGTACGTTTCTAAGGATGAAACCATTCTAACAAGGTTTTCTTAAACTGTTTCCATTGGAAATGGATGTGCAGTACTTAGAGGGATTGTCCCATGGGGCCCTCGCCTATCAGAAGTGCAGGGGTCCGTGTCCCTAATTTGAATGGAGCAGCAGAACACATGTATGAATGACCACCACTCCATTCAAACACGAGCCCCAGCAGTCAGACCCCACAGATAGGGGAA
Source organism: Rhinella marina (assembly GCA_900303285.1). Taxonomy (NCBI): domain Eukaryota; kingdom Metazoa; phylum Chordata; class Amphibia; order Anura; family Bufonidae; genus Rhinella; species Rhinella marina. Next base: position 112,871 of record ONZH01023284.1, read on the forward strand.
AAGTTGTCTTAAAGGGAATTTGTCATAAAAAAATGACCCATTGTTTAAATCAAGTTTTTATGTTAAACATATGTCTTTGTAATGTTTGGCGATGTTTTTTCTAATTTTCCATGTTCCTATCTATATTTTAAAATCATCTTAAAATCTTGCAGTTTTCCTTCTGGCCACTAGGCTATAATCTCAGCTGAGATATCCTGTTTGTCAGTGTGTCAGCTGTAAAGTAATGCTGCTACCGTAAACAGTGTAATTGGAGACCAACTCACATCACAGACAATAGAATCTCCCTGTAGAATAAACAAAAACTTCAAAGGAAAAAGCCTCTCAATGCATTCTCAATAGGACTGGAGCTGTCTATTGCTGCCTATGGTCCATGGGGCTTGCTGTAAAGCATATCACTAAATGCTGTTTAGAACAGCTCAGCCAAGATGGCAGCCCCCGTAAAAATGTTCTAGTAATGAAATTTCAAAAACTACAATCAGAAAATACAAACAGATTAGAGAAAAAGAACATGTTTTATTATCTCTTTTTAATCAATAAAGAAAATTTTAGGTGACAAAATCCCTTTAATTGAAGCAGCATACACAAGTGAAGGGAAGAAAAGAGAGGTGCACAACAATTTAACAAACCAGTTGCCATTATAAGGAGCAGTACTTTTAGAAAGGTATGCTCTACCTCTTTACAAGTAGTGAGCAGGGAAGGGGGGTTAGGACCCCACTATCTAACTATATAGTGCAAGGGAAGAGAGTTAGTGCCCCACTGTTTGTTTGCATGTGGTGAGAGAGGGGGAACTAAGCTCTACTGGCTGACTTTGTGCTGTGGGTTTGGGTTGGCATGAGTTAAGGCCCTGCTGGCTGATTATATAGTGATGGGGAAAGGGATATAAGGGCCCCATTGGCTGAATGTATGCTGTGGGGGCAGTCTGGTGCAAAGATTGCTCTGGGGCCCATTTGACTGTTGTTATACCACTACCCATTGATTTACATGAAGGTTAACAATGACGGTATGGTTACCTTTCTTTCAAAACCATGGACCAGGACTCAAGCCTTGTCGGGGGTACAAGATTCCCATGTCACAAAAGTTAATTATGGGAAAACCCCTTTAAGCAGTTTTGGAATCTTTGCTATAAAATACATCTGTCACAAACCACAAGAACATCAACATCACAGAAGGTTATGATTAAGCGAAAAAGTTGTGATGTTTTGTCCTAAGGAGTCATATTTAACAAAGGAAGTATAAAGTAAAAACAAGAGCATCCCTCAAAAAAGCATGTTTCTCTTTTAAAAACAGATGTGAGACTTCTTTCTAGGGTATTTGCATCCTGTTCAAAGTTATACCGAGTATTGTTCACTAAGACCAAACTGGTTTTATGGCCAATGAGTCCACCAGACTACATATTAGAAGGCTCTATTTGGAAATGTGCAAGTACATTCATCAGCGTCAAGCCACAAACGCCTCCTTTCACTGGATGCCTCTAAAGCCTTTGACATTGGAAGTAATGGTTTTTTGAAATGGAAATTGATTAATCTGTTGTATGACAGGTTTAATTGATTCTCCTCAGAGTTCTTTCAGCTTCAAAGTATGACAAGAGTGGGGTTCCCCCTATCTCCCCTCCTATTTTATTGGAGACCAAGCACTTTACTCAATAGGTCAGGTAGGATTCACCAATTAGAGGATTTCTACATAGTGGGAAGAAAGAGAAAATCAGTTTATATGTGGATGATACCCCTTTATTTCTGAATGACTTCTTTCTCTCCCTACCTTGACTGAGTAATTAAACTTTTATTGGATTATCAGGAAATGTCAGGAGTCAAAATAAACTGGAATAAATCCATGATACTGCCTTTAGACTTCCCAATATACTGGTCTGGGCTTCCCTCTTAAAGTGCTTTGATCTGGAAGGCAGTTTTAAATATCTAGGGGTACATGTATCCCAGAACCCAATAAAATATGAGACACTGACAATACCGTGGTCAACTCACAACTAATGGTGGAAGAATTTATTCTTTCCAATTATATGCTGTTCCGATACATTCAGTTGAGACATGCTTATCTTAGGTTACTTTCATACGTGCTGCACATAGATCCTTCTGAAGAAGCAATAACGTGAAAAGCGCATTGAGGGGAAGTCGCCATTTTTTATTCAAACCCACAGTATGTTACTGATTGAATGGTTTTTCCCATGCCTGCTACCATTATGCATATAAGACTAATAGACTTTCTGTTTATATGAGTTCTAGGAAGGTAATTTTACTGAAGCTAATTTAGGATTTGATATTCAATAGCCCTGGGTGTTCTTCACCCCTTTTTTCCCTCCCGCACTAGTGCACTTTACACAGATAGTAGGTAATCCAGTATAACTAGGCAGACAGGGCACATTTGTAATTGACCATCATATTCAAAATAGTTTTTTGTATTGAATATTTATTATGGTGCAGCATACTTGAATCCCTACCACAATCATGAAAATATGTACATTTTAAAATCATGTGTAATAAAACATAATATTTTTTTAAAAGGAACATTGTAGTACTCATATTTGTTGATTGATTAGTTTATTATTAGCTGAGGGTGAGACACTCAATGGAGTTTCCAAGACTTCTTGCCAGTCCTCTACCATCAGTGAAGGAATGTATTGCTTCCACTTAGCCTCAATGGAAAGTAGCGTTAAGGCAATATGTTAGCTTAATAAGTGAGTATGCTGAATACATATGACATCTTTTAGGGCCTTGTGTTGTGAGAATTCCTATCAAAGAGTATACACAGATGCTGCACCTGTCCCATAGGAATTGAATGTGGAGAGCATGGCACGACTGCAAATATCTATAGAAGTGAGAACGTGTTACCTCACATTTTTCATGCAATTCTGTAAATAAGAGCATTACCCCTTAAACATCTTTCAGAGTACAGATCCCATATTCCTTCCAGAGCTCCACTCCCTCTAAGACTTGTAGGTAGGGAAACATAAGATTATTCCATAATGGGAAAACATCTTGAAGATCACCATACTGTCTCAGCGTCACCGCCTTCCATACTTGATTAGCTAGGTGATGCATAGGAGGAATGTGTCTAGAGAATACATGCAGACACTCCAGAATTGGTCAGAAGCTAGAGGCTTATAGGTATTGTTCCAAATAATATTCGGTGCCAGGCAGTGAGATAGCTGTCATCCAGGAGCAGAGGAACCACAAATGGCCAGCCCAAGTCTGGCAGTGCCGCTCCCTTGTGATTTTTAGGACACTGTAGTGTAGAAAGAGATAGCTTACATCAAAACTAGCCATCAGTGAGTGCAATCTATATAAAAAAAAACCTGGGCACAGGTGTACAATTTCTAGTATAGACCTTTGGGGAGTAGCACCATTTTAACGAGATTAAGTCTACATTCTACTGAGAGTCTTCCAGGTTTTGAACTTATCAAGAAAATAAGCCTCAGCTAAATCCTTAGTGTATAAAATGGGACTGAGGCAATCTTTTTAATGCCCAAATGCTTGTTTTACTAAGAAAATTTGATCCAGGTTGTCTTATTAGTAATACCTCTTGATAAAGTCTTATGCATCCTGAGATATAGGAAAGACTTAAAGGGGTCTACATATACCAGTATGGCTATATGAAGGTCTTTGATGCTAGCCAGGCTTGTGCTGTTACAGGCCTAGATATCGTCCAGTCTTGTGATGCCTAGGTAAGTAAGGTCTCTAATAATATCCTGTTTGAAAAATGATACATATATAACAGAAAAGAAATTGCTGAATATATGGTCTAGTGTACAGAAATAGCTTCACAAAAGAAGATTTTTACTTTGTCCACTGTGGCACTCTCCACTGTGAAGGTTTCATCCGTTGGGTAGTGGCCATGTTTGTGTACTGTATCTCAGCTCCCATTCAAGCAAAGCTGCAGTAAGCCAGCAAGGCCACTACACAGTGGATGGAGCCTGCTGTTTCTGACTCAGTCTACTGTTTTGTTTCTGGTGACTGCCTAAATCAGCTGATCAGTTGGAGTGCCGGGCATCAGACCCCCACGAGGATAGGTCAATAATATCTACAGGTTGAAAAAATCCTTTTAAGGAAAGGCATTACATCCCCTAAGCTACTTCTCTACCAAAATCTTGACTTGTTCATTCCCAGAAATGATGAGGTTCCCAGTAGCCGGACACCCACTGATCTTTTTTTAATCATATCTTGTTTTATTAAAGTATAACTTTTTTAATGTGTAGGGACAGTGAGTGTGTTTTTGCAATACATTTTTTAGTGAGATCTGTTAATCAGCTGTTCTGTTTCCCTGCTGTGCCCCCTGTTCACTTTTGCTGCCCTGTATGCTAATTAGAAGCATTAGTACAGGAGGAGGAGACGGCAGTGTTTCTCAAGTGGCGTGGCATCTCCTTCTCCCTATGAGCTGCCCAATCACAGAGGAGAACATCACAGCCAGAGAGAAAAAAAATCACCTTCTCCCTGGCTGTGATGTATTTTTGACAGCAATCCCCACTGGCATCAGATAAACCTCTGCAGGGAAGCATGTCACATTAATTTTAGTAAGCTCTATTACACATTTAGGGAGGCATGGCTAGGGTAAGGAGGCAGAGGGTGCCAGAGGCAGGCTGAGAGGCTAGCCTCTGCATCATACAGTTATTTGGCATCTTCAGTGTTCATTAAACAGATTCTCCTTTGGAACCCTCAGTGTTGTTAAGAGGAGACTTTACATACAGTTTTCTAATAAAAATAAATCAACATATTTCTCTAACAAAGTGCATTACAAAGCACTTACACTCACTGTCCATACACAATAAAGTTTTACTTTAAAGCACCACTAGTGCCTTGTTATGGATATGAAGACTGAAGATGTGAAGCCATTACAAGATGGCGCTGGCTCCGGGACCACTCCTGCTCTTATCTGTAGTTTACATTCTTTAGCTAGACTAGATGCGCAGAAGTGAAACTTTATTTTGCATTACTAACCAATAAAATATATCCTAACCCTCAGGAGAGGATTCACTCCTCCCTGGGGTATATAACCCTTGTACACTCCTCTAATAAACAAGAACCTCTTTGACCCTACAAGGTGTCAGTGTTGTTTCTTCCATGCATGTAAAATCCTAGGATTACTTTAATTTGGAGCAGAGAAACAAACTTTGTGGCTCCCTTTGTGAGTCATCCTTATCAGTTGGCGTCCCTTGGGTGGGCTCGAGAGAATGTAGCTTCGTAGCCGAAGGAACGGACTCCTACGTGTGGTGCACGGTCGCTTGAGGGAGGGGTACTGCAGCCCCAAAGAGAAGGTAAGAAAATTGATTATCTTACCTACCTCTTGTCGAGCCTGCACTGCATTGTGGTAGTCATTTCTGCTATATAGAAGTTACCAGCAGCAGCTTCGGCTGAAGTTGAAATCTCGAGCGCAAAGAACCCAAAACAAGAGTTTGTTTCTACTGTGGTTTGTGTTTCATGTGGTTTGTGTACTGAAAGGGGAGAGGAACACTGAGAGTGAGAAACTGACCAAGGATCGGACAGGGGGATCGCATAATCTCTGTGTACGCTTCTCGAGAGAGAGTGTGGGACAGAGGGAGCGATCCACTCGTAGGGAGGTGTTTTTATCCCGTGCTCGGTAGTCACGGGGTGGTATCCTGACCGGGTCGTCCGGAGTGATTGATTTTTCTTCTGGATATGACGTGACCGGTCAGACGGTTTTCCTGCGCTTGGGTCCTCTGGATTTTTATCTGGAAGAGACGTGACCAAGCCAGAAGTGATTTGCTGCATTAGTAGTGTACTGTGAAGTACAGGGCAGTGTAATCAATCAGCCTCATAGTTAGTTTCCGTCCGTGGTGGTCTGCTGAAAAGTCTGCTTGAGACTAGCCCCTCCCCTTGTCAGGCATACTGTTTGTCTGTGTCTTTGTCTGCCAGCTCCGTTCTGAAAAGTTGAAACATGGGTGGTAACTTGGTGTAATTGTTACCCGGAAAACAAACGGCTTCGGAGGTGGCGGCTCAAGGAAAATAAGTTGACTTGATATGTCTGTGTGGACCAGAAATCTGACGACCTTGTGTGTTGCCAGAGAATCGACTAGTAGATGAAGGTCACACAGCCAAGTTTACTGTGAGCGATATCGCCTCAACTGTGATGATGAGGCCAAATTAAGGGTTAAGTTGAGAATAGAAGAAATCATCACTCACAGGGAAGTTTGCTGTGGCATTAGGCCAAAAAGGAGTGAACACCGGCCTTGAATTTACAGCATTATATTTTGTTATGAAAAATAATTCGAGCATCAGCGGAAAATTATTAAAATATAGGAAATTAGTCTGGGCAGAAATGTATAATGAAAAGACAAATGATTACTTTTACATGCCGTCAGCACGGCCCCTAAGATGGTACAGGAGGACCCAACCGCGCTCCTGCAGACACATCCCCCGCCATTTCACTAGCCCCCCTCAGTCTCTCTCTTCAGAGGGGTGGACCTTTGAAGTACGTCAGTGCCAAAACCACGCCCGTGGCTCACCTCTTTGTATCCAGTTATCATACAAGACGGCACGCCCTACGTCCCAATGTCCATTCTGGCAGCCATCTTAACTTAGGGAACTTCTCTTCCTGGTGGCCATCTTAACTGAGGGAACGTCAGTCCCCGCCCAGTGACCATCTTAGTTACTGGTATTCTCCGTGACACGGCTACAAGTGGGAAGCAAAGCACATAGATGCAAGTAGAACCACAACGAGTATTTGACTTAGTAAATGAAGGATACACACATACCTATAATAAGTTAATATTGTTTAATTAGATGAAATGACTTAACCTCTATGTTTTTTCTGTTACTAGGAGTAAGTCAGCACTTGGAGGCAACTTCATCTCGATTCCTAACAGGTTGTTGTGATGGTGCAGGTGTTCAGGACTCCAGGTCAAGGGGAACCGGGTGAAGATGTTAGGTTAGGTCCTGCATTTGATACAAAGTCAAGTGAAGTACTTGGTCCTGAGTGTCCTACCCATGCTAGAATCACAAAAGGAAGGGATTGTGATGGAAATGGTCTCACCTGTGGTAAACTGTAGCTTGACATAAGATGTCACACAAGTAGTAAGGGAGAAAGAATGTAGACAGGCAGTGAAGAACATCAGCAAGCTAATGGAAGCTGTAGAGATATACCCTGATGGTAAACTGAATCCAGAGTAGTGAGAAAAAAAAAAAAAAAAAGCATGTAGGAAAAATAAAGGGTGCCTGAAAGATAACGAGCTCACAGGAGTCCGATTGTGAGTATCTTACGGCAAGTGTATAGAGGAGGTGTAGAGAGACAGAGAAAGTGTCAAGTATTATTATGAATGTTATCACGGTAATTTTAAACCACCTCCCAAACGGAGAAAGGAAAAACGAAGTCTTCCACCCTATAATGGTCCTGGGTAATGGACCTGCGGCATCTGAACCCAGATTGGAGAGAGTTATGCTGTATGTGGTACTCCTCGACCACGCCACATGGATTCTATTCTGTGTTAACTGAGCCCAGATCACTGTCCCCACAAACACCCATGTTCTTAGAGATGACACAAAGACAGATGACAAAGAAGAAAAAAAAGGTAGACCAGTATTAGGAAACGAGCAATCCAGTATTGGCTGTGCCCTCAAACATTTTAGCAGATTAAAGTCCAGCTCCAATGATATCCCTCGCTCTGGGTGATGAAGAAAAAGTCCTGTTTTTGATTGATACTGGAGCAGCCAAGACAGTTGTGCACAGCAAACATGTCCTCCCCTGACTTAATCACCACGGTCACCAGTCCTGGAATAGGAGTGGATGGGAAAGTAGTACACTCCCCTTTAACAGAACCCATCCATGTTAGATTTGCCCTTAACCAAGAAGTGCTGGTCAGTGATACTGTCCCCTGTTGCCTCCTGGGTAGAGACTTGCTTGCAGCATCGCATACCAGGAGGATGGCACTGTGAAACTAACAGGTGCCTTTTTAATGACCAAGAACTTTGTTAGCAGTTAGTGATAAAACTCCCTGGTCCATGTTTATGTCAGTACTCCCAGAAGATGAGAAGGAAGCCCTGCTTGCAGTATCCCTTGAGTATGGCACCGTCGGATGCCATATTTCAAACATTCCGAGACTTTATGAAAAAGATTGTATCCCCTTCTACCACTCTTTTGTACCCTAAGAAAAAGAAAAGTAAGAAGGGCAAAACCAACCCAGTACCAGGTGCCTACGGGCTGTCAATGAAGCCACAGTTTTTAATACCCCTATTGTGTCCAATTCCCACACCTTGTTGACTCAGGTTCCCACTACCTCTACTCACTACACAGTAATTAATTTGGCTGATGTTTTCTCTTCCGTACCACTACATCCAGACAGTTGGTATTTGTTTGCCTTCAAGCAAAAGGGTAAAAAGGTATACTTGGGTGATGCTGCCACAGGGAGCCCAGAACTCACCCAGTATGTATACTACAGCCATGTCGCCATAACTGCAAGGTGTCAAATACAAAACTTCAGTTTTGCTGCATTCCTTCCTGGGGTGATATATCTCACCCCTGAATGAAAGAAGTCTGTGGAGGACACCCCTTTGTCCAGAAACGTGAATGCACTGTGGACACTTTTTGGGCCTCGTTTCTTATTGCAGACCTTGGACATGCATGTTTGGTACCGTTTTTTATGATTGTTTGTCCTCTAGCCCCTTCCACTTCCTACAGAAGAGGTAGTAGATGGATGCCTTTCATCTTCAAAGGCTGGTAATTTGGTACTCCCCCTGCACTGGGTCTATCAAATTATTACATTTAGATTGTATTCTATAGAAGTGAATGTCCCTGCCTCAGTTGTCCTCACTTAACTGCTCCTCATGATATTACATTTATCCTCACATCCTAGAGAGGGGCAGGAGGAGGACGCTGGATCCACTGCCAGTGCTTGCATCTGTCACATAGGTATAACCCAAAAATCTTTTTAATGCCCGCCTTTTGAGAATGCAGTGTTCCATTTTGTTGCCTGACAATGTTAGTATCCAAAGGTGTAATACTTTGAATCCAGTCACCCTGTTGCCTCTGGAGCAAGGGGGGAGGGAAGAGTTAAGGCACCTCATGACTGTTGGCAGATGATGTCACAAGAGACAGTGGGATATGGTAAGTCAGCCATTAGATTAGATAATGTGCTCTTTGTGGATGGATCGAGGTATGGCCAGGACGGCAGGTGCTACACAGGTTGGGCAGCGGTTACTAAACATGACACTCTAAAATGCAGAGTCCTTACCACCACATGTCTGCCCAAGAAGAGAGTCCAGAGACTCTGGAGATGGTTTTGCAGAGATGCAGAGGGAAAAACAGCCAACATTTACACTGATTCCATGTATGATTTTGAGCCCATGGCTATGGGCCCATTTGGAAAGCCAGAGACTTCAACCCCTTCATGTAACTCCATCAACAATTAGGAAGTGGTGAGGTCTCTGATGGAACCCCTCATGTTGCCAACTTGAGTGGTGGTGATAAGAACAAAAGGCCACTGTGAAACAGACACAGAGGAGGCGAAGGGAAAGCCAAGGCAGATCAGGTGGCAAAAATGGCTGCCAAATTGCCTAGGCAGACCCCTGCCTTAGTGGCCACAGCTCAGGTCCCTGAAATAACTCCTCCTGTCTCCCTGAAAGTTCTTAAGACCTTACAGAACCAGGCGGGGAAGGAGGAAAGGGACCAGTGGATGTCAAAAGGGGGGACTGCAAAGGAAGGACTAATACAGTTTCAAGGAAAACTCTGCCTTCCCAGGTCCCTCTAACCCACAATGGCACAGGCAACCCATGGAGTGACACACCAGTCAAAAACTGCTGTGTGATTTAGTACATAGCACATGGTACGCTCCAGGGTTCAGCACTGTAGAAGCCAGATATACTCAAAGATGTATGATTTGTGCCCCGAACAAACGTGGGTCAGATGGTTATAGTACCTCAGAAACACATGCACCTCGTCACTTGTATCCGTCTCAACGCTAGCAGACTACATTCAGCTACCCAAGGTGGGTGTGTATAAGTATGTATTGGTGTGTGATTACTTGTTTTCAGGGTGGCTAGAAGTATACCTGGTAGCTAAGGTCACAGCCTAGACCACAGCAAAGAAGATTATGGCCGAAGTTGTATGCAGGTACAAGGAACCAGAGACCACTAAAGGTGACACAGGTGTTCACAGGTGAAGTGATGCAAGAGGTGATTAAGATTTAAGGTGTATAACAAGCCTAAAGTGCTTCATACCATCCACAAAGCAGCGGTAGGGTAGGAAAGAACTGAACGGGACACTAAAGTAAAAGACTCAAAAAGCCATGGCACAGACTAATAAGCCATGGACAGAGTGCCTGCTGCTAGCCCTCTTTCCAGTAAGGTATACCCTTAACCATAAGACAGGCTTTAGTCCCTTTGAGGTCCTTTTTGGGGTCAGCCCCTAGGACAGGGTTGTATTTCCCACATCAGCTCCAGATGCAACGTGGTTGTCTGACAGATTGTGCGATCAGTTTGTACAAGCGTTTGACGAAAACACATTCTCGAGTTTTTGTTTCACTTTCAGATCTTGATAAATTACCAAGGACCCCCCCACCTGTGCGTGGAGATTGGGGGTTAAAAAGGACACAGTAAAACAGTCCTTAAACCCTGGTTTGATGGTCCATTACAAGTGATGTTAACTCCAAGCACATCAGTGAAGCTCAACGGAAAACCAGCTGAGAGCTTGTACACACATATATACATAGATGCCATAGGAGTCCCAAGGGGGATCCCCAATGAGTTCAAAGCAAGAGATTAGGTGGCAGTGGGATTCGAGTCGCTTATTCCCACTATCAACATTAACAAAAATGTGGATTGGATTAATTACATCTATTATAATCAGCAGAGATTTGTGAACTACTCCAGAGATGCCCTGAAAGGGATTGTGGAACAGCTGGGTCCCACAAGTATCATGGCATTCCAGAACAGAATGGCATTGGACATGCTCCTGGCAGAGAAAGGTGGCGTATGTAAGATGATAGGAGATACCTGTTGTACTCTTATTCCAGATAACCTGGGACCGGATGGCCAAGTGATGAATGCCCTGAAGGAACTCACATCTTTATCTGAGGAGTTGAAAAGGAACTCAGGCATTAGTGATCCATGGGATGCCTGGTTTGACTGGCTGAAAGACTGGAGAAAATCTCTTGCTCAGTTAGGAGTTGTCATCTTGCTAAATCTTAATAATGCTTGCTCTAACTGTTTGTTGTGTAATCCCTTGTGCCAGGAAACTGTTGGCAAAAGCAGTGGAGAATTCCATCCCTGAGATGATCATGACTGAACCATATGATGACATCGGGAAGGAGATTCATGTGCCCTTGGATGACATCAGCCCTCCCTCAACTACAGTTCTGTGAGGCGGGAGTGAAGATTCCTTGGGACCCTGTGTTTCAACGGTTGATAAGCCTGACAACTAACCTTAAAGCCGATATGTCTAACTTTAGCACATATTCACATAATCCGCACTTAGCTTTAACACATATTTACACATTCTTTGCTTAAAATTAGCTTAGTGTGAGTGGTCCTGTGTGCCCGGAGGGTTCCTGAACCAAAGCGGATGAAGAAGACCACCAGATGGATGTCAGCGAAGAAGTCCCCCACGCAGTTCCAGTGAAGCCTGTGTTAAGGTCAGAGTTAGAATCTGACTTCCCTTTGTGCAAGTCCACTAAGAGGGAGTCTATCTATTAGGGATAGATTGTCTCCTAACTGGTGAAAAGGACGAAGGCACAATGGGACAGATTGTTAGGTCCATCTAGATCAGGGACAGACAACACCGTGCTTGAAATGGCTTCAAAGGGGGGACTGTTATGGATATGAAGACTGAAGATGTGAAGCCATTACAAGATGGCGCTGGCTCCGGGACCACTCCTGCTCTTATCTGTAGTTTACATTCTTTAGCTAGACTAGATGCGCAGAAGTGAAACTTTATTTTGCATTACTAACCAATAAAATATATCCTAACCCTCAGGAGAGGATTCACTCCTCCCTGGGGTATATAACCCTTGTACACTCCTCTAATAAACAAGAACCTCTTTGACCCTACAAGGTGTCAGTGTTGTTTCTTCCATGCATGTAAAATCCTAGGATTACTTTAATTTGGAGCAGAGAAACAAACTTTGTGGCTCCCTTTGTGAGTCATCCTTATCAGCCTCATTTTCAGATTCTTACACTTTTGGTTGGGATAAAACTTAGAAGGGTTTGTACAATATTTAATGTCACATAGTCACAAGTTAGATTCTTGCAATTGTTTGCAAATTAGTAATAGTCATCTAAATGGACATTTAACTACCAATACCATGTGTAACTAAACCTACTTTCCATCTAGTCAACAAATAAAATACTGAGCTGAAAGTATGGAATACAGATTTCACAAGTCATTTGAGGTTAAAATTTGTTGCAGATATGTGGGTAAATCACATATAAACATCAAGTGTGCGTTCATAGGATAAGACATTACACTAGACTTGTGTTTGAAATCTTGCTTGAGGATGACATAACTGTGCCAGATATGGATATTAAAGGCCTCTGAGGCATAAAAAGCCACAAAGCTTCCCATTGTCACGCATTCTTTCTACTTTAGTGCTGTTTTTTAATGATTCTACAGTACTGACGTTTCCCTTCTACACATTGCCAGCAAAATGTATTTTCACTGAAATGTGGTCCAGATTTCATTGTAAGCATACTGTGCAGGCTCTTCCCTACTATAAATGACACATCGTCTGTAATTACTAGTCCTGGCTCTCTTTTTTTACAGACACTAAATTAAAAGGAGCTTTAAAGTGATAAACCACATCACACGAGAGGAGTCCAAAAATAAGTGGATGCACTGACCATCTGGCCAGGAAACGCAGACCATAAATATCACTGATTTATATAGATTAAATGATGCTTGCACCATGTTTGAGGTAAGTGGCATACATATTGAAAACCAGATTCGTGGCTTCAATGTGCACAATTTACAGTACTTAAAGGGGTTGTCCCACGAATAATGTAAAAAATGAAAATCAGACATCATATATTACATGACAACCTCTTTTTAACAAAGCTGTAACCAGCCCTGTACCTCACATGGATCCAGAGATCTCCACAGTCATTGCTCTGCTACATCTATATCAAGCTGACAGCTCAAGGGGAGTGTCTTTTCTGCTGCAGCTCAGGAGGCGTGTCTCAGCTCCTCCTATCACAATTCAGGAGACAGTTAAAAGTTCAAACTGAGCATGTGCGGCCTGCTCAGTGAATAGGTCAAAGAAATAAGAAATTAAGTGGCATGATACAGATATATTTTATTGAATAACTCAGTAGCTATACAAAATTTTTAATGACATGCAATTACAAAAGTATTCAGATCCAGGTGCTGGTTTGAAAACTGTAGAATATTTTTCGTGGGACAACCCCTTTAAAATGTATTTATTTATTCATGCATTTAGCCCTTTAAAGGTATCTATTATGGAGAAATGGATTGAGATAGGTCTTGTCTTGTAGGGTTCAAGGAGTTGTCCGGCCTGTTGAAAATTTTGACCAGTAACATAGAATAGTCTAAAATATCAAACTGAGTATTCCTCATCTTACAGTCGTTCCAGTCCCACCACATTTCAGTTCCTCTCAGTTTCTATATCCTGGCCCCCCAGCAATGACATTTTCACACAGATGTGTCCAGAGACCTCTATGGTGTCCACTGCAGCCATTGCTTGCTGAAGCTCTCACAAGTATCTTGAGAAGTTACTTGAGGCAAGGACACAGAGATTAGCAGAGGACATAAGAAGCCCCTGCATGAGAGCGGCTTGAGATCAATAAGGTGAGTATCACTCAGTTTATAATTTTATAACATCTAATATATAAAGCTGAGTGTGTGTGTGTGTATATATGTCCACTAAAGGAATCCGCACCGTCGCAGCTACAATCATGAAATTTGGCACACAGGTACTGTACATCAGGTGTCCGGGAAGGTTTTAGAACGGGTCTCAGCTCTCCAGGACATACCGTTCCTGAGATATTCCCAAAAAATGAATTAGCCAATATAAGCCTGGTCACATGACCCTTATCAGCCAATAGAAGCTCACAGGCAGTTAGTCTCCACACACACCAGGTTTCCATAACAACCTAGCCAGTTCACTGATGTAGGTCTGCTTTAAATGGGCAGAGCACTCATATAATGTAAATTTCACATATTTACCATTCAGTAGTAATAAAAGATGTTTTCTTCAACTGCTACCCACTGTGTTTTCTCCTAAATTACTCTGGCATCGACCTGTAATTCAGGCCTTCCTCAAAAGAAGGACTTAAAAGCTGCACCTCCAGGTCCCACTAAGTCATGCCCCCCGACTCAGTCAGGCCACGCCCCTTCCACTCCGCATCTGACCGGGATTGAAAAAATGAAGGTAAAAATCAACTTCTGTCAGCTGCAGGGGAGGGAGGAGAGTGAATTTCTCCCTGCATCTCATGCTCAGACTGCACAGTGCTGCTGTCTGAGAGTGAGCTATTCAAAAGGACATCCCTGTGTCCATCCAGGCCCTGCACATGACAGAGGACAGGGAGTCTGAAAGCCAGAATGTCCAGCCTTCCCCCAACGTGAAGCCATGCCACTGGTCCCCATGAAGCCACACCCCTAAACACAAGGCCATGCCCCCTGTGTCCATCCAGGCCCTGCGCATGACAGAGGACAGGGAGTCTGAAAGCCAGAATGTCCAGCCTTCCCCCAACGTGAAGCCATGCCACCAGTCCCCATGAAGCCACACCCCTAAACATGAGGCCATGCCCCCTGGTTCCATGAAGACACGAAAGAGAAGCTGTCTGAGCGTGAGCTACTGAAAGGGTGGACATCCCTGTGTCTTTCAGTAGCTCACACTCAGACAGCTTCTCCTCTGGGATGCAAATGAGGTCTTAACAAGCTCTGCCTCTAAATGCCACCAGATGTAATGTAACTATCCTGTAAGTCAATGTTCAACTCAAGGCTTTAAATAAGCCTTGAGACATGACTCGGATATTAAATAAGCCAGCGCCTCATCTGCAGACAGCTGTTTTGGGGTGATTGCCCCTCATCAGTGCAGAGCAGAGAGTACTGGCTTAACTGGGTGAGAGGCCAAGTGACTTACAGGATAGCTGCCTTACATCTGGTGGCATTTAGAGGCAGAGCTTGTTAAGAGCTCATTTGCATCCCTTTTTTCTTCCCAGTATTCCAGAGGAGCATGAATGGCCTATAAGTCTCCTCACGCCGATTAAGGTGCTCTCTCCCCAAGGAGAGATAGTACCCCTTTTAGGTAAAAATAGAGAAATTGCAAGTTAGAAACAATCATTACCACAAAGCTTGGCTCTGCCATTCACCCCAACGTGTTTCAGTGTCCAAACCTTCTTCAATCAAAACAAAGCCTTGGATGTGGAAGTGTGCATCAGGGTGGACTCCAGACCCAGCCTTTGCTGTAATTATGGCCTCGAAACTTGTGATATGTTATGAAGAAATAGGTTTTGAATCCGGCGTGCAATAAAATCTTCATAATTTATTTCCACATATTAAAATCCAGGTACAACCACACTCCTGTTAGTACCCCAGAGCCGACACATTTTAACTGCACTGCGCAGTCTTACTCATGCTGTAAGACTGCACAGTGCGTTTGAAACATGTTGGCTCTGAAGAACTAACAGGAGTATGGTTGTACCTGGATTTTATTATCAATCTGCAAACTCAAACAATAAAATAAGTACATATAATAATGCCATCTTCAACATATACATGATACTAGTGCTATGTTGTAAATGTGAAATTCTTGGCAAATACTTTTGTACAAAATTATTTAAGCCCGTCTGCCAAACATCAAGGCGATCTCTTTTAGACAGGAACCTAACACTAAATACCATGTTCACTGAGTGACATAACAGCCTTCATTAAATTCAGAGGATGCAGGCTCCACATGCATGCTAAGCCAACATTAAATTTACCTCATATGGCGCCAAAATGGCCTCCACATGCATGCCGAGCCCACACAATATGATACATCTTTGATGCCACACTGACCTCTGTTATACTCAAGGAATGCAGGTTCCACACAAATGCTGAGCCCACTTTATTTCACCTCTCCTGGTGCCACTGGCCTCCAATGCATATAGGGAGAGCAGGACACAGCTTTATACTTGCTCTAATTAAAATCAGCCTGTAAGGCAAACAGGTGACTCAGGAGTGCACGACCGACATAGTGGAGTCAGCCACGCCTCCACCTAAACTGCAAGAAAAACTGGGGGTCAGTCAGCACATCCAAATATGCGGTGCACGTAGCCATGGCTGCAAATAGAAACGCAAAAAACAAAATGCAACAGCACTCTGCAAACTCGAACAATAAAATAAGTTGTAAATGTGAGATTCTTGGCAAATACTTTTGTACAAAATTATTTGAGCCCGTCTGCCAAACGTCAAGGCGATCACTTTTAGACGGGAACCTAACACTAAATACCATATTTACTGAGTGCCATAACAGCCTTCATTAAATTCAGAGGATGCAGGCTCCACATGCATGCTAAGCCAACATTAAATTTACCTCATATTAGTGAAGGCCATTTTGGTGCCATATTAGGTAAATTTAATGTTGGCTTAGCATGTTTAATTAATGTATGGCTTGAGTATATTACCACTTCTTCAATGGTGGGTCCGGGTCCCATTTTGCACTGCGTCATATTTTTAATTACAGTATACTAATGATGCACCGTATTTTTTGTCCTATAAGACGCACTTTTTTACCCCCAAAAGTAGGGGGGAAAATGCGGTGCGTCTTATAGGGCGAATACAAGTGAGCGCTTCCATAAGGAAGCGCTCACTTGTACGTAGGGACCCCCATCAGACCTCAGATCAGCCCACCCAGCCACTTATAAAAACCTTACTTACCTGTCCTGCGCTGCTGCTGCCATCCGGTCCCTTGCTCCACTCTTTTCCCTGCCGGCACGAACTATGACCTGACGCTCAGTGTCAGGTCATAGTGCGCGCCGGCAGGAAAGAGAGTGGAGTGCGGGACCGGAGGGCAGCGGCAGCGCAGGGCAGGTAAGTAAGGTTTTCTAAGTGGCTGGGTGGGCTGATCTGAGGTCTGATGGGGGCACAAGACGCTGCTCTGAGGTCTGATGGGGGCACAATATGCTGATCTGAGGTCTGATGGGGGCACATTCTGTTGATCTGAGGTCTGATGGGGGCACATTCTGCTGATATGAGGTCTGATGGGAGCACATACTATTGATCTGAGGTCTGATGGGGCACATTCTGCTGATCTGAGGTCTGATGGGGGCACATTCTGCTGATCTGAGGTCTGATGGGGGCACATTCTGCTGATCTGAGGTCTGATGGGGACACAGTAGGCTAATCTGAGGTCTGATGGGGGCACATTCTGCTGATCTGAGGTCTGATGGGGGCACATTCTGCTGATCTGAGGTCTGATGGGGCACATTCTGCTGATCTGAGGTCTGATGGGGGCACATTCTGCTGATCTGAGGTCTGATGGGGACACAGTAGGCTGATCTGAGGTCTGATGGGGGCACATTCTGCTGATCTGAGGTCTGATGGGCGCACAGTGAGCTGTTATGGGGGCACAGTGGGCTGATATGGGGCCATAGTGGGTGGATCTGAGGTCTGTTGGGGGCACATTCTGCTGATCTGAGGTCTGATGGGGGAACATTCTGCTGATCTGAGGTCTGCTGGGGACACAGTAGGCTGATCTGAGGTCTGATGGGGGCACATTCTGCTGATCTGAGGTCTGATGGGCGCACAGTGAGCTGGTATGGGGGCACAGTGGGCTGATATGGGGCCATAGTGGGCTGATCTGAGGTCTGTTGGGGGTCTGACATGGAGGGCTGATGGAGTTCTGACATGGAGGGCTGATATGGGGGTCTGATTGATGTCCTGAAATTTATGGTCTGATAAGAGGATCTGATGAAAAATATTTTTTTCTTATTTTCCTACTCTAAAACCTAGGTGCGTCTTATGGGCCGGTGCGTCTTATAGGGCGAAAAATACGGTATATGAAAAAAAGATTTTTCTTTTTTTGGCAAGACTTTTGGGCCATTTTGTACACTGCTTTATAGGGGACATTGCATAGTTGTGTGTGGCCATTAAGCTATCCCTACCCAGGCAGTTTGGTCTAATACTCAAAGTGTAATGTAATTACAATTGTAGGCTTTCAGTTTTTGTGGTTGGTGTTATTTTAAAACATCCTGAGTTTTTGGTCAAACATTTTGAGGGGCTGGGTAAGCGCTTTAATAAAACATACACAATATCTTAATATATTACTTGATATGTACTTGATTAGAGATGAGCAAATCACTAAAAATTGGATTAAGTCAACTGATTCAGTCCAGGTCCGAATTTATTGTACCCAAATCGAAAGTGGTCCAAGTGGGCAGAAAATTTGTGTATGACACTCAGAGGTCTACTGCAAAGTAAAAAGAGAAACAGCACTTCTGATCTATGGAAATCCATTACTGATGTTATGTTTTAATCTATGTCCATTAATGATTTCATTTTTTTAATCTATATCTAAGAAACATTTTTAAAGCATATGCTCTCTTTTTGTTTTGCTGGACTTGGGGGTGAGTTGGACCAAACCCTCTCCCTCTGGGAGTGATGTCCACATGTAAATTTGTTCTGAAGTCTTCTAGGATATGTTTTTTCTTTAGTCTCTCAGATTCAGATACAACTTGTATTTTTACAAAATTTTGGTCAAATTTAATTCATTTAGAATCAATTTGCTCACCTCTATAGTTGATATATTTGTATTAGTTTTGTGGTTATGTACCAAATCTTCACTGTTTTTGAGTATAAGGGACTTGGGAATCAATCTTGCAGTACTTTTAGGGAATGGTCTCGTTTTACAATATTTTCACTATTACTATTACTACTTTACTATAGTGACTCTGAAAGTAACGTTGGTCATTCAGATAAAGTAGAGGTAGACAGCTATCTGCCTCCCTAAAAAAGAAACACGCTCAGATCAACATGTCTACGCTTATCGCCTTCTTCTGCAGGTATTTATGATTGCAGTGTTAAAAAACAACATGCTTGTTTTTCTAGACAGCAGATAGTAGGGTTGTAATTTGGTGCAATCCAAATGAATACTTTAATCCATCCTACTTTATGGCAGTGGCTCCGGCTGGTGGTGGTGTACGGGTGTGGGAAATGTTTTCTTATCATTTATGAATAACATTTGAGCATGATGTAATTCCCAGAGCGCACATACATACAACAGCAGTGATGCTGATCATGTTCATCCTTGTATAGTCACAGGACAGTGCACTTGAATTCATATCATAAAGATGGAATAGTACTAGTAAGGTGTATTTAAAGTGGCCTTTGAGTAGATGATTTCAGGCGTTTAAAAAGACCAATCATTTACAAGGTGATGATTCAAGATCCCAATTTACATGTCTGATCACTATAATTTGGACTACCTGTTTGCTTACCAGATTTTTGGCATATCAAATTTATTGAAATTATGGTAATGGTCACTATAGGTCATTTATACTTTTCAACACTGAAATTGCAATATCAAGAAGGTCAAGCCGTAAGATTATGCAATTCGAGGAAGTAGCAGGAGTTAGGCTACTTTCACACTAGCGTTTTAAAATTCCGGTATTGAGTTCCGTCATAGGGGCTCAATACCGGAATAAAACGCTTCAGTTTTGTCCCCATTCATTGTCAATGGGGACAAAACTGAACTGAAGACAACGGAATGCTCCTGAAAGCATTCCGTTCCGTCTTCAGACCGGAGAACAAACCGCAGCATGCTGCGGTTTGCTCTCCGGTCCAGGCATCCGCACCCAGACGGATCCGGAATGACCCCCAATGCAAGTCAATGGGGGCGGATCCATCTGGTGTGACCACAATGGTAACCGGATCCGCCCTCCATTGACTTTCAATGGAGTTCATGACGGATCCGGCTACACATACACACATACAGACATAGACATACACATACATACTTACATGCTCCCCGGCAGGTCTTCAGAGCGGCGTAGGGACAGGTCGGCGCGCACAGATGACGATTCCACCAGGCGCCCAGCAGAGGGCGCTGTGGGGAATCGTCACTTGTGCGAGCCGTCCTGCTCCTCCGGCGCTCCGAAGACCTGCCGGGAGCATGTAAGTATGTATGTGTGTTTGTTTGTCTATATATGTGTGTGTGTGTGTGTGTGTGTGTATGTATGTATGTACTGTGTGACATGTGTGGGGCCGGAGCACGGTTCCGGCTCCACACATGTCGCTGCGGCAGTCCTGATCCGGCAGCACCCTTCACCTGCCGGATCAGGCCTGCCGCTAATGTGAAAGTAGCCTTAGTAAGATCTGGTGCCGGCACCAGTTCAGGTTTTTCAAAATAGTGCTCCTGGGCTCCGCTGTGGCCCCCTGTATATTTCCCGCTCAGTATGCTAATACTGAGCATCGAAACAGGGAGGAGGAGACGCCAGGGTTTCTCAATGGGCATCTCCTTCTCCCTGGCTGTGCCGCGATCCAATCACATCAGAGAGCACCAGGGAGAAAAAAACTCTTTTTAGTGTTTGAATATCATTAACATGTCTATTGATCCTGTGATTTCCATTATTCCACAACTTTTCCTTCGTGGTGTTGAAATTTCAATGATGAAGTTAGAACCTGTGATTGCAGCTACTTTGATAGCACAAGAATTGTAGTGTATAATCTCACTAAAGGCCCTTTTAGACGGGCCGATGTGTCTCCCTGCCCGAGCGCCGATCAGCGATATCGGCGCTCGGGCAGGGAGCCTTTACACGGCCCGATGAATCGAGCGCCGGGCCGTACGAGTGATCGCTGTATCACTCGTGCGGCCGGGAAGCTCCATACTGTCAGGCGCACATCGCCTGTTTACACAGGCCGATGTGCGCCCGACAGATTGGATCTTTTGTAGAAACCAAAAGATCCAATCAGCCGACGAACGAGCATTTTGCTCGTTCGTCGGCTGATTAGGGCCACTTTTACACGGCCCGATTATCGGCACTAGCGTTCCTAGGAACGATTTTTCGGCCGATAATCGGCCCGTGTAAAAGGACCTTTACATTCTACATTTTCTGCAACATGAGAGCAATTCTGTAATTCAAATTTGCACATGCATTAATTCTATTCTTTGTAAATAGCAAGCTAAAATGCTTAAACCCCATTGAAATGTACTCACTAGAGTTCCTGCACTGAGCTGTTAATAAATAAACCAACATTCTCTTGTGCATATCAAATGCATGATCAAATACATAATTGAGAGAAAAACATTTTGGAGATTTTCTTTCAGTATTTTTCCAGTTTTTAAACACTTGCTCAGGAAGAATGTGGGTGGGTGGATTGTGGTAACCTGTTCTTAGAGTAACCAGAGTCACCACAAATAAATTATAGGCTGTAAATGCCAAAATATGCTGGTTGTGTTTCTATTTGCATAAGAAACGCAGGTAAATATAATACATTGGCCTTTGGTCATTTTCTATTTATGGCTGAAAGAGTATCTACAATTATACTTGTGAGCACCCGGTTACAATAGCATTTAAAATGTGGACTCTATAAAACGCCTGATAAATATTGCAGATAAATCAGGGCAGCCCATAGAATTTCTGGACCATCTAACAGAACAATAAAACATGCTATTACAAACACTTCTAGTTTAAGATAGTGAAGGAGTTAAAGGGATATTACCATTGGGGACATTAGGGCATATAAATGTCCCAGATGGGACAAGCCCTTTAATGCCAGCTTTACTGGTGACCCAATATAAAAATAAATAAATAACTGATCACCATCCAAAGCCAGACCTAATAATAAGGCACACAAAACCATATACAAAAACCTGCAATGCAAGACTAACGTGTTAAAGCCCAAGAATGAAAAAACAAATAGATCACTTAAAATATTCTTTATTGATACACATCTTAAAAAATTGCATTTATAAAAAAAAACTGAGGAATCCACATAAAATAGATGAAAAACACATGAGAGACATACAGTTATATGACAGCCCACAGATTCCTAGCCCATAGCGATATCATATGCATAAAATATGGTGCACCAACCATACGGTAATACACATGGGTGGGATTAAAATTTTTAACAACAGGTTCAGTACTCAACGGCGGACATGTGGCGTCATGACACATCTTTACATATACATCACATATATGGAATACACATAAATACACCATACATGGTACACATACATAAATACACCATATATACCCTACACACACATACCACCCAACTTTTAAAAAACCTAAAGAGCTAAACTATGGAAGTGTTCATCTCCAGCTGCCAGCCGGATCTGTAATTTTAACAACCGGATCTGGAGAACCTGAGGGAACTGGCTGAATCCCATGCCTGGAATACACTGCAAAACCAGACATATGTACCGTCTGTTCAGAGTAAAAGTGCACCACTGTAGTACAGAATGGTATAAAAGATGAATACTGACATATATACCATCTATTTAAAGTAAAAGTAGAGCACTGTTGTTCAAAATAGCATAAAAAAATGAATACTGGCTAAACTGAAGAACTGCTGCCGAGGGCCGAGATGAGGGGTAGGCGCCCGCTGGTGCTAAGGGGGTTAAGGTGAGCATTACATACTGGCACTGGGGGGGCACAGAGGAGCATATTATACTGGCACTAAGAGGAGGAGCATTATCTACTGCCACTAAGGGGGGGCATTATATAATGGCACTAAGGGGAGGAGAGTATTATGTACTGGCACTAAGGGGTGCACAAAGGAGCATTATGTACTGGCACTAAGGGGAGGAGCATTATATGCTGGCACTGGGGGCAGCATATGGGGGATATATAAATGAGCATCCCTTGTGGTTTAGGGTAATTAAAGAGTTAATTGTCTAGCATAGTCAAGGGGACCAACGCCTGCTTTCCTAGTGGTTTTGCATGCTGAAGTAATTAATGTCAAAATCACTGGTGTTCTAGGAAAGTAGGGTAACAAATAGGCTAAAGCCTCTATCCCTGGTGGTCTACGGCATCTCTGGAGGTCTAGGCCAATGGAGAAATTAATGCCTGCTTCTCTTATGGTTTAGAAAAGTGAAAAGGTTAATATCTGCATACCTTTTTCAGCTTCCTTTTCCTTCCCTGTACTGAACATAGATACCAACAAGGGTACAGATAGAGGGAATGTGCTACTGTGTGCAACCATTCTGTTTGTAGGAACAAACATGTATGCTGATTAATTTTCCTGACAGAATCATCTGCTTCCTTACACACATAGTGACATGATAAAATATGGCTGCATTTGCCACCACTAGAGGGTGCTAACTCCACACGGATCTATACCACTAGTACTGTACTGAATAAATCTTCTGTACAGATAAGCGAGCATACTCGTCCGAGCTTGGTGCTCGTTCGAGTATTACGGTACTCCTAAGTGCTCGCTGCTCGGACGAGTATCTCGCCATGCTCGAGGAAATGGCAACTTCCGCATTGTGCATTTTTGGCGCCTATAAACTCAGCCAATCACAAGCCAGAAGACTCTGGAGTATACCCAGCATCACGTGGGACCCTTACATGTCGATAGCAGGTGTTGGCTGGCCTGATCAGGTGACCCTGGAATATACTAGTGACTGCCCGCAGTGCTCGGCTCAGATGCTGTCTGGATGTCGTTAGGGATAGAGCTGCTGCGTTTCAGGGATAGTGTTAGGGCCTGCATTTAGTTATTTGTTAGGCAGGAGTGATCTCCCAAGAACCCAACAGCCCTTCTAAGGGCTACAAGAAATTTTTTTTTGTCTCCTGGCTTGGCTGGCTGGCTGGCTGGCTGGCACTAGTAGTGCAGCTATCACCATATATAACCCTTTTTTTTAATTGTTCTATCTCAGTGATACAAATCCATTTCATACAGCAGTGTGGAACCATTCTGTGTGTCACAGTTCAGCTGTCCACTCACTACAATCTGTATTTTCTGTCCAGTTGACACATTCTGTACGTCACTTAATTAAACCAGGTCTTTTGCTCTCACGTATACAGCTAGATCACAAAAATCTCTGTGCGACATTTGTCTGGGTTGCAGTCAAAATAGCCACCGTCAGCCGGGGCTGAGTTAGGTCTCTGATAGTTTCTGCATGTCACGTTAAAAAAAAAAAAAAAAACTAAAAAAAAAACTAAAAAAAAAAAAGATATAAAAAAAATAGTTTTTTTGTTGTTTTAGCTCAGTGATACAAATCCATTTCACACAGCTGCGTTGAACCATTCTGTGTGTCACAGTTCAGCTGTCCACTCACTACAATCCGTATTTTCTGTCCAGGTGACACATTCTGTACGTCACTTAATTAAACCAGGTCTTTTGCTCTCACGTATACAGCTAGATCACAAAAATCTCTGTGCAACATTTGTCTGGGTTGCAGTCAAAATAGCCACCGTCAGCAGGGGCTGAGTTAGGTCTCTGATAGTTTCTGCACGTCACGTTAAAAAAAAAAAAAAACTAAAAAAAATATAAAAAAAATATATATAAAAAAAATAGTTTTTTTGTTGTTTTATCTCAGTGATACAAATCCATTTCACACAGCTGCGTGGAACCATTCTGTGTGTCACAGTTCAGCTGTCCACTCACTACAATCCGTATTTTCTGTCCAGGTGACACATTCTGTACGTCACTTAATTAAACCAGGTCTTTTGCTCTCACGTATACAGCTAGATCACAAAAATCTCTGTGCGACATTTGTCTGGGTTGCAACTAAGCAGACCAAGTCTGCCTAATCTAATAGTTTCTGTGTAATTGCTCCATACTGCACGGTACGTAATAACATACGTAATTTGGATCTAACTTATCCACCTATATATTCACTTGTTTAGACTGAACAAGTTTGTGGGTTTCAGTACAGCAGGCCCATTTATTTTATTTTTTTTTATATAATATACAGAAAATGTTGAACCCCAGGGCTAAGGGTCGAGGATGAGGGCGTGGGCGTGGGCATTCAATTACTGCAGGGGGCAGAGGCCGTGGTCCTGGGCAGGGTGAGACAGCACCTGCTGATGAGGGAGCAGGGGAACGCGCAGAGCTACACTCCCTAGCTTCATGTCTCAACTTACAGGGACACGTGGTAGAGGACTGTTGAAACCACAACAGTGCGAACAGCTGATGTCGTGGATTGCGGACAATGCTTCAAGTAATTTGTCCACCAGTCAGTCTTCCACGCAGTCCACCCACGTTACCCAAGGGAGCACTCCTCTGGCTCCGCCACCTCAACCTCCTTCCCCCCAATCTGCACCCTCCCAGGAAAATTTGGAATGCGATCCGACATACTCTCAGGAACTGTTTTCTGGACCCTTCTCAGAGTCACAAACCACTTCTCAGGTTGCTGCTGACCTCGTTCCCGATGCCCAAGTTTTCCAACTGTCGCAGTCTGTGGGTGATGATGATGATGATGATGACAATGTTGACTTAGTGGAAGAAGTTTGTAAAGAGGTGTCGGATGATGAGGAAACACGGTTGTCAGACATCGGAGGATGACGAGGTGACTGACCCAAGCTGGGTTGATAAGCCCGAGTGAAGACAGTGCTTCTGAGGCAAAGGCGAGTGCTGCACCAGAACAGGTGGTAAGAGGCAGTGGTGTGGCCAGAGGGAGAAGCAGGGCCAGAGCTGGTGCATCAGCAGCAACTGTTTCACGTAGTGAAGCTCCCGTGGCGAGGCCTAGATGTTCGCAAGTCTGGAGGTTCTTTAAAGAAAGTGAGGATGACCGACGGACTGTGGTGTGCAACCTGTGCCACACCAGGATCAGCAGGGTTGCCACCACTACTAGCCTAACCACCACCAGCATGCGCAGGCATATGAGTGCTAAACACCCCACTCAATGGAACCAAGGCCGTTCACCACCTCCTGCGGGTCACACCACTGCTCCTTCCCCTGTGTCACTCGCTGCCTCTGCTAGTCAACCCCCTGCCCAGGACCCCGGCACGAGCGCCTCCCACCGCAAAACCACACCTTCGCCTCCACGATCCTCCACAGTGTCCACCAATGTGTCCCAGCGCAGCGTTCAGCTGTCTTTACAGCAGACGCTGGAGCGCAAGAGGAAATACAGTTCCACCCACCCACATGCCCAAGCCCTCAACATCCACATCTCCAAATTGCTGAGCCTGGAGATGCTGCCCTATAGGCTGGTAGAGACCGAGGCCTTTCACAATCTCATGGCGGTGGCTGCCCCTCGGTATTCGGTCCCCAGCCGCCACTATTTTTCCCGATGTGCCGTCCCAGCCCTACACCAGCACGTGTCAGAGAACATCCTCTGTGCCCTGACCAACGCTGTTTCTGAGAAGGTCCACCTAACCACGGACACGTGGACAAGTGCTGCCGGGCAGGGACACTATATCTCACTGACGGCACATTGGGTTAACTTGGTGGAGGCTGGGACCGAGACTGACCCTGGGGCCGCTCATGTACTGCCCACACCGAGGATTGCGGGGCCTACCTCGGTCACGGTCTCTCAGACGTACTATGCCTCCTCCTCCGACCCCTCCTCCTCCTCCACCGAATTACCATCCGTGGGCACGGCGCCGTCAGTCGGTAGCTCTAGGCGCAGCAGCAGTGCCGTGGGTAAGCGCCAGCAGGCGGTGCTCAAACTGCTGAGCTTAGGTGACAAAAGGCACACCGCCCAAGAGCTGTTACAGGGCATCACGGTGCAGACCGATGTGTGGCTGGCACCGCTGAACCTCAAGCCAGGCATGGTTGTGTGTGACAACGGGCGTAACCTGGTGGCGGCTCTGCAACTCGGCAGACTGACACATGTGCCATGCCTGGCCCACGTGTTCAATCTCATAGTTCAGCGGTTCCTCAAGACATACCCCAATCTGTCTGATTTGCTCACCAAGGTGTGCCGCATCTGTGCGCATTTACGCAAGTCCACTACAGATGCTGCCACTCTCAGGACAGCGCAGCGCCGCCTACAGCTGCCCGCTTACCGACTGTTGTGTGACGTGCCCACAAGATGGAATTCGACATTAAACATGTTATCCAGAGTTTACCAGCAGCGCAGAGCGATTGTAGACTGCCAGATGTCAACTTCCACCAGAACTGGTAGTCAGGTCAGTCAGATTCCTCAAGTCTACAATGAGGAGTGGACATGGATGTCTGATATCTGCCAGGTGTTGAGCAACTTTAAGGAGTCAACACAGATGGTCAGCGGCGATGCCGCCATTATCAGCCTCACCATCCCGCTGCTTTGCCTGTTGAAAAACTCACTGCTCAGCATGAAGTCGGATGCTTTGCGCTTGTCACAAGAGACGGTGGAGGAAGATATGTCGCTTGATAGCCAGAGCACCCTCCGGTCTGTTTCTCAGCGCGTATCGGAGGAGGGGGATGAGAATGAGGAGGAGGAGAATGAACAGAAGAGGGTACCAGTGCTCAGTCCTTCTTAACTCTTGAGCGTGTATGGGCTGAAGAGGAGGAGGAGGAGGAGGAAATGGAGAGTCAGGCCAGTGAGGAGAGGGAATTCTTGCGTGTTGGGACTCTGGCGCACATGGCAGACTTCATGTTAGGCTGCCTATCCCATGACCCTCGTGTTAGAAGCATTTTTTCAAACACCGATTACTGGGTGTTCACTCTCCTGGACCCACGGTACAAGCCGAACCTTTCCACTCTCATCCCTGCAGAGGAAAGGAGTCTGAGAGTGAATAGATATCAACAGGCCCTGGTGCACAAGCTGAAACAATCCTTCCCATCTGACGCCGCTCGTGGCAGAGGGCATGGTTCTGTGGGCCGAGTAGCGGGGGAGAGGAGGCGAGCAGGCAGCTTGTCCAGCACTGGCAGGGGAACGCTCTCCAAGGCCTTTGCCAGTTTTATGTCACCCCAGCAAGACACTGTCACCTGTCCCCAGTCTAGGCAGAGTAGGGGGGAGCTGTACAGAAAGATGGTGAGGGAGTACCTAGCTGACCATACCAATGTCCGTAGCGATCACTCTGCTCCATACAACTACTGGGTTTCAAAGCTGGACATGTGGCCTGAACTGGCGCTGTACGCCTTGGAGGTGCTGGGCTGCCCTGCCGCTAGCGCGCTGTCAGAGCGGGTATTCAGTGCAGCTGGTGGCGTCATCACCGATAAGCGTACACGCCTGTCAACTGACAGCGCTGACAGGCTGACGCTTATTAAAATGAACAAAGCCTGGATTTCACCGGAATTCAAATCTCCTCCGGGGGAAAGCAGCTAAAGATTTACATTACTTATGTATCCGATTCCTCTTCTCTACTCCTCCTACTCCTCCTCCTTCTCCTTGTCGTCTTTGCCTAACGCTGACCAAAAAAACGCCATTTTTTAGAGGTCCAACTGGCACTCTTTTACCACAATTTTTCAGGAGGGCCCCCTACAGGCCCTCTCTTCAAACAATTTTTCTGGAGGTCAACCTACAGGCCCTCTCTCTAAATAATTTTTTTGGAGGTCCACCTACAGGCCCTCTCTCCAAACAATTTTTCCAAGGTCCACCTACAGGCCCTCTCTCCAAACAATTTTTCCGGAGGTCCACCTACAGGCCCTCTCTCCAAACAATTTTTCCGGAGGTCCACCTACAGGCCCTCTCTCCAAACAATTTTTCCAGAGGTCCACCTACAGGCCCTCTCTCCAAACAATTTTTCCGGAGGTCCACCTACAGGCCCTCTCTCCAAACAATTTTTCCAGAGGTCCACCTACAGGCCTCTCTTCCAAACAATTTTTCCAGAGGTCCACTACAGGCCCTCTCTTCAAACAATTTTTCAAGGAGGTCCACCTACAGGCCCTCTCTCCAAACAATTTTTCCGGAGGTCCACCTACAGGCCCTCTCTCCAAACAATTTTTCCAGAGGTCCACCTACAGGCCCTCTCTCCAAACAATTTTTCCAGAGGTCCACCTACAGGCCCTCTCTCCAAACAATTTACGTCTTTTTCCTCTCTTTCTCTCTCTCCAAACTATTTTTCCGGATAGCTGCCATATACGGTATTAAACTGAGTAGTATACACAGAACACATGCCACACTTGATCAAGCTCATAATTTACAACTGTACCGGTTGATGCTAAATTTTTAAGTTGGGGTCCTGCATCGTCATTCTGACTACATCCGGCTGTTGTCACCACCACACACGCTAGCCCAGGAGGCACTCCTCTGTCTCTTTCAGCTCAACCTCCTACCCCCCAGCCTGCCCCCCATCTACAGGCCCTCTCTCCAAACAATTTATGTCTTTTTCCTCTCTTTCTCTCTCTCCAAACTATTTTTCCGGATAGCTGCCATATATGGTATTAAACTGAGTAGTATACACAGAACACATGCCACACTTGATCGAGCTCATAATTTACAACTGTACCGGTTGATGC
Source organism: Rhinella marina (assembly GCA_900303285.1). Lineage (NCBI taxonomy): Eukaryota > Metazoa > Chordata > Amphibia > Anura > Bufonidae > Rhinella > Rhinella marina. The sequence continues at coordinate 142,103 of ONZH01023284.1, forward strand.
TAAATTTTTAAGTTGGGGTCCTGCATCGTTATTCGAACTCCATCCGGTTGTTGTCACCACCACACACGCTAGCCAAGGGGGCACTCCTCTGGCTCTTCCAGCTCAACCTCCTTCCCCCCAGCCTGCCCCCCACCTACAGGCACTCTCTCCAAACAATTTACCTGGGTAGGGGACATATTAGATATTGTACTGATTTTTTTTTTGTTCTTCTTTTAATTGCCTCCTGCGATAGACGGGATTCGAACCCAGGTCAACTGCTTGGGAAGCAGCTATGCTCACCACTTTACCACCAACAGCCACAGCAACTGATAAGAACAGATAGTAAACTTGATGTCAGCCAACAGTTCGACAATCGATAACCCGAAACGGGTCCGCCGTCGAGCCCGGCGTTCGGCCACCCTGAACATTTCACATACTCTGACCGAGTCTGACCCTGGGGCCGCTCATGTACTGCCCACTTTGAGGATGCTTCACCTCCTGCTACCTCAGTCTAACTCAGTCACTCTGTTGTCACCGCCATGCTGCGTCTGGCTACATTTTTGGGTGGCTCACCTGCTACCTTATGTAACTTGGTCACTTGTTGGTGTCACCGCCATGCTGTGTCAGGCTTATGCCTGCATCGTGTGGCTGGGTATAGGAGAGCAGTGCCAGCATGGGTATGGGTGATGGACCTTCGTTGCACCTAGTTGGGTGCTTCCCTATATATTCCCACCATGCCAGCCATGGGTTGTACATTAACTAATAACAGGGAAAACAAATAAAATATTTTACAGAAGGGTCAACTACAGACACTCCTAAACAATTTTACATGAGGGAGTGTCTCCCCGTCTGCCATCGTGTTCGGTCAGGCTGTCAGTAGGTACACCACCTCTGTCGTCCGCAGAAGCGGCCATTATGAGGAAGGCCACGGCGAGAACATCCCCTTTTCAAATGAGAGCAAGTGTAGATTTGTAGGAGGATGACACTATTCTTCCGCAGTGGATTCACCTTACCCTTTATCATTGCCAGACAACAGTTGGTGAAAAAGTAATTGGCAATGATGAAGAAAATGTAACATTGCAGTGGACCGTCTGTGACGCAAAACCTATATATTCCCACCATGCCAGCCATGGGTTGTACATGAACTAATAACAGGGAAAACAAATAAAATATTTTACAGAAGGGTCAACTACAGACACTCCTTAAACAATTTTTTAGGAGGGTCAACTTTGGACACCCCAAAACAAATTTTTTGGAGGCTCGCCCACAGACATTTGACTGCTACCTCAATCTAACTTGGTCACTTGTTGGTGTCACTACGCTGTCACCATGATGTGTCAGGCTTATGCCTGCGTCATGGGGAGGGGGATAGCACAGCAGTGCCAGCATGAGCAGTGGTGTCACCTGCAGGCGGTGATGGACCTTTGTTGCACCTAGTTGGGTGCTTCCCTAACATGTGATGGGTATTTGCCTCACCTTTCTTGGTCTGGGTGAGCATAATTGCCATGAGGGTAACCACCAGGCTGTTGCCTGAGAATTTGGGGTAATGGTGGGATTAGGCAGCCTCAGAGGCATCCATGCATGCTGCCCCTGCTGTTTCCTGTCCATTTCCGTGGTGTTTCCATCACTTTCTGAGGTTTCCAGGTTTTCACCCAGCCTTCCCTAGGCAGAGCCTTGGTCCCCTGCAAAAATGCTCGAGTCTCCCATTGACTTCAATGGGGTTCGTTATTCGAAACGAGCACCCGAGCATCGGGCAAAGTTCGACTCGAATAACGAGCACCCGAGCATTTTAGTGCTTGCTCATCTCTAATCTTCTGCAGTGAGCTTCGCCTAGTGCCAAGGACTGTGACTGTCTGTAAAGTAGTTCAGTGCAGGACCCCCTAGCGTTACTGAGATCATGCCTTGTTGTGTAACCTGCTTTTATTATGAGAACACCACTTCCTTCCCATATCTTTGAAGGAAAGAAAAGGATAGCACTACTTAAAGGGAATCTGTCACCATGATCTGGGACCATTATCTCCAGTATGACATTAGTAGTTCTGCAGATAAAGAGTCCAGCTCACTATTTTTTATTTTCCTACTGCCCCCCTTCCCCCGCTATTAGGGTTTAATGCTCCACTGAAATATATTGTTGGGACTGCTGCGCATGCATACAGGAGTCCTCTCCATTATGTTTTGTGCAAAAGAGCAGTTTGATCGCTGTTTTACTGGTACATTTAGTATTTCTTGATGCTTTATGTATATTTTCCTAGAAACTTTACATAATAGCACGTTATCATAAAAAATTATTACTAAATTACAGAAACCGCGTAAGATGCTTTTATGTGAAATACAACAATGCAAATACATGTTCAGTATATCTTGCAATTCGGAAGATATTTCAACACATCAGGGGAGGTTTAATAATTAAAATGCCACAGAATTCTGGTGCAGTTTGCGCAAAAAACAAAAAGGGCATACATGTGTTGTACCACATTTTAAAGTTGTTCTAAACATTCTTTTTATGACCTGCCAGGCTAAGTGGGGCTAAGTGGAAAATTAGTGTGGGTTTACAGGAAAGGGTGCCTGGCGATTGGGGTGACAGAAGCCAAAAATGAAGGCAAAATTTTGGTACATTTTTTGAAGTAAGCTGAACCAAAAGTAGGTGGTGTAAAGTTGGACTAGACAGTCTAAAGATACTGCAATTCATCCAGCATCAGCCACTGTGATAACTCTGGTGCAGTTTGTCTAAGTTTCTGGGCAAAGATCAAGATCTGAGAATTTCATGTACTCCTAGCACTCTCCTACCCCCACTATCTTACTTCCAGAGGCTCCATTTACCACATCCTTTGCAGATCTTGTCTTGGCTTGTCCCCTAAACTGCCAATGCTAATGAGCAGAAGAATTAAATCTAAATTTTAATGAAAGCCCTAAGCAGCAAGTCCACAACTGGTCGACCGTCCCTATGCTGTTAAGTGCCGGGAGACAAACCAAACACCTGTAGTAAAAACTGCAGGAACCTGTTCACACAGCCGGAACCCAAAACAGAAGGGTTATACAGAAGGGTTATACAGAAATAGATCAAAGCCAGGAGGTCAATATAGTACCAAATCACAGAACGGAGAGTAGTTAAAAATAGCCAAGCCGAGGGTCAAAACCGGACAGGAAACAGGGTACAAAATCACTAGGCAGAGGGAGGTCAGAGGCAAGCCAAAGTCAGATCCAATAGTAACGACCCAAGACATGCACAATAGCAACAGAAGCACAGAAAAAGAAAATCTATAACTGGCAAGGGTAAATTGCCAGCAGGTGGTTTAAATAGAGGACGGAGTCCCTGGATGAGAACATAATAGGTCCAGGGACTCAGCGTCCCATTGGACCAGAATACAAGCAGTCCTGAGATAGGCAGGCTGACCAGTCATTCAGCCTGGATCACAAACATACATAGTAATACAAATAACTCACTAATCTCCCCCAGCCAGCATGTGTGCTCGCATCACCAGGGGGCATATCTCAAGCGGGACAACATGAGGGGGCATGGCCTAAGTGACGCATCACTAGGGCTTAAACAGGACACCATGAGGGGGAGATGGCCGAAGTGTCACATCACCAGGAGGAATGGCCTTGGCGGCGCAGCACGGGGGCACAGCCTGGCAGTGCGTCTGACACAACACTGCAGTGCCCAAGCCCCAGACCGCAGCGCTGGAGCTCGGACAAGTAAATTGGTGACAGTAATCTGTAGTGAAAGTAATCTTCTTACTAGTATCTATATTTGTGAGTTATAACCATCCTTCTGCTTTTTACCTGTGTCATGCGACCAGCAATTAGACTTTCCAAATAACACAGCATCTTATGTGTGGACAGGAAGTCAGTTTCTCTATGTATTCCTATGGGAACCTCAATGTCAGTCTCATAGGAATGAATAGAGAAGTAACTGACTTCCTGTCCTGTGTCAGGTGGAGATTAGAGAGTTGGTCACATGACACAGCTGAGGATCAGAAGGGAGTAGATAACTCACAAATACAGTCACTGATGAGAAGATTACATTCACTACATTCATTACATCATGCACCTTTCGAGGAGGTCAGAGAATACATTTTTTTGTGCAAGGGCTCCTTTAAGTTTATCCAGGCAGTGCCTTTAAGAATTAGGCTACATTCACACGACAGTGAATAAAAACAGATGTTAAAAACAGTTAAACTGCCAGTTTCTCACTGCCGTTTTTTAAACGGATGCCTTTCTGAAAAACAGACATTAAAAACAGCTCCATTGTATAGCTGCTGTAAAGTCGTGACATATTTTTTGATGGCTAGTATACATGGCTTAGTTAAAAAATGGACGTGTGAATACACCATGAGACAGACAGACAACAGTTCACACTGTTGTGTGAATAAGGCCTTAAATATCAGATCAGTGATGCTGCATACTAACAGTGTGCAGGCCAGAAGCAGAAGACTACGTTCATTTGAATGAGAGCTGACCGGCAGTATCCAAATACACAGCCACTACACAGTGTACAGAGCTGTCTGGCTACAGCTCTATAGTTCTATAGTATAGCATAGCTTCCGGCTCCATGGCACCTCGAAGCAGCAGATCGATGGGGTGCCCGGTTTAAGATTCCAATAGATATGATATTGATGAGTTATAAGGAGGGTGCGTTATCAATATCCGTATCCCACAGAACCCTTTTAAGGGCTCATGCAAATGACTGTATGTATTTTGCAGAACTAAACAGCTGGCCCCTAATAAAACAGTACTATCTTTGTCCGTAATGCGGACAATAATAGGACATGTTCTATTTTTTTGTGGAGCAGAAATACAGACATACGGAAACGGAATTCACACAGATTAACTTCTGTTTTTTTTGCGGACCCATTGAAATGGATGGTTCCTCATACGGTCCGCAAAAAGAACAGAACAGACACAGAAAGAAAATATGTTTGTGTGCATGAGCCCTAACTGTGTAAAAGTAGGACATTTTCTTCCTGTGTCCTTCTGCATCTGTGCAGCCGCTCCGCATAAGATAGGAGATGTCCCATACATCGCCATAACATGCGATGCATGGAGTCATTGAAGTCAATGGGCATGCACTGTGATGCAGTGTGCATATGGCCAGTTACCAGGTTTTGCGGATCTGCGGTTTGCGGACTGCAAGATGCTTACGGTCACGTGAATGTGGCCTAAGGAGATGGAGCCTCTGAAGGTAGCATTTATGGCATCACAGAAAGTTGGCCAGACAAAGATATGAGCCTCAAATAAGAAAACATCAGTCCATAATTGATGAGTAACATAATCTTCTCACCTAAATTAGTTACTGTTTATGGCTGGAATACCAAACTCTTACTATTATCAATCAATGATTACATATTTTTGCCATATGCTTTATAATGTTATCACAACCATAGGATGATGCAGTCACATGACGGCTTTGAATGCAACATATAAGGGGTTAATGGCAAACATCTGAGGCTTTTCGGACAATAGATCACTGTCATGAAAATGTACATTGCGGAACATGAATTTACTCACACCAATGATGTATGGTCACCAGGAGATGTTAGCTGGCAGACAGTGTGTCACAGAGACAGATCTCTTTTAATATGTGCAGCTTTAAACACTACACTGTCAAGTGCAACAGCAAAAATGTATGTGTGGTTAAAAAAAATCCCCAAATAAAGTAATACAAATCATTTGAAATGTGAGATGTGTTTTATAATGCATGTAAGCTGTAGTTGTCTAATAATGTGACAATTCACCACAAGTCACGATTAACATATCTGCAGACGATCAAGCAGGAATGGAAATATTCAAACCTTTACACCTGGCAGATTAGTTGAGGGGTAGATCAGAAACAATGTCAAAAAATATTATTTTACTGAAAAAGTAGTAGATGCTTGGAATGATCTTCCAGCAGATGTGATTGGGAAATTCACTGTAAGTGACTATAAACCTGCCTGTGATCAACACAGACTAGATGGACATGGATGTGGTCTTTTTTATGATGTCATTCTTCTGTTTCTAAATTCTAACATCATCTGTAGTCATCTTCATATTATCATGGGTTTCCTCCAGGTATTCTGGTTTCCTCCAACACTCCAAAGACATACTGATAGGGACCTTAGATTGTGAGCCCCACTGGGGACAGCTTGACGCTAATGTATGTAAAGCGCTGTATATAAGTAGTATAAGTATATATGTGTATATAGTAGCGCTATATAAGTGTATAAAATTAATAAATAAATAATAAATAAATATTACATGTAAAGCAAGTAAAAGTTGTCCTTACCCATATTGACAAAACTCATGACGGTATCGGCCTCACTTATGACTGCTCCCAGCGGAGGGCTCTGTGTGCTCAGAGTAGTGAACAGTGGCCTTGATACCCCTTGCCCTCCATCATCCTCTTCCTCGCTGCACATAGCATGATAAAGATCCAACATGAACAAGGGTGCTGATGATGGAAACTGCCCACCGTTTGCAGGTCTGGGTCTCCCAGGCAACCCCAAGATGGATAGTATCTCTCTCTGCATTTCACGCTTCTCTCTACCACTTAATTTCCTCTGGATAAAACTTGATCTCAGATGATTTTTCACAAAACTTCCATTAGCAAAATGGCACAAAAATCCAGCAATACAAAGTATGGTCCAAATATAGCGCAGAACACCGGGCATTTTAGTAGATAAAAGAACTGTCAGTGATATAAAATGACTATATTACCATCCCTGAAGCCAGAGGGGAACAGCTCAGTCTACGATTGAAAGTCTTCTCTTCGGCTTCGCTGTTTGAATACTTCTCATGTATTATTCCCACTATACAGGAAATCCACAAGTGCTGGATCTGAACTTTCCTCCAATAACAGGTAAATTTTGCTTCCCCAAAAAAGAGAGTGTATGCTTAAGGAGAGAGGGAATTCCTGGCAGAGCTGGCTTCAATTTCCTTGAGTGATTACCAGTTCTTAAGCCTCCTGCCTGTTCCAAGCAGACTAGCAGAAACCTTCCTCCTGCAATGGGCTCTAGAGGTCTCCAGCTCTCTCTCCTTGCTCTGTAACTTGGCAAATTAAATTATAGGTGTTAACTTGCAACCTACCCAGGGAATGATTGGTTAAGCATTTGGTCAACATGTTTTTCCATTTATGATGTGATGCGATTAGTTCTTAGGTGCACGCATCTTGAGAGTTATATTCCTTGCTGGAAATGATCCCTCTTGAATTTATTCTTCTGGCACTCAGTTTTAGTTAAATGAATCGTCTGCAATACATATACAGCACATTCAAATGCCAGGCTTTTATCAATGGGGTTCCACACAAATAGAATTTAAAAGCAAAGCAGGGTACAAGCAAAATGAAGGACAAAAAGAATGTCATGTCGTCGGGACATGTAAGGTGTATTTATAATGATAAGGGGGCAGTCACACTACCATAAGTGTCTTGCTGCAGATCTGGAAAACACGTCTGCACGGATGTGGAAGTACATAGAAGGGCCTACGTGTGCTTCTGCATGAGTGCCACCACTCCACAAAAGACAGGACATGTGCTATACTTAGTTGCAACATGCTACCATAGACTCTGTGTTTTGAGGACCATAAAACACTTACAGCCATGTGAATGACCCCTAACCCTGATCATACTGTACAGTACATAGGTATGAGAGGGAATGGCCGACTACTAATGTACAAGATTTTCATATACTGTAGGTCCAAGTGCAAAAAGACACATTTTTCATATACTGTATGTCTGTCAAATAGGTTTTGAATAGGGATGAGCGAACTTTTGAAAAGTTCGGTTCGGCGAACTTTTGTGAAATTCGGATTCGTACGAACCGAACCTAAAACGAACCTTGCTATAACGGCTTAATAATTGAAGCTACAATAGTGGGAGTCTGATAGGGTATAGTTTCGTTTAGTTGCAGTTGCTATTACAATGAAAAAAGTGGAAAAAATCAAAGTGCACAAATAGTCGTTGACAGCCAGGTCGACAACATTTGACAGCATTGAAGATGTCCGCTGGAGCAGTCCATGTCATGCCAGAGCACCAAAAACACACGGTAGATCGTGGCACCAGACCAAGAATAGGCTGCGTTGAAGTCGATGCGGTCTCAGTGACATCACAGGTCAGAAGACAGACAGGCGTACCATTTAATTAGACCTTGTGCACCCCAGAACAGGTACACATTAGCCAAGGTGTAAGTGATTACACGAGACATAGGACACAAAGTGCAAGTTGGCAACACTGGCAGCATTGCCTTGGACCCAGTAGGGTGGAAAACAGACATTTGACAGTGGAACCAGCAGCAGTAATAGTACTGTATTGGACCCAGTATGGTTGAGAACAGACAATTGACGGAGGAGGAGGCGGCAGCACTTGATTGCACCCAGGCCAGTATGGTTGAGAACAGACAATTGACGGAGGAGGAGGAGGCAGCAGCACTTGATTGCACCCAGGCCAGTATGGTTGAGAACAGACAATTGACGGAGGAGGAGGAGGCAGCACTTGATAGAACCCAGGCCAGTATGGTTGAGAACAGACAATTGACGGAGGAGGAGGAGGCAGCACTTGATTGCACCCAGGCCAGTATGGTTGAGAACAGACAATTGACGGAGTAGTAGGCGGCAGCACTTGATAGCACCCAGGCCAGTATAGTTGAGAAGAGACAATTGACGGAGGAGTAGGCGGCAGCACTTGATAGCACCCAGGCCAGTATAGTTGAGAAGAGACAATTGACGGAGGAGGAGGAGGCGGCAGCACTTGATAGCACCCAGGCCAGTATAGTTGAGAAGAGACAATTGACGGAGGAGGAGGCGGCAGCACTTGATAGCACACAGGCCAGTATAGTTGAGAAGAGACAATTAACAGAGGAGGAGGAGGCGGCAGCACTTGATAGTACCCAGCCCAGTATATTTGAAAAGAGACAATTGACGGAGGAGTAGGCGGCAGCACTTGATAGCACCCAGGCCAGTATAGTTGAGAAGAGACAAGTTGAGGAGGCAGCTTCAGCAGCTCTTGATTGCACCCAGTATGTTTCCAAATAGACAATTGACGGTGGGGGCATTAGTAGGAGCAGTATCCTTTTGGACCCAGAAGGGCCTAGTACAGAGAACTGAAGTTGGAAGCTAAGAATATGCACGCTTGTAAAAATCAGTTTTTATACATGACAAAATGTTGATGTAGAGTTCAGCACAGGACAGTCAACCTTAAAAAAAAACCCCTGTAACATTACAGCTAGTCTAGTAGGATACGGATACGGTTAAATAGACAGCTAACCTCACCCACAGAATCCATGAGGTGAATAAAGGACATTTAAAAAGGCACAGATTCAAGAAGTAATTGACATGTACTGCCCTTGGCCATAATTTGAGGACCAGACATCAGCACTCAGGTGCACGGTCTTGGACACCGAGAGTCCCAATGAGTCGCCCACCTTTTTCTGCACATAACTGTGCAGTGATGGGACAGCTTTGCCAGAGATGTAGTGGTGGCTGGGGACTCGCCATCTGGGGTGCGCACACGCCATGAAATCCCTGAAAGGCTGGGAGTCCACGAGGTTGAAGGGCAGGGACTGAAGCACCAGCAGCTTAACCAGGTGTCCGGTCAGTTTCTGGGCCATGGGATGGCTGCTGGAATAGACCTGACGTCTGCCCATGGACTCAGTCACGGATTGCTGCCTCATTAGCGGTGTAGATGGCAGTGACACTGTGCTGCTGCTGGCACCTGAGGCTGACGAGCCCTGAGTTGCACTGAGAGGATGCTGCATGATGGGATCTACAGTGTATGGTGCATCCTGACAGGAGGTGGTATTGGGGTCACGGTTCACGGGTATTGGGGTCACCAGGCCTGTTGGTGTTGCCTTTCCATGTGCTTTCGCATGGATGTTGTCCCGAGATTATCACCTCTGCCATGACTGACCTTCTCATTGCACAGCAGGCACAAAGCGATGTGCTTATCTTTCCCCAGGCAGAAGAACTGCCAGACGACAGAGGACCGTGGTTTGCTGACAGCCACGGGGGGTCTTGCTGCCTGTTGACTGCCACTGCTGCCTGAGGGTGCCCTCTCAGGACCAAGGCTTTGAGAGGGTGATCTCTGCCTGGTAGCTTGGCTTCTACCCCTCCCTCTTGTGCCTCGGTTCCTTGAAACAGTGGGATGTTGCTGCGTCGGTGGCACCTCTATTTCCTCCCCTGATGATGAGGATGATGCTGCTTGAGGGCGCCACGTCCGATCAGCGACATCATCATCAAACTCGGCACCACTGCTACTTTCCTCCGGTGGCTGGGACAGAATATCAGGTGTGGCACTGGATGCCCCTCCCTGGCTCTGTTGACTGCTTACAGCCAACACCTCCTCTGGAGTCTCACTACGTTCCACCTGCTGACTTTGGTGGACTTCCTCCTCCTCCTCCTCATCACTAAAAAGTGGTAGAGACTCCAAGGGCAGATCAAGGTTTGCCAAGAGTTCCCTGGCAGAAGGTGCCCCAAAGGTGAGTGGCATTCTAATAACAGGGGACGGGGCAGAGGACTCTCGCTGACCGTCCCATGTAAGGGTGGTGTCGGATGATCCATTGGATGCTTGACTCCTCATTTGGGAGCTTTGGGCAGTGGAACTGGAGGACTGGGTAAGCCAATCTAGAACCGCTGGCTGTGTGGTTCTTACTTGACCAGTGGCCATCAGGGGTAGCTGCACCCTGCTGCCACGCCTGTTACCCCGGCTGCCACCGGGCCTGGTGCTGCCACTTCTCCTACCCTCACCGCCTGCTGTTGCACTCCTTGCCTGGGAAGTGCTGGAAGTAGGATGCTTGGACATATTTTTATTTGGGTGGGGGAAAATTAAATGATGTATTTTTTTTAACCTTTTTTTAACTTTTTTTATAACTTTTTTTAATTTTTTTTTTTTTAAACTTTGTTTATAACTTTTTTTTTGAGTTTTTTTTAACTTTTTTTGTTGCGGCTAAACGGGGTTGACGGCACCCAGCTGAGCAGCAACGTGTAGCGTGTACGGTCACGGAACAGGAATGTTACCTGTCCTGACTCTTTTCTCTCACTATTTCTTTTTTTATCACCCTATCTCTCCCTAGATCTCACAATTTTTTTATTTATATGACTTTCTCTCCCTATCTCTACTTATCTCTTGCTTTCTCAGCCTCTTTCCCTATCTATAACCTTATCTTTTATATCTAGCTTTCTCTTCCTCTCTCCTGCTTCTCTCACTAAGGCTACTTTCACACTAGCGTTAGCACGGATCCGGCACCTAAAGGGTGCCAATGGATCCGTGCTAACGCTATACATGTGTGGAGCCGGAGCAGCGCTCCGGCCCCACACATGACACACATTAAAACAAGACACAGACATACATACAAACAAACATACCTACATACAGACATACATACATACTCACATACTCCCGGGACGCCGGCAGAACGTCTTCACGCGCCTCCTGCGCGCAGTGATGACGATTCCCCACAGCGCCCTCTGCTGGGCGCAGTGGGGAAATGTCATCGCAGCGCGCAGGAGGCGCGTGAAGACGTTCTGCCGGCGTCCCGGGAATATGTGAGTATGTATGTATGTCTGTATGTTTGTATGTATGTCTGTATGTTTGTTTGTATGTATGTCTGTGTGTATGTATGCCGGATCCGGAATGACCCCCCATTGGAAATCAATGGAGGACAGATCCGGATTACTGGTGTGTCCACACCAAACGGATCCGTCCCCATTGACTTGCATTGGGGGTCATTCCGGATCCGTCTTGGTGCGGATGCCTGGACCGGAGAGCAAACCGCAGCACGCTGCGGTTTGTCCTCCGGTCTGAAGACGGAACGGAATGCTTTCAGGAGCATTCCGTTGTCTTCAGTTCAGTTTTGTCCCCATTGACAATGAATGGGGACAAAACTGAAGCGTTTTTTTCCGGTATTGAGCCCCTATAACGGAACTCAATACCGGAATTTAAAAACGCTAGTGTGAAAGTAGCCTTACCCTTTCTATTTCTTCTCTATCTCTCCCTGTATCTATCTACTTGTTTGATTATCTATCTATCTATATCTTTTCTCTAACTAATGTGGAGCTCCTCTGCCTCTGAAGTCTTGAAACGCACTGACAACATGTCAGCGCGCTCAGACACTTCAGGGGCTGTGGGGTGACGTCACACATCTTTTTTTTCACAGAAAACCAGGATACAAGGGATTATAGGAATAATAATCCCTTGTATCCTGGTCTATTCTGTGAAAAAAGTACAGTTTTGTGTTACCGTTTTTTTTTATACCAGATTCGTTACGAACTTTTCAAAAGTTCGGTTACGAACCGAACTTTTTGCAAAGTTCGTAACAAATCTGGTTTGTTACGGTTCGGTTCGCTCATCCCTAGTTTTGAATTTTATATTCATATACTTATTACATAGTGGCAAATTTCATGTGCTGTGGGGAATGATCAATAAAGAAGTTTGCAAATTAAAAAAGTCACTAGAGATTAAGTGACCCTGTGGTTCAAGAAAGAAAATTCATATTAAGGGCTAACGTATACGAATGCGTGCCGGCTGTGCCTGAATTGCAGCTTGCAATATACGGGCACTGACTGTGTGCGCACCATTTCACGGATATGGACCATGAAGATGATACGGTGTGGAGACATGGAGCTGAAGGCCACGGAAGCACTATGGAGTGCTTTTGTGGCATTTTGGTCAGTGCCTCCACACTGAAAAAAAAATAGAAGATACTCTATTTTTGCGGTGGAGATGGATTGCAGACCTTTTCAAGTTGTCCGTGCATTGGGGACCGCAATTTGCAGTCTCCAAAGGGACGGCACATGTGTATGATCCCTAACTGAGGAATGAACAGAATACTTGGTTGATGACCTAATTTTCATAGTTGCAAATCCTGTAATTTCTGTGTGTTCTTCTGCCATCTAAGATGGCCACACTGCTTCTCATACTACTTGATTTCACACTGTGCATCGATAGCGTAAGACACTTCCAACTAGTCCAGCCCTGCTCTTGGATTGGTTGGACTGCTTATGTGAGCAGTGCTGGCCAATCCAAGGGTGGGAAGAGTGCCTTGAGCTACCAAATGTACAGTGTACAACAGGCGGACTGAGAAGCAGTGGGGCCATCTTGTATGGCAGAAGAGGCGCCTAGGAATTGGCTGATTTGCAGCTAAAATAATCAAGAGAAGACTGGGGCTCCTGCTTGGCGGTAATGGGGGTGCCTTTGTTGTTAGGTGTTGTGGCAGAGAATTTGGATGTGGGCAGCGGGTGGTTGAGGAGTCAGTAACTTTGTCAGTGGTAGTAAAAAAAATAAGTCTCTCTTTACCAAAGGATAGAATAGGAATAATAGTACATCCAACACACAGTGCAAATCTTCTCCAATAGCAATGTATGGATAGCCACAATGATTGGGGTAGTGGTACTCCTGTTCTCTGTTTCTCTAAAGTCTCTCTCTCTCTCTCTGCAGAACCTAGGGCTGGCAATGAGATTCTTAGCAGATGGTTTTGTAATTCCCAGGCTGAGGGGTAAAGAATTAATATATGGCTGGCTAAAGTGATTCAGACTGTGGAAGGGTGAGTTAGTAATACCCCCTCTCACCTCAGTAAGGTCTCTTTTTCTGTCATAGGCTAGTATGATACCTTGCTGACTGACTCCAATCCATGGACTTGTAGATTCCAAACCTTTTATCTTCTTCTCTTTCTAGAGCACTTTAATGCAGCTGTTGAAACATCAGAGGTGATGATTCTCTGAGCTCAGGTCTACTTTTGAGGAGTAAGCACATGTAGGTCCTCATTCTTCCTCAGCTAGCACACAGCAACCCTCTCTCTAAGCAAGAGGTGGGCCCAGTTCCATCTTCTGGCAATATAAGTTAAATCAAGTAAATGTGCTACAAAAAGTCTAGGTGTAGCCCTAGCTCTGCTATTTACATTCTTCAGTCATAGTGAAAATGACAAAACAGAAAACAATAACAGAAAGAGTTAAAGGAGTTGCCCAGGATTTTTAAAAAATCCCCCCCCAACCAATGAAGCAAATTTGAATGAATGAAAAGAACTATACTTAACGGCTCCCCACCACAACACTGTTGAGGTCAGAGATTGGCTGCAGCTGCACATGTGACCCATCAGTGCAGGAAGTTTATAGGCAGAGACATCAAGTCTGGTGAAGACTTAAAAAAGCCCAGGAGCCACAAAGCCCAAATGTATTGGAGGGAGGGGAGATTTAAAAAAAAAAATCCTGGACAAACCCTTTAATCCCTACCAACTTCTCCCTAAACATACGGTTGATATTGAAGATTGTGCCAGTTGAAGAGTTGAGTGGGCTCAATAGCTGGAGGTTGCTTTAATCCATCAGATGTTGTAGTCAATTGCAATCACAGCATCTGAGCAGTTATTTACAAAGAACGCAGCGCTTCTGATGACTGAATGCACTGTTCACTACGAGATTGCTGGAGCTGTGCGGTTGTGATCACTGCAGTATATGGTATAAGTGATCAGACGATAGCAAGTTAAAGTCCCCAAGGGAAAATAAAAATTAAGGTCAAAAAAAGTTTTTAAAAATATAAAAAAATAAAACTCCTCTTTTCCCCATTTTCCAAATAAAAATAAACAATTAAAAACATAAAAATAATTGGAATTTCCAAATCCCAAAGTGTCCGAACTCTTAAAATATAAGTATTTATCCTTGCTTTGCATCCCAAAAAATGAATGACACATGATCAAAAATTCATACATACCTTAAATGGTATCAATAAAAAGTACAGATCGGCCAGCATAAAATGAGCTCTAACACAGCTCCGTGGTCATAAATATAAAAAAGTTACAGATGTCAGAATACAGCAATGCAAAAACATGTTTTTTTTCAAAGCTTTTTATTTTAAGTATTAAAACATAAGAAAAACTATAAAAAAAAGGTTGTATTGCTGTAATTGTGCCATGAAAAATGAAACTCATAAAACAATGGTTAGTGTGTTTTTTTTTCCAATTCCACCCCATTTCAAATTTTTTTCCAGCTTCCTACTACTGTTATATGGAATATTAAGTGGTGCCAACTCTTCAGAAAACAAGCCCTGATTTGGCTATGTGAACAGAAAAATAAAAAAGTTATGTGTCATGGAAGGCAGGGAGTAAAAAACAAAAATAAAAATAACAGAAAATGGCTGTGCCAGGAAAGGCTTGCAAAGTCTCAATTGATGCATTGTTTTAAGAATTTACAAGTTGCCACAAAGTGCATTTTTTCAGTAACGCTACCACAGTTATAAAGATTTCCCAAGTAAGGGCTTGTTCACCGTTATGCATTCTGTTATGTCTTTCCGTTATAACATGGTTATAATGGAAAATAACGGAATCCATAAGATGGAAATCAAAACAGAAACCTTTAGAGGCATTCCGTTTTAGACGTCATAATAGAAGTCTATGGGAAAGTCTGCATAACGGTGATGTAAACAAGCACTTACCTTACATACTGTAGGGTGAGCCGAAATGTATGCATATTCTGTCTTGTCTATCTGTCAACAAGCTTTAGTATTCCCTCATTAAAAAATGTTTTAGGCTAAGCTGTGAGACACGAATGTACCAGATGCCATGGTTGATGGCATGTCTATCCAACAGAATCAGTTCATGTGCACGCTCAATGTTGTCATCAGTCGTCTGACTCCTTGTTCATGGCACTTGTACAACCTACCTTGAACTTCTCTATCCATTCATACACGTCTTTGCAACAAAACACTCTCTCCATACTGTGCACAAAGTCTTCGATCAATATTGGCACCAGACACACCCTAAGACCATTTAAAAAAAAAAATTCACTGCATACTGATCTTCTTTTGTGCAAATCACATGTGGGGCAGCAATTTTTTCTCGCACTACAGTCACAAATGAACTGAGGTAACACATTCAAACCTGCACATCAGTGACTGCAGACATAATGTGGAAACTTGATGTATTTGTCTTTTCTGAAAGTTAATTAAAATAAATTCTACAGTCAAAGTACAGATAATGTTGAGTCTCACACGTACTTCCACAATTAATCAACTCTATGGGAATGTCAGAAATAACAGAGAGAAGTATTCAGCTATCTCTTTCAGTTCCCTAGATACTAAATAGAACAGCAGTGCATATGCCCAACCACCATGCCATTCTCTTGAACTGTGGGGTACCAGGGGGGCCCCAGCCATCAGGACTGTTGTCTCTTCTTTTCCCCAAACAAGCTTTATTCAGAAGTATGATCTTTCAAATAAGGATTTGAGAATCGTGGTTGGACTTGTGTAGTGCCTTGGAGCAGGGGTACTTGTCTGGACTTTTGTGGACATTTGCCCCTGTTTCCCCTATGCAAAGTCATCAACTCCTTACTTTATTTAACTTGAAAGGGTTAACTTGCATTGGCTTATGCTGTTTATTACTGTGTAACTGCATTTTAAATGTTGTGATATATATCGTGTTCGTTTGCACTGTATTGCGAGGCTTTGTGGAAAGGGTTAATGAATACTAAGAGACTTTTGGGACTTTAAATAAGAAGCTTGTCATTTTCCACAGCATGCTTTGAAGGGAAAAAGGCAGACTTATTTACCACCAAAACCATACAGACTGACCTTTTGAATGTCTGGTTTAGCTCTGTTGTTATGTCTGAAAACTGTTTTTGTCTTTAAAAACTGCTGTGTCATTGCCATTGAACATCATTGAAGCTCTAATGTAAGTCTATGACAGATCAGAGTTGAACCATTGTAACTGTTTGTGCTGAGTTTCTCCACTCCACCCCTCACACTAGAAGGTTCTAGTTCATCCAGAAACTGTATATAAGGAAAAAATTCAGAGCTCCTAGGGTTCTGCAGTTAGGGACCAGTGCATGGAGGGGGATACTCTGCCAGACTACGTTAGTCACCAGAAAAAGACGCTGAGACGAGTATACTCTGCCATAGACCCCGTGCCTCCAGCCTTTGGCCAGGGTACCAGCCTTCTGAGAAAGAGAGGGCCAGATAGCTCTGGCCTTTCCTGAGCATCAAACCCTTCTTCTGCCAGGGAGGATACTGGAGAAGCCAGCACTATGCCTCGCCTGTATTGTTTTGCACCTGAATTCCACCAGTAAAGAAGCACACTGGTTTACTGCAGACATTGACTCTCTGGACTTATTTCCCTTTGGGAGTGCACCATGCCTTATCATCCCTTCCAGAAAGCCGCAACACATGTTGACACCTTAACAGTGATCGGGGGACCTAGCGTAGCATTTGGGGCCACCCCAAACTGCACTTGATAATATCTAAAACAGAAATGGATCCTATTCATACATTTTCCTTCTACAATTGTTTTAGGTTTCTCATAAATTGTATCTTATAAATGTATCAGTTTACAGTGATGACTAAACTGTAATATATTTTTAAAGGGGGTTTCCAGTTTTATTTCAGCCAGGGGATTAATCACTATACACTGTAGTGAACATTACATATTGTTTTAACATAATTTAGGTTTCAGTTCCTTACTGGTTATAATATCTTGGGTTGCTGTCAGTGAATGGAAACGTTTTGCTTTTCACCTAGAGTTTAAAAATCTGTATAAACCTAATACTTCCCACTGCATCCAGTTTAGGCAATCCCCTGTGTCTCCAGGTTTATGTATTTTACCTTCACTAAAACATTGTAGCAGCCCAGGATATAAGAGACATTCATGCAGTCAATGTCTGAGCTAATTAAGATCAGTGGTGATTTACTTGACTGGATACAATTGTAGCACACTCAGCCTTGAAAAGTTCTAGGACTGTAACAACACTCCTTATCTTGGATCTTGAGGAGCAGCAGAGAAGATGTAGAGACTAAAGGCCCTTTTAGACGGGCCGATGTGTCTCCCTGCCCGAGCGCCGATCAGCGATATCGGCGCTCGGGCAGGGAGCCTTTACACGGCCCGATGAATCGAGCGCCGGGCCGCACGAGTGATCGCTGTATCACTCGTGCGGCCGGGAAGCTCCATACTGTCAGGCGCACATCGCCTGTTTACACAGGCCGATGTGCGCCCGACAGATTGGATCTTTTGTAGAAACCAAAAGATCCAATCAGCCGACGAACGAGCGTTTTGCTCGTTCGTCGGCTGATTAGGGCCACTTTTACACGGGCCGATTATCGGCACTAGCGTTCCTAGGAACGATTTTTCGGCCGATAATCGGCCCGTGTAAAAGGACCTTAAGGCATGTTGTAGATCCGCGGCCCGCCCCCATTACAGTGAATTTGGCCGGAGCGTAGTTCTGGCCCCACACATGCATATGCGGCAGCACGGATCCGGCGGGCTGTTCACCCACTGGAACAGCCTGCCGGAGTCCCGTGCCGCAGGTGTGAAAGGGGCCTAAATCCCATCCCCAATCTACATCTCATCTAGGAAGGCCCACTTTTGTTTAAAAACAATTGGCTATGGTATAGTGCAAAACAGGCACTTGTGGACATACAAGAGAACTTTCAGATGCCCATACCATGTCCTCCGTCATCTGCAGGGGAGGAGGCTGTAGTGGAGAATCATTGACAGGGTGCATAGTAAAAAATATTATTAATACAAGCTTATTAATAAAGAGCTGTACTGTTTTTGGTTTTTTAAAATGTCACTTTGTATAAAACAACTTGTGGTAACATCGACATATCATAAACACTCATTTAAAGGGGTTGTTTTTTCTCAGGCATTGATGGCATATTGCTAGGATATGCCATCAATGTCAGATAGGTGCAGGTCCTACCTCTGGGACCTGCTCCGATCTCCAGAAGGCCCACTCCCCCCATTCATTGCTATAACAGATCTAAAAATAGCATTCCCATAGCGGTGAATGGAGAGCCCACTGTAAAAGCGAGGCCACCCCTCTATTCACCACTATGGGACTGCTGGAAATAGTAGAGCTGGGGTTCAGCTATGTTCAGATTTCCCATAGCGGTGAATGGAGGGGAGGGTGGCCACACATAGGAAGCTGCTCTTAGTTCACTTCAGTGGGCTCCGTTCTGGACATAGGAGTGGGTACCAGAGTTGGAACATGCACCAATCTGACATTGATGGCATATCCTAGTGATATGCCATCAAAGTCTGAGATCAGCCAATCCCTTTGAGCTAACCTCTTATCAAACTGATAAGAATTGATCTATAATGAGTGTTTATGAGTAAAGCCTCATTCACACGTCAGTGTTTCACGGATGTGTGCTGTACGTGTTCTCCACGGACAGCACACATCCCCATTCATTTGAATGTGTGTGTTCAGACATCAGCGTTTCATCACGGTTCGTGGTTCCGTTTTTTAAGCACGGATGCATGTCCTATCTTGATCCGTGTTCCCGGATCCCTTTACGCCCATTATAGTCTATGGGTCCATGAAAACCACGGATGCAACACGGATGCCATCCATGTTGCATCTGTGTTTCACGGATCATTAAGAAGAGATGCTTTGAAAATGATCTTTCAGCTGTTCAGTGTCAGTGAAACACGGATGCAACACGGACAGTAAAAAACGGACCCAACACGGATCCTTCACGGATAGCTTCACGGATGCCTCACTGACCACCTTCTTGTGTGAATGAGGCTTTATCCAGAGTTCAGTGATAAAGGACACACATTCTGCCATCAGAGCTGCTTTCTGACAGGATTCACTGTAAGAGCTCATTCAGACACACAATTTGCGGATCCGCCATGTGCGTTCCACATAGTGAAAAAAGCACAAGGCCAGCCCTATGATAGAAATGCCTAGGACGAGAATAGGACATGCTCTATCTTTTTTGGGGGGCCGTGGAATGGTAGTACGGATGCGGAGAGCACATAGTGTGTTGTCCGTATCTCTTGTGGCGCCATTGAAATGTAAATTGCTGAACGGATGCGGACACATGAATACTGAGTCTGCCAGTCTGCAAATACACATAAACTGAAATCTGTACAGGGAAAACTGGTAAGGTACAGTGCAATTATAAAATAAAAAAATGCCCCAAAGGCATCCATAGCCTAAGTAACCTCAGCAGATACAATGTTGCTGATTAATTAATTTTGATTTATAAAGTAGAATAGTAGCATATATTAGTAGCATTCTATTTAAATACTTCTTCGGGTATCAGAATTATAAAAACATTTTAATAGTTATACATAAATATTTAAAATTCTAATTTAAACATTTCATACAAGATTAAAAATAAAATATAATATATAAGATTAAATATATAAAATCTTATACTGAGTTATTCTGAGCGTATTAAAAACAAACATAGCATATGTTAAATATGAGTGAAACACGACAGTGCCACCACATGGCTCTTGAGTGAATGGCTTGCTAATAAGTAACAGTCGCCACAAGTTCGGATACATTATCTGTCCACTGACTTGCTCATCAAGCTTTAGGATACAGTTTCTTGTTGATTCAGATCTGCTGCATCTATGAAGCTGGCCAGAGTGGCCATATACACACTACATAAATGTCAATGACAGGAGCCATCACAGTCTAATGTTGAAGTGTACGGCCTGGTTGGATTTTAACATGTTTGAGTCTTGTTCTCCCTGGGAGATAAACACTGTCAGAGATGTCAGGTTGAAACTTATACAAATATACAATAACAACACGTATTTTAAGGGTTTGTCCAGAATTTTACTATAAATGGCCTATCCTCAGGACACTCCATCAATATCTAATTAGCAGGGTTCTGACAATGCTCACCCTGCTGATCAGTTGTTTCTGCATAGCTCTGTCAATTGCATTTTCTCATGTATTTTTTTTGACAGAATCAAGAATTTAATCCTCAATAGAAGAAATGAAAGACATCTGTTTTCATAGATTACAAGATTTGGCCGAATGCATGTGAAAATTGCAGTAAGCTACATGGTGTGAACAAGGTATTTGATGGCGATTTCCATCCTCTACTTTTAGTATTTTGTAGAGTGTTTTCCAAACAGCTTCTGGCAGAGAGATCTGCAATGTGATGTAGGGTTGTCCTAACTGAAAAAAAACACTCCCATGAAGCAAGCATAAAATAGAACATATCATAGTTAAACGGGTTTTCCGAGACTTTAATACTAATGACCTATCCTCAGGATCAGCTGTTTGAGAAGTCAGCGTTGCTCGTAGTAGCACCACAGCTTTCTCGCTGCTTTCCCTAGGTCAGTGACGACATGTTTATCAGTCACTTGGCCTAGGCACAACTCAGTCCCATAGAAGTGAAAGGGCAGAGCACAATACCAAGCAAGATACTTTTTTTATTTTCTTTTGTGTCATAATTTGACATTTTTTATTTTTCCATTGATGGAGCTGTGTAAAGCTTGTTGTTGTTTTTGGTTTTTTTTTTCAGAATGAGTTGCCATTTTCATTGGTACCATTTTGGGGGGCATATGCCTCTTTGATTGATTTTTATTACATTTTAGGAATAGTGATTTTGTATTTTTTTTTTTGTTGTTTGCATGCGTATTAAATAACATGATAATAATGTAATATATTGGATATACCAGTTAGGGCTCATGCACATGAACATATGCCGGCCGGGACCGTATTGCGGCCCGCAAACAGGGGGTCCGCAATATAGGGTCCTGGGCCTTTTGTTCACATGAATGGGTCCCATGAAGTTGAATGGGTCTGCATCCATCTGCGGAAACTACACGGATGTTGCCCGTGCATTGGGGACTGCAAATTGTGTGCGTTCATGTGCATGAGCCCTTATGTGTACTTTTTTATATCCTTTAAACATTTTTAGTTTCAAATATTATTTATTGGGTTGATTGCAAGAAACAAGAAGAAATGCATACGAAAAGTATACAAATACAGACTAGATATGTAAAACATTTTACAATTTTCAATGTAACGATGAACATATTAAGAAAATAATGTCAAACAATAAATTGAACAATCTTTGCATAGTGTGGACTCATTTCTGAACACGAACTGTTTCAAACAATCCGGATTTAGTAAAGAAAGCGTAGCCTTCTGGACCCCCCCCCCCCCCGCGGTCAGGAAGGGGGAAGGCGATGGAGGGGATAAGGGTATGTGGAGGGCCTCCTAGTGCCTAAGGCTTCCCTTCAGAGGGATAGAAAGTATTGCAAATTAGGGGATTGAGAACAGTTTAACCAGGGGTTCCATATCTGATAATAACGTTCCCTCGTATCTGTTAATGTAGCATTTAATTTTTCGTATAAGGCTATTTGATTCACTCTATGAATGACTGCCGAAATCGAAAGCGATGGAGTTCGCCACCTAGATGCCACATGAATCCTGGCAGACATCAATATGTATTGAAGTAATTTATGGGTGGTATTATTGAATGCAGGTGGTTTAAGGCCTAGAAGATATACCGGTGCTGATAAGGGGAGATCCTTACCAAATACCTCAAATAGCCCTCTCTTCATGTTGGTCCAAAACCGATGTATCACAGGACAGGTCCACCATATATGAAGAGTGGTTCCTGAATCCTGACAACCTCTAAAACATAAGGGAGAGACATTGGGGTATATGAGGTGTAGCCTGGAGGGTACTAAGTAGACCCTATGGAGAATCTTTAGGGATGTTTCCATAAGGGTAACCTGCCAGCTTCCTTTACTGATTGTCGTACAACAATCGGACCATTGTTCTGGGGTGAGGGTCTCCCCTAAATCCACCTCCCAGCCATGCATGAAAGCCAATTTAGTGTCAGAAGGTGGTGAATTCAGGGTGGCATAGATAGAGGAGAGGATGCCTTTCTCCAGGGCTCTATATTTGCAAAGCCGTTCAAACGCAGTGAATTCTATCACGCTATGTGTTGGTATTAGAGAGGTTAAAAAGTGAAACACCTGAGAAACCCTGAAGTATTCAGAAGACGGAGGCACAAAGGTAGAGATAAAGTATGCTCTGGACATAAGCTTAGTTCGGAGTATAAAGTCACCCAAATAACGAAGTCTAGTATGCTTCCACCAGACAAAAGCAGTCAATGGTAAGCCTGGTGGAAATAGGGGGTTGCCAAACAGAGGAAGCATAGGGGAGACGTGGCTTTGTAATTTGTATTTAGACCGGACTTTCCTCCAAAGTTGTAACATAAGGTAGGGGATTTTAGCAGCCGGATTAATCGATCGCAGAGGGATATCGGGTGACCATATCAATGCTAGAGGGGATATTGGTTGTAATAAATCGGACTCCAGAGTAACCCATTGCGGCGGGGTAGAAAAGGCATGAAAAGCCACTAATTGCGTCAGTCGAGCCGCCAAATAATACTTATAGAGATGAGGGACTGAAAGCCCACCCACCCTTTTGTGCAAGTGCATTATACGTCTAGCAATGCGTGGCCTCTTATATGCCCATATGAAGCGAAAAATCTCAGTCCGTAGGGATTTCAAAGCTGATCCCGTAACCGGTGTGGGAAGACAGCGAAATAAGTATAATATCCGTGGCAAGGTTACCATTTTTACAGTATGTACTCGTCCTATCCACGAGAGGGCGGGGGTGTTCCAATTTACTAAATCCTGACGAAGTTTTGGTATAAGATGGGCATAATTCCATTTGAAGGTTGAATCAAGGGTTTTTGGCAGATTAATCCCTAAATAAGGGATGTAATCATCTCTACTTTTAAAGCCAAAGTTGATCGAGATTAGCTCTCTAATATTCGAAGGTGTGTTGCAATGCAGGATCTCTGACTTATTGGCATTGATCCGAAGGCCAGAATAACCACTAAACGTGTCCAAACATTTCATTAAATTGGGTAACGTGTTAAGAGGCTTGGTTATAGTAAGAAGCATATCATCAGCGAATAGACTAGCCTTGTACTCTCGAGGACCAGTTTTAACTCCCGCTATGTTTGGATCAGTGCGGATCATAATGGCCAACGGCTCAATAGCCAAAGCAAAGAGAGCAGGAGAGAGGGGACACCCTTGACGTGTTCCTCTGTAGATATGGATGGAACTAGGATCATCAGCCGGTAATTTAAGAAAGGCAGTTGGAGTGGTATATAGCGTTTGTATGGAGCTTAGAAAGGGACCCGATATGCCCATGGCGGACTTAACCTGGTAGAGGTATGACCAATAAAGGCTATCAAAAGCCTTTTCAATGTCCAAGGCTAAAATAGAGAAGGGGTGAGTGTTCGTATTAGCCCATTGGATGATATTACAGATTTTCCTAACGTTATCTGGCGCTTGTCTGCCAGGAATAAATCCCACCTGGTCATAATGGGTTAAAGTAGGGAGGTGAGAGTTGAGACGTTTGGCGAAGATGGAGGTAAAAATTTTAAGGTCCACGTTAAGTAGGGATATAGGGCGATAATTTGCAGGGTATAAAGGGTCTTTATCAGGTTTTGGAATCACCGTTATAAGTGCATCCAGCATTTCAGACGGCAACTGTCCTCCATGTAGGACATAGTTACATAGGCTTTTTAGGTGGGGTGTCAGGATATCTTTAAACTTTTTAAAGTAAAGCGCCGAAAACCCATCTGGGCCTGGGGATTTGCCAAGTTTAAGGGATGCTATCGCCATGCCCATTTCCTCTTCCGTGACGTCAACGTTCATAGATTCTCTGGCAGATGGGGAAAGGGTCGGTATCGGTAGCGATGCAAGGAATGAGGAGATATCCGCCGTAGGAGGATCTGTGGGCTGGGAATATAATTTTTGGTAAAACGTTTGGAATTGTTGGTATATTTTGGTTGGATTGGATGTAATCTGTCCCCTAGCGTCCTTTATCTGGTAAATGGTGTTAATACGTTGCCGGGCTCTCAGTTTAGCTGCCAACATCCTGTCCGGTTTATTAGCTAGTTTGTAAAATCTAGCTTGGGTCCATCTTAGTGCTTTTTCGGTGCGATGTAACAAAGTGGCATCCAATTGTAGCTTGGTGTCCTTAATGGCCTTAATGAGATATATGGATGGTTGCCTCTGATTAGCTAATTCCAAGCGCATTAATTTAGATTCTAGATCAGATTGAGCTTTCGAACGCTCCTTCTTCAGCCTAGACGCCTCCGCTATGATGATTCCCCTAATTACAGTTTTATGTGCAGCCCAGTTGATCGCAGGGGTAGTGTCAGATGGATTATTGATAGTAAAATAGTCTCTAAGAGCTATAGCTATGCGCTCTACTATAGAAGAATCTGTGAGAAGGGATTCGTTCAATCTCCAGGTATAAGGACATCTGGTGGGAGAATCCAGATTAAATTCGGCTAGTACCAGGTCATGGTCAGACCAGGCACAAGGAACATGTCTTGTATATAAAAGGCGTTGGAGAAGCCTAGTGGAAGCCAGAATCCAGTCTATCCTAGTATAGTGGCCATGCGCAGGGGAAAAGTAAGTATACCCACGTTGTGGTCCGTTATGCTCCCTCCAACAGTCAGCTACATCTCTGCATAATGCGCCGTATCAGGTTTTTGGACTTGGAGGACAATTCGTCTGCCACAGGAGAAGACCTGTCCAACTGTGCATTAAACGTCATATTAAAATCCCCGCACCAAACAAGTGATGAGGGATAGTACTGTTCCAGTAATTTTCCCAAGGTGCGGAAAAAAGAGGCAGGCTGACTATTAGGGGCATAAGAGTTAACCACACACAGAAGTGTGTTGTATAAAGATCCCACCACTATTACATACCTTCCCTCAGGATCCACTACAGTGGTCTCAATTTGGAAGGGTAGAGTGTTTTTAATAAAGATGGCCACTCCTCTGCTTTTGGAGGGGTACGGAGCGTGTGCCAACATAGTGTATCGATTGTGAAAATATCTAGGGCAGGATGTAGGAGTAAAATGCGTTTCCTGAAGGCAAATGATATCTGGTTTGAGTCTGTTATATTGTAGGAAAGCTTTACGTCTCTTTTGTGGGGAATTAAATCCCCTCACATTATGGGATATGACCTTACACATGACTCAAGTATAAAGTAGTGCGTAGATTCCGAGAAGAAGTGGTATGTCCAGAGCATACAAAGAGAAAGGGGGAAAAATTGCAAGAAGGCGGGTAGACCGGGGGAGTCCATTGGCGACCCCACCAATACAAGACAGTAAGGGAGGTCCATCTAGAGCCACACAAGAACAGCATAGGAAAGTACTCAGTAAATTGGGAACATAAACTCAATAGGATGAGCAAAACAACAGTAACAGTCAGGGGCCACCTGTCGAGCCAAACGTGTCGACAACGTGTCCTGAAACGCATATAGCGTGGAGAGAGCATGGAGCCCATGCTCCGCGGCATTCAGTACAAAAAACAGTTTATAAGATGAAGGAGGTATACGGAGAAAACAGGATAAAATGAGGAGGAGAAGTGGGGAGAATAAAGGTGAGAGTAAAGGATAGAGGGGGGAAAGGGGACATAGGGGAAGAGAAAAGGGAAGGTAGACGGAGGAGCCCCCCCAGCAGGGTTAAAAGAACAAAACAGGGGGGATACCAGCCACATCATGGCCGGCCCCTCTACTCAAAGAGACTCCAGCGTCCACCCCCGGTTAACAATCAACTGATCATCTATCAGATAACAATACAGCACATATGGTCCCTAGAATTATGTACATGGGGGAGTTAAAGAAGATCCTAACAATGAGGACAGGTCCTGCAAGCAGGAGTTACAGAAGATTCATCCCGTCCCTGGACAGTAACAACAGACCGGGTGGGAAAAGACCACCAATCACGATCATCAGTCACCATCCAGGGTCAGGAGGAATAATAGCAAGAAGGAGTGACATCTGGAAAAGGAGTCATGGTCAGTATTAGAATGTGCATAAACATCAAGTTATGACATAATACAAGGACATATAAGAGAACAAAGCTATTTGGTGGTCTAATGCAAGCAACATGACCTGGAGTATCTTATGGTCAAAATGTGAACATACATAAGCTATTCAACAGGGGTATCCTAAGTCAGATGGCCACTCCAGCAGCGAGATACCCAAAAGATAGGTAAGCAGCTGAGTTCAGTGTTATCAAAAGTTGTGAGTAATGGCCCCCCACCACAGACAAGGACAGCAGGTCGGGCACCAAAAATGCACCTATCGCGACCCCAGTCCCAGTCTGCAGAAGGAAAGGGCGAAGCCCCCAACCAAAAGTAAACAGAGAGGCAATGAAACCAGATAAAAAGATGCAGGTAGTCCCCCACCAAAAAACAAAAGAAAAATGGGGTACTCAAAGAAGTATGTAATACAGGCCTTCGTCGAGGAAGGACAAGGTCCCAGTGTTGTAGTAAATAGCTAGGTGTATTGGCACCAAAGGTTGTGGGTCACGTCCCCCCACCACAGACAGCAGTAGCGGATCGGGCGCCAAAAGTGCACCTATCGCGACCCCAGCCACAGTCCATGGAATGAGAGAGCGTCACCACAAGCCAAGAGTCAAGAAGGAAGCAATTAAACCAGAAAAACAGGTACAAGTAGTCCCGCACCGAAAAGTGGGAAACTCAATGAAGTAGTTAATACAGGCCTTCAACGTGGAAGGACAGGGTCCCATCGCTGTGATCCGAGAAGGCCAGAACTTCAAGGGAACCGTGTAGATTGTCACAAGCTTCAAGGAGGGTCTCGGGAACGCCGAGGAGCTTCAGGTAAGGCAGGAAGAGGCTGTCGACGGGTGTGCCACAATCTCATTGGTCTTTGCGGTAAGGGTGCGGTAGCTGCAGGACGGTCAAACGAAATGCCTTCCCGTTGAAGCATGTCAAAGCCCTCTGAAAGATCCTTAATTGTGTAGCCATGACCACTGATCTTGCAGGCAATATGAAAGGGGAAGCCCCACCCATAACGAACTTGGGCTCTCTGAAGTGCCAGGGTCACCGGCCGCATCATTCTTCTCTTATCCAGTGTGACTGGAGCCAGATTGGCATACAATTGTACAGAGGAATCAACCCCCGGGAGAGCCTGCAGATTACGGGCTGCTGCTAGAAGTAGATCTCGCATTTCTGGGTAGTGTAGCTTCAGTATAATATCCCGGGGTACATTGGGATTTCTGGGGCGTCCTAGAGCTCTATGTACCCGGTCCATCCTGAACATGTTAGAGTCAACCTGAGGCAGTAACGCTTGAAATAGATTTAGGACGGTGGGTTGTAGGGCAGTAATGGTTTCCGGCATACCTCGTATACGGAGGTTGGCTCTGCGATTACGATTTTCCAAGTCCTCCAGCTTATATTCTAATGCCTCCAATCTCTGAGCGTGTCCGTCCAGTCGAGAATTGTCAGCGTCCATGGCGTCCGCGACCTCATCCATTTTCTCTTCCAGATCAGAGACTCGGGTACCCAGGTCCTGGATCTGTTTTGTAAAGTCCTCCACAGCTTTGGACTGTTCTGTGGTAAATAGGGACTTAATGTTGTCATAAAGCTCAGTTGGATCAAAAGCTGCAATTGGATTCTCCACTGCGGGTTCAGGTTCTGAGGGCAATAGTGAACTGGCACTGCCGGTAGGTGAGTCCGGCTGTTCCATGTTGGATGGTTGTGGAGTACGAAAGAGCTCTGGTAACGTTTGGCAGGATGAAGGAAAGCCCTGCGTTTTTTTCTTTTGCGATCTTGCAGGCATGCCTCGCAGAGAAGCTGGCAGCAGACAATTAGGGAAATCAAAGATCAAATAGGAAGATGGGTCTGTGCGTAAGGGGTGAGGAGAAGGATTAAAGGACCTCCAAAAAATACATCATGCCGCGGATGAGGTGGAGTGGATCAGTGACGGTGTCTCAGCATGGTGACGGACACTGGAGCTTCTCAATAAGTCCCCTAAATATTGTGGTAGCTTGATGCACTGCTAGGCAGACGGTAGATTCAGAGGCAGGTGCAGAGCTCAGGAAATAAGGTTGGGGTCTCCCTTAATGGTCAAAGGGACCGGTATGACATAGGAGCACAGGCAAGTAGAGCCATCCCAAGTCGCCAAGAGAAGGTCCGCTAAACAGTGGATAACGGACCACCTAAGTATGGTGTGGAGAGAATAGATGCGCGGGTAGCACCCCTGGACTCACCACTCCCGTCTGGGACGATGGACGTTTCCTGGGTCCGGCGTCGGCTAGATGGAGGATGCTGTGTAGTATGGCTGTCCCATGACCCTGCTGTACTCTGCCCGGATCCTCTTCACAGCAGACACCCCCTTGTTGTTCCCACCACTCAGGAGATGTGGGGACTCAGCCTATGTACAGGCCACAGCTAGGGCCCAGCTGGAGGGAGCTCAGCCACCCTTCCAGGGCAGTGGGGTAAAGCTGCAATGGGCCCTGAGGGCCTGTGAGTGAAGCGGTGGGGCAGTAGGCCGGGGAGCAAGAGGCCGCTCCGTCGCGCTCCGCCCGCACTTCCGGTCGGCCCGAAAATTCAGGAAAGGCCGGGGCTTCGGAGGTTGCGCAGGCCGCAAGATGGTAAAGCGGCCAAATGAAAAAAATCACCCCTCAGAGGAGACCTCTCAGCCCCCAGATGAGCACTATGGGAGAGATAGGTATGTGGGACCCTCCTGGAGTCGTAGATGGCAGTGGATTTGGAATCCGGGCACCGAGCTCTGCCACCATGCGACCTGTCTCTTCAGCGCCTAGGCCACGCCCCCCTTTAAACATTTTTAATGGGAAAAATAAAGGTTTTATCTTTCTTCTTCTTGTAAACTTTTTTTTTTTAAAAAAAACATTTTTATTTACTCCAACTAGGGGACTATTGTAAATCACACAATACTTAATGCGCGTACTAAGATGGCAGACCAAGGGGCTAACTTTAAGCTCCTGGCTACCATGACAGCCCATCAGCACCCTGTAATGGGACAATGAGGTGACAGAGGGAGCCTCCTACCATTATCTAACTGTTTAGACGCTACAGTCAGCATTGGGCAGCATAAAAGTGGTGAGAGATTCCTTTTAATATTCATCTACATAAAGTTTATGCCCCAAAAACAGATGGAAATACAAAACTTTTAGATCCATATGACCACAGCACCATGCAGATATAAAGGAACATACCGCTATAATAAGTGTATTCTAGGTAAGGTATATTACTAGGTGCTGATTGATCTTTATATAAACACAATACAAGCATGAGCTAGAAACAAAGCGATCCTTCCTTTTATCATGTCCTATGTGATGAAAACATAGTATAGCTATCAAAGGCAAGCATGCGGAGCATATAACAATACCTAAACAATTTTATCTTTCATCACCAGAGTAGGAGTGCTGATGTGTATGTTATAGCATCATTCTCAAAGCCAGCATGCTTACACATCCATCAGCACAATCTTGTTTACTCAGACATTTGCTTATTTTGGAATGGCTGTAAAATGAATACATATTTCTCATTTTCATCTGACCATCTCAGTTTTCCTGTCATGTACTGTTGAACTGGGTTTTACAGATAGAGAGTAATGGTTTTCTTTGTATGCAGCACATGTAGCATCTGTGCTCTTAGGACTTGTTACAGTGGAGGGCTGTTTTGCAGATACAGAATATTTCTGTTCTAAATCAACAGTATTTTGAAAAGTTTTCTGCCCCATCACATGTTCCTTATTTCATTTTGCCATGGAGAATAATTTGTGATATTTCATTAGCACAATGCATACTGTTCTTGTAAAATCCTTGAAGCGACTCATAACTTAAAAGCTGAAATCTAAGGCGCTAATAACCCATGATTAATACAATCATACACTATCACAAAATGAAAGAGAACACCTGGAAAACAATGCAATTGAACTGAGATTGAAAAAGAATAAACTGCTAGTGGTGGTTGGTCAATGATCACACAACCAAAGTGAGTATCCCTTTATTTTGAATTCTGCAGCAGGGTATATGTTGGGCAGGGTCACATTAATACTGCGTGGCATCTCCGCTTTCTCTGATATAGGCTGTCACTCATGGTAATGGTCATACAGATTCTGGATATCCTCCTGGGTTCTTTCCACTTAGACATGCATAGGAGATCTGTCAACCCCAGAGAGATCTAGTCATGGAGCTGCTGAATACCCACCCTGAAGAGCAAGTTGTGTAGCGAGTGTGTGGACAGACGTTATCTTGTTGTAAAAACACCATGTCTCCTGATCAAAAAAGGCAGTAGCACTGGTTCCATAATATCCTGGACATTGCGAAGATTGGTCAGTGTTCCCTCGAATCTTAGACTGGATTATGCATGAAAACTAACTGTGCCCCACACCATGACACTTGCTGGTGGTCCTGTGTGTCCCTGCACTAATCGGGGTGGCAGTATTTGCTCTCCAGCCCTCCTGTGTACTCTGATGCAGCCGTCATTAGACCAAGGCAGAACCTGTCTTCTTCACTTAACACCATTGCTTGCCCGACTGTCTACCTAGTTTATTATATGGATGTGTAGTCTACCTGACACATTGTATGCTTCCTATTTGTATATAGTACAGTGAGTGTACTGTGCCATGTGTCACTCGTGCAGGACATAGAGAGCTACTTCCCTGTGGACCATTACAAGCCTAATGTTCACACTGAATTAAACCTGGCAAAACACATTAGATAAAAGTGACTAATGATCTAATGTGTATGGGATCTTCCCAACTATCCTGACAGTAGGTGTTGGAAGAAAAAAAAGATCAGGCATGTTGAACATGTTAAACATGCTTCATCCTTTGTTCTTTCAGGTGATAATCCACAGTCAT
This sequence comes from Rhinella marina, assembly GCA_900303285.1. Classification (NCBI taxonomy): domain Eukaryota; kingdom Metazoa; phylum Chordata; class Amphibia; order Anura; family Bufonidae; genus Rhinella; species Rhinella marina. The sequence goes on from ONZH01023284.1 coordinate 173,467, forward strand.
GGGGGTCTGGCAGCAGCTTATTTCCCTTTACCCATTCAAATAAACATGCCATGCATACTAATCAGGGAGTCTCACTGCTCTTACAGTAAAGAATTCCCCTCTATGTTGATGGAGAGACCTTCTTTCCGCTAGATGTAGAGGATGTCCCCTTGTCATGGTCACAATCCTGGGTATAAATAGATCATGGGAGAGATATCTGCACTGATCTTTGATATATTTATACATAGCTATTAAAGGGGTTGTCTCATTTCACTGTTACTAAAGCGAGATGAGACAAAGTCCTGACCACCAGTCCGCTGGGAAACAGGAGAGTGCTCAGGCGCTTGCTGTTTCAGTAGCTCCAGTTGTGGTGCATGAGAGCTACGGAAACAGCGTAGGACAACAAGCTAAGCTGTTTCTGACTTTCCGTAGTTCTTATGTACCGTAATAGGAGCTACTAAAACAGCGAGCACCAGAGTGCTCTGCTGTTTCCCGGCTGTCTGGTGATCGAGTTGTCTCATCTCACCTTAGTAATGGCAAGATGAGACTACCCCTTTAAATCTCCCCTCAGTCGTCTTTTTTTATAAACAAAATACCCTAATTTCAATAATCTTTCATTTCAATTATTTTAGTTGTCCTCCTCTGTCTTTCTTATGCACCATATTCCATCTCATCATGTGCGTCTATGCCACTTTCAATGCACATACTCTTTTTGGCCTTGGCAGCAGCCACCTGACACTGGCTGCAACAATTAAGTTTACCATGAAATACAATTCCTAATTCCCTTTTCATGTCAGTGTTACCCAGTGTTTTACCATTTAGTATGTACTGGTGACTTCTATTTTTCCTTCCATGTGTGTAACCTTACATTTGTCAGTGTTAAACCTCATCTGCCACTTAGCTAGCCAAGCCTCCAATCTATCCAGATCCATCTGTAGCAGCATACACGCCTCATTTGTGTTACCTGCTTTACACAGTTTAGTATTGCAAGCAAAAATTTATATTTTACTGTGCAGCCCCTCTAAAAAATCATTCATAATATTGAAGAGAATAAGGACCAATTCTAGCCCCTGTGGCACCCCACTAGTGACAGAGACCCAATCTGAGTGTGTACCATTAATAACCACCGTCTGTTTTCTATCACTGAGCCAATTACTTACCCACATACACAGGGGCGTAGCTAAAGGCCCATGAGTGCAAGAGTTCAGCTTGGGCCCCCCCCCCTTCCCTCAGCGCTGGTGCACCTAGCTTTTCTGCCAGACAAGTCAAAAATTAACCCCCCCCATGCAAAATTCTCACCCTAACCTTTTTCCTCCTAACATTACGTATATCACTACAGAACATAGAGGGTAAGGCTACATTCACACGACAGTTGTCTTTGCGGCCTCCGATCCGCATATTTTGCGGCTCAGAAGCGGACCCATTAACTTAAATGGGTCAGCAAAAAATGCGGACAGCACACTGCGGATCCACTGTAACAAGGATAGGCATTGTTACAGTGGATCCGCAAAAAAAAACGGATGCCATATGGAACATCATCCATTTTTTTTGTGGATCCGCAATTTGCAGACTGCAAAACACAACGTTCGTGTGAATGTAGCCTAATACAGCACCCCATACCTCCTACATCCAGTGACGTCTCCTCTGATGTAGATCTTCTCTTTCATCTTCTCCTTTTAGACCAGACGCTATTTTTCAGCCATTTCTTATCTCTGCAGTTTGACAGAAAAAAATCTTAGTTTATTACTTTTCCATCATTCTCCCATCTTCTCGACAAATCATCCTACCACCCCCAGTACTGTGCCACTAGTACCACACAGATAGTGCCCTTCAATAATTATTGGCACACAGTGCCCTAAAATAACAGCGCCCAGCAAATAGTGTCCCTGACAGTAATAGTGTAAACATAACACTCCCAGAAATAACTGCGCTATAAATGCCCCCAGTGCCCCCATGTGCCAGTAAGAAATGCCCCCAGTGCCTCCATGTGCCAGTAAAAAATGCCCCCAGCGCCCCCATGTTCCAGTAAGAAATGCCCCCCAGTGCCCCCAAGTGCCAGTAAGAAATGCCCCCAGTGCCCTCATGTGCCAGTAAGAAATGCCCCTCAGTGCCCCCATGTGCCAGTAATAAATGCCCCCAGTGCCCCCATGTGCCAGTAACAAATGCCCCCAGTGCCCCCAATAGAGCTCTGGTCCGTGATTGCACCAATACAAAAAAATAAACACTTATACTTACCTCCATCAGGCTGTCAGTGATGCGATACAGGCCTCTTCCGACCTGTGTCCCGCGCTGTAAGGCTCAGGCGGCGCGATGACGTCATCGCGCCGCCTGAGCCGGCCTCTGATAGGCTGCAGGCCTAGTGCCTGTAGCCTATCAGAGGAACGGGCAGGGGAGACGCCTCTCCCTCCCCTGCCGTGCAGCACAGGCATCTGTTTCGCCGTCCTGAGGAAGCGCTCATCTCCCTCTGCCATGCCGCCACCGTTTCCCCCCAACTGTGTGCAGGGCCGCACCGCACCTTGCCTAATTGGCGGTGCGGCCCTGCAAGTGGCAAGGGGGGCCCTCAGGGCTCCCCTGGCTTAGGGGCCCGGTCGCAACTGCAACCGCTGCGACCCCTATACCTACGCCACTGCACATACACACATTTTCCCCCAGTCTAAGCATTCTCATTTTATATACTAACCTTTTATGTGGTACAGTATCAAATGCTTTGGAGAAATCAATAACTCACCCCAGCCCAGTCTACAGCTTATTGCTTCATAGAAACTGATTAGATTAGTTTGACAGGGCCAAACTCTCATAAACTTGATTGGGACTGAGCTGCTCATAGGCCATGTGATGATAAACATAAAATCACTTGGCCTAGGAAAAAGCCTCATGAAGCGCTGCGGCCTCTCATATTGATCAGAAATAAGTGTCTATTACATTACTTAATTCTCTTAGGATATAGGGGTGTATGCCATCTGGACCCAGTGATTCGTCTATTTTAATCTTTTTAAGATGTTGCTGCACTTTTTCCTCAGTCAAGCCACATTTAATGGGGAGTTTACTTTGAGACTCTATATTTCATCTGACATTTCAGTTACTCCTCATCCCCCTCTACAACCCCTCCCTCTTCATTCTTTATAGGTCTACCACTTTCAGGTTTAACCTTTTTACCATTTACAGTATACACATAGTCAAGTCACATTATTATGACCACTTCCTACTTTTCGACATCGCCAGACTGTAGCTCTTGACGCAAGTCACGAGCTGGGGAAGATGTCGTGAGCTGGCTTGGCGGGTATATAAGGTGTGCAATAGGCTGTCTGCACACATATCCCTCATTGCTGTCATGGGTAAAAGAGGCGATATATCAGAGTTGCAAAGAGTGATGATTATTGTTTTTTCGGTCAAGGGTGCCAGTCATTCTGAAACTGTGCAGTTTGTGAACTGTTACCATGCTGCTGTGGTGAAAGCAAATCATGAGTGAACAAAAGGAACCACTGAGAATATGCAATGTGGAAACTGCAGAGCACCACATGCTATTGATGTTGGAGGTGAACGTCGGCTATGAAGGTGCAGAAGGGCAGACCAACATGATACAGTGGAGCAGCTCACCGCGACAATGAACTGGCGGCTACCAAACGTGTGTCTAAAACAACAGCTTAGAGAACCTTACAATACGTATGGGGCTCCAAAGCAGACAGATGGTCACTGCACCTCTTCTAATGAAGCTGAATTGGCAGAAAAGGCTTCACTTTTTGTGGCAGTATCGGAATTGGACCAATGCTGATTGGCAAAGGGTTGACTTCTCCGATGAGTCACGTTTTCTGCTTCATTGAATGCGAAAAACATCAAAGAACAAACACCCTGGGACCATTGCTGGAAGAACACAAGCTGGTGATGGCAGCATTATGGTCTGGAGAATGTTTTCATGGCATTCTCCTGGGACCACTCATCCACTTGGAAGCACCTCTCAACCGATTTGGCTATAAATCCATACTTGCAGATCACGTATACCCATACATGCTGTTTGTCTCTGGCAGATGGGATCTTCTAGCAAGACAATGCAACATATCACATGGCTAGAAATGTTAGGCTACTTTCACACTAGCGCACACTTGAATAACAATTGGAAGTTTATCATATTATGGTCATTATTTCCCAGATGTCCCCCAACCTACACCTCTGTTGTTTTGTCACATCTGTTGGTTAATACTAAGTCCAGTATGTCTGTCCCTCTAGTTGGATCCTATACTGGTTGGAAAAGGTAATTGTATTTAGTTATTGCCAAGTACCAGTTTCCCATAATAACGAGCACATTATGATTTGCCGCCTCATCTCTAGGTACCGGTACAGTGCCAAGTGATTGGCACAAGGCAAATGTGGTGCCCATATTCAAAAAAGGATCTAGGTCCTCTACATGTAATTATAGACCAGTTAGTTTAACTTCTGTTGTGGGAAAAATGTTTGAAGGACTATATACAGGAGTATGTGACTGTTAATAATACCATAAGTGATAACCAACATGGGTTTGCTAAGGACAGAAGTTGTCAGACTAACCTGATTTGTTTTTATGAGGAGGTGAGTAGAAGCCTGAACAGAGGGGTGGCTAAGGATGTAGTGTTTCTGGATTTTGCAAAGGCATTTGATACTGTCCCTCATAGATGTTTAATAGGTAAAGTAAGGTCTATAGGCTTGGAAATTATAGTCTGTAATTGGATTGAAAACTGGCTGAAGGACCGTGTCCAGAAAATTGTGATCAATGATTCCTATTCAGAATAGTCCCAGGTTATAAGTGGTGTACCCCAAGGTTCCGTGCTGGGTCCTCAATTATTCAGGACATGGTCACAGCAGGAACAATGGACAGTTTTAAAAAGGGCTTAGATTAATTCTTAAAAGTAAATGATACAAATGCTTATGTAGAAATCTCAGTCTCACTTTATTCTGGGATTCACATCCGCACTATTCCCTTGGTTGAACATGATGGACTTATGTCTTTTTTTTTAACTGTATTAACCATGTAACTATTTCCCTTGACTTTGAGTGGTTGTAATTGCCAACATTTTATCATCATTAGGAAGTGATTACAAAGTTTTTCATGCTCCCCAGTGACTCCCTGATTCTATGATGATACTGACAATGTGATTAAACCTCCCTCCAATAGTCTTCTCTTCCGTCAATAGCAAAATATAGCCAACTATGTGGCATCAGCAGGAAGCATAGAAAATTTCAAAACACAAGAGGGATTTCTATATACCTTTTATTAATTAAAAAAGTCATATTATCATTAACTGCATGAGGGAAGTTTCTATGAAATGAGGAACAATATTTATTGCAGAACAAAAGAATTTCATGTAAGCATGATTTCTAGTCAAATGTAATGTAGTCATACAGTAAGAGCCTATATAAAATTGTAAAATTTAAAGTAATAACCCAGGATGGAGTACTCCCAGACTCGTAATGACAAACTATATGGCAACTTATCAAATTTTGTTTAAAGAAAAAGTATCATGTACATTGTAAGCAGGTTTGTAATAAATCTTAGTAAAAAAAACCCCTCTTTCTCCACTTGAGGCTTTTTGATTCTTCCCTCTGTCATCTACACAGATCACTCACTCTCAGTTCATCAATAAAATCCATATACAGAAGTACAAAAATATCAGGCTACAGCTGCTACCCAAATACGTTTCTAGAGCGGGAAGGAGATCAGCTGCAGAGACTGTGAATAAAAAAAGGCAGAGACACACAGATCCTGCTGGCTATTGTAAGTTTTCTATCTCACCCCAGTGCCATATTCACAATACACTGCTTAATTCTGCTATATAATGCCCCCAATAATGCTGCTGCTGCTACTCTTGAAGGGGCGTTACAAAAAATAGCAGAGCAGGATCTCCTCTTATCTATGAACAATTTGTATGGGAGACGTCCTAACAGCTAGTCTGCACTTACTAGATCAAGGAAAACTGAGATGGAGATGAAGATTGCAGCAAAGAAAACTACAAAAAATTGCAGAATACATGTTGTAAAATGGCCAGATATAGTGTTATTTATCAGAATTTGAGCAACACCTAAAGACCTTTGGTATCTTACATCCACTACTACTGTTGTACAATGTGACATACTCAGCCAAGATTCTGAGCAAAAATTTGATTGTTTGGCTGGCACCTGCAAAACACAAAATTATTGCTTATTTTTTTCAATCTGAGAGAGTATATAATAGGGTTCCCTAATGAATTCAGGGTAATCATCATAGCAGTGAGGTTCCGAAACACAAACATACTTGACTGTAACTCTTCTGGGCAAACTGTGTAGATTACATCCCACATAACTCCACCAAAAAAAGGAGTGTAAGACACCACAGCAAGGATCCAAATAAAAACGCAGGTTTTGGCGACCTGTATTTCAGCAGCTTTATAGGTCCCATCGTGCTGCCCGTGTGCCTGCATACAAAGTTTCTGCTTTCTTAGTATCATAATAATACCAATATAGCATATGAGAGGAAAGAAAAATGCAACAATGCAATTAGGTATAGTGATGAAAACCAAATAGTCAATGCAGAAAGGTCCATAGAGTGTAGATACGTTTCCATCCTTTTTCAAACAGTCCCATCCTAATAAAGGCAAACAGCCAAGAGTAATCGCTACTATCCAAATAATGAACATTGATGACAAAATCTGGTTCCTGGAAACTTTGTATTTAAATTTGGTGCTTCCAGATACAGATAAATAACGCTCAATGCCAATACTTACTAAGTTGTATACTGTAGATAATATGGAAATGGTGTAAGCGACATAGGCAATGAGGATTTTCCAGTTTCCAATTATGGTACTGTTAGGTTCTGTTAAAAATTGCAATGAGATCCAGAAGCCAGATAAGCTAACCATCAGATCCGATACAGCCAAGTTGCAAAAAAGTACAAAAATACATTTTGTATTGTCTTTTGAAAATGTTATAGTAATAATTGCAGCAAAGTTAAACATGGCTGACACTAAATTTGTGAGCATTTGAGAAATCCCGAGTGCAAGAACCACATTTGGACTCCATATATCAGAGATATTCAGTTCTCCACTAGTGCAGTTTAGAATCTCATTCATGGTCCTTCTGTAATGTGTATTGCTTCAGTATGCACCATTCTCTATGTAAAATGACTTACATCAATACAATTCTCTCATTTTAAATATCTACTTTTCACAAATTAAAGATTAACCTTATGTATTTGCTTTCTACCTTATTAGTCCTGAAACTTAGAGTTGCTAAGCTGAGTGCAGGGACCAGACATGATTTTCTTGTAATTTTCCACATTTGACCTTATCTAGTTTATGAGAGTGCCTGGTACGTAATAGCAGGAAATTACTGTTTGCAAAGGATCAGACTTGGTGATAATAATAATAACAGGACTAATTAAAAGTGCATGTTCAGAAAGGAAGTCTGCAGCAGGCTATATGCACCAGTGTATCCACCTCTCCTTCGATCAACTGCATTAGCTATCTCAGGGACCTATGGAATATAAGTCTGCAGAATTTTCTGATAGCCTGAAGACATGCTACCGATATTAAAATACCAGAAAACTCCTTTCAAGGTGGTGCCCGCTTACAGCCGATGGTTGCCAGCAACTATCATAGACTTTTAACAGGCTTCTGATTGCTATGGCAGCAGGGGCCTTCTGAATGGCCAGCCATAATTAAATTACTATTAAGCCCTGTCTGTGGCAGAGCTAAGAGTAGGTCTGGCTTTAGACCATTCCGAGGATTCCCTGTGGCCCGATGCCCAGTGGGCCCCTAAGCCTTCCTGGTGGCCGTCAACTGGTAATATAACAATCTGACTCTCCCAGCGTTAACACTGGGAGCCTCATGTAATTAAGTACCCTGCCAGTGGCGCAGGTCCCACTCCTGAATTCAACTGTATCACTATATTGAACTGGTGCTGCAAGGAAATTAAACAATTATTTCCAGGTAGCGGTATACCTTCTATGTAGGCAGACCATGTAACTGCTACTGCTACAGAGCTCCAGGGGAGGGAGCCCTATGTTGAACTCCTTCCTCTTCCAATTTTATTTCCTGTAGTGGCCACTAGATGAAGCTCAGTGCAAAGAGATCGATGGTAAGCATATAAATTCCTATGCACTGAGCTCCCCCTAGTGCTGTCTACAGGCAAACAGCTTTGTAAAAGAAGAGAAGCAGATTTACCAGTGCATGCCATCCTGGTGTCAATATATTGAGAAATACTGTGCTTAGAATTAGTGGTGTGCATAGAGAAGTAAGGGACCCATAGCAAGGATCAAACCAGACCCCCCACACAGGACAGAAGGGTTTCCTCTTAAACCCCTTTCACTGACCCTTGGGCCATTTTTTCCACTGCTTCATTTGACAAAAGTTGTTCTTTTATAGGGTAGAGTCCTGACCAAGTTTTCATCCCCAGTAGAAGAGGGGATGATCCCAACTGGGCCCCCTGTTGCCCTGGACCCCATAGCAGTTGCATGGTCTGCCGCTATGGTAGTTAGGCCCCTGCTCATAATGAATAAGCACCATAGTTGTGAAGCACTTTTTACCACCATAGAAGTCAGATTAAGAATTGTAAAGTGCAAAGAAATATGGTATAAAGATTTTATTATTAAGTGGGTGAGGTGGATGGCAACATTTTTATTACAACTTTTTTAAATTAAAATTTTAAAGAAAAATTTAAATTTGTCATAGAACTGGGGCACCGAGGCTTGCATTCTGCGTTGCCAGGGAGTGATTGACAAACACATATTAGGAAACTGAGTCGGGCAGGGGGCCCATAATAAGTTTTGCTACAGGACCCTGTGAGATCTGTGAACACCTCTGCTTCTAGGTTGTGATAATCGCTGGACAGGAACAACAAACACAGTGAAGTCCTTGTGCAGGAGAAGTACACACAGTAAGAAGATAACACACACAGTGTTACCTTAGAAAATAATTCAAACATTGAAATTACAGCACAGGAATATAGCACATAGTGTTGTCTCAGTAATGCAGTTAGTGATGCCAGAAATTATTTACTCAGTGATGTTCTAGCACAAGACACTGATATTACAGTATGCAAATAATACCGCAATGATGGCATAGCATGAAAAATAATGCACACAGTGATATTACATCACAGAAGTGATGTCACAATATACACTTCCCTACATTGAAATAGCAACACCAAATACGAAAAGTCGTGGAATTATGGAAATCACAAGATTGATAAACATGTTATGATATGCAAATGCTAAAAAATAAAAACAAAATATTTAAAACATGATGATTCTTGATTTATTCAGTATCAACCTGAATAAATGCGTAGGCACATTCAACCGGGAGTTGCCACACCTCCAGGTATAAATGTCCAAACACAGTCACAGAAAAAGCAACTCCAGGTTGAATGTGCCTTGATTTGACTAATGGGTAACATTCAGGTGCACCTTTGCAGCCTGGGTCACATGACGACAGGGTTAAAAGGGACTCACAGCCTCCGCCCCCCGCCCATCGTATGTGTGATTTGCCGCTGGAAGTAACTGGGAGCTGGTTGCTGTGCTGTCGGACTTCATGCCCCTATCTGCAATTACCTATACCAAAGTAGGGTGAGCGTTAGGTCCCGTGCCAATTGAGATACCTTGACGGGGTGCTCGGGCTCCGGTATGTTCTTGATATAAGAATATATTGGCGAAAGTCTCATTTTAACATCAGTGTGAGGGTTAGCCATATATTGTCAATTGCATTCACCGTTGTAGTGCATTAATAAGAGGGCCCAATACTGATCTCTGTGGCACCCCAGTGGTGACTGTGACCCAGTCTGAGTCTGTATCATTAGTAATCATCCTCTGTTTCCTAACATTGAGCCACTTATTAACATATTCTACCTAGTCCCAGCATTCTCATTTTATGTACCAACCTTTTAAATGGTACAGTTTCAAACAACTTTGAAAAGTCAAGATACACAAAATCCACATTATTAGGACTCATGCACACGGCTGTTGATAATTTGTGGTCCCCAATGCACGGGTAACATCCATGCGGTTTCTGCAGACAGATCCAAACCCACTCAACTTGAATGGGTCTGTGATCCGTCCACACCGCAAAAAATAGAACGCCGCAGCTTCCGGATTGTGGACCCATTTAAGTGAGTCCGCATTTGTGATGCAGGGTGCACATGGCCAGTGCCAACATATTGCGGACCTGCTGTTTGTGGGCCACAATGTGGACACAGCCTGACAATGGCTGTGTGCATGGCCCTTACCCTGGAACAGTCTGGAGCCTACCTCTTAATGGAAGATGATTAGTTTGACTGATCTATTATAGCATCGCTAAGAAAGCCTTCAAATATTTTACCTACAATAGAGTTTAAACTTACTGCTCTGTAGTTTCTGGGCTCAGTTTCTGGTCCCTCAGAGGCTGTGCGAAAGCAACATGGCGCCTGTAAACCAATCTATCAAAATCTGCACTGCAAAAGCCAAGTGGCATCAAAATGCTCACTCTACTCATTAATACATCGAGTGGTGGAGTTTCCAAAATGGGGTAATTTCTCAGGGGTTCCATTTTTTTATTTCATCCCAGAGCCTTTACTGTTGTGAGCACAAGCATTGTAAACCACCACACTGGGCCTCAAAGGCACATGGTGTTTTTAAAATGCTGATCCCTCTCATACGTTCAGGCAAAAGATCAGGGCCACATGTAGGGTATCTTTTAAAATCAGGAAACACAGCATAATAATAATAAAAGGAATTCCTTTCACACTGGCACACACAAGGCACAACATATTGGCCTCTGAAATGGCATATCTGTGGACAAATTTTAATTTTTAATTTTCACTTTGTATCTACATTAATTTTTACAACGTACATGGAGTCAAAATGCTCACTACACCCCTTAATAAATACTTTAGGGGGTAGTTTCCAAAATGGGCTAACTTATTGGGGACTGTGTTTATTATTTTACCACAGGGCCTCTATAGTTGTCAACACAAACTGTGTAAATCACTACATTGAGTGTCAAATCCATATAGTGTTCTTTTACTTCTAAGCCATCAGCTGCCCCCTCAGTGTCGCCATGTCCCCAGCGCCAGTGATATAAAACACTTACCTCTCCTGTAGGGGTTCCACTCCACAGCTCGTGCATCTTCTTCTTCACGTGCTGCAATGGGACCTAACGTCACACAGCGTCAGGTCATAGTGCGTGCTTATGTGCACTATGTCCTGACAATGTGTCAGGAGGACAATGCAGCGCAGTGCGGGCTAGCAGGTGACCATGGAGCCTGAGTACTAGCAAGTGCTTCACTCACGCTCCGTGGTCACGACACAAACAAAATTCACTCGAGTAATCGTTTCAGCCCTAGGCACAACATACTGGGTACTGAAATGCCTACTGAAATATCTGTTAAAATTGCAACTTTCACTTTGTACCACCTGCTATGGGATAAAAAATTTCACAAAACCCCTGGTAAATTCTCTAAGTCGCGTGGTTTCTAAAATGGGGTCACTACTTGGGCATTTCTTTTTTTTAGTCAACTTTAGAGCCTCTAAATTTGTCAGCCAGTGCTGTATAAATCACCAAATTAGGCCTCAAATGCACATGGTGCTCTTTCTGTTCTGAACCCTGAAGTATGCCCAAACAACAGTTTATGATCACATAGGTGGTATTTAACAAAATTTAGGATGCATTTTCCCTGATTACCATTTGTGAAAATGAAACTAAAACTGCACATAATTGAAATAATGTCATTTTTCATTTCATCTTCCTTTAAAAAGAATTCTATTAATTCTATCGTGGAGTCAAAGCACTCACTATACCCCTCAGAAAATTCCCAGAGTAGTGTAGTGTCCAAAATATAGTCACTTTTTAAGGCTTTCCTCTGTAGGGGTACCTCAAGGTCTCTTCAAATGCACCCAAAAATTATTCCAGCAAAATTTGCCTCTAAAAGCCAAATGGTGCTTCTTCCCTTCTGAGACCTGCAGTGTGCCCATACAGCAGTTTGCAACCACATATGGGGTGTTGCTGTGCTCAGAAAATGGGAAATTGTGGAGTGCTTTTTCTCTTGTTACGCTCTGTGAAACTTGGGGCATACAGAGGTATTTTGTCCAGCAGATTGACACTAATCATGCCAGAGACCCTGCTGCATGCATCAGTTTTTGGCCAGCAGAATGCTAGTACTCATGCTGGAAACCCAGCAAAGTCCATCGCTGTTAATGGAGTCTGTCAGGCACTGGTGGTGACAGGCATATGCTGGATCCTGGAATTCCATATTCCTATGATAGAACAGAATACTGGAATTTTAAACAGCAATGTAAATCTGGCCTTATATAAAGCAGTGTTCACAGGGCATTTTTCTACACTTCCTGTCAGTAATCCTATTAAAGGCAGCCTTACCCCAACCTGAAGTAGAGGTTTTGACAATATATACTATATACCTAGAAACATATCAAAACTTATTATTACTTGCAATCACATAGCATATCAACTTAGCACTTCCTGCATAGGAATGTGTTTATACTATACATATGTGTCTTTGTAGATTGTACTGTGATTACACTATAATTAAGTTTTAGATAATTATCTGAATGTTGCAGTGGCGGCCCATGCCCCCAGCTGTCGCACTCCTTCAAGCAGGTACTGGCATCATGTGCCTCACCCTGCTTCTTCTGTTCCAGCAGACCAGACATGTTTGCCCTCCACTGCCAACCAGCAGTGGGTCCAACCACAAGCGTCATAACCTGCGCTTCACTGCCAGGTTCTTCCAACTTGCCTGTAGAGCACATATGCTTCCCATCACTTAAAGGGCCATCAATCACACCCTAGTCTCCTCCAGCTAATGGCTGGTCACCAGTGTCGGACTGGAGTACCTAGGGCCCACCAGTAAAATTTATTTTGGGGGCCTACCATACGGATACATTCAAATATAATAAATAATCTAACTTTTTTTATATGAACATAGGCTGGTTGAGGTGAATATATGTATTTAGTGCAGTAAGTCTACTTTGTTATGTGCCACTTGTGCAGGGGGTGGGAGACTAGGGGCCCACCTTGCTCATGGGCCCTCCGAGGGATTCTCCTGTACCCCTGTGGGCCAGTCTAAGCCTGCTGGTGACCTTAGGATATTTTATTTTAGGTTATCTAGCTTGCTAGTTCTACGAGAAGGAGTGCTATTCTGTTTCTGTACACAGTTACTGACTTTTACCCGTTTACCGTCTCCTACCCTCCACTGCCTGACTTTAAATATTATTAGTATTAGTTTCACATGTACTCTGCCTGTTTCTTGAGTATGAGTTTTGTTTGACCACTCAGTGCTTCACACCGGTGTCTTTGACCCCTGTGGGTCAGCTGCCAAACATATTGGGACTATTTCAAGAGGCAGCAGCTCTTGGTGGCTCCCCATATAAGGTTTAAATGGTAAAAAATCAGGTGACTACCAGGATAATTCCCTTAGGTCTAGCCCAAAGCCAAACTGGCTCCACCTCCACTGCCCATAATTCTATTTTTATTATCCTTGTTCCATTTTCTGCTGGAGTGTCTGGGGCTGTCACTACTGTCCTTGCACAGGTACTCTCTATCTATGTTTTCTCATGGCCCAGAGAGCTTGCCTGATTGCACTGCTAGAATCATAAGAAAACTACATTTGGTGTACTGGTATACTATTTGACCCTACTACTGTATAACCTGCTCTCCTCCAGTGTTCTTCCCACTATCTGGGATTCACAATACATTCTCTCATGTAACTAAAATATAGAAAAAAATATTCTCGCAAAGTTTATTCTTATCTTAAGTGTACTTGTTAAAGGGGTTGTCCCACGAAAAATATTCTACAGTTTTCAAACCAGCACCTGGATCTGAATACTTTTGTAATTGCATGTAATTAAAAATTTTGTATAGCTGCCAAGTTATTCAATAACTTGTATCTGTATAGGACCACTTAATTTCTTATTTCTTTGACCTGTTCACTGAGCAGGCCGCACATGCTCAGTTTCAACTTTTAACTGCTTCCTGAGCTGTGATAGTTAGAGCTGAGACACGCCCCCTGAGCTGCAGCAGATAAGACACTCCCCCTGAGCTGTCAGCTTGATATAAATTTATCAGAGCAAGAATGTGGAGATCTCTGGATCCATGTGAGGTACAGGGCTGGTTCTAGCTTTGTTAAAAAGAGGTTGTCATGTCTTATATGATGTCTGATTTTCCTTTTTTACATTATTCGTGGGATAACCCCTTTAAGGGGACTGTAATTTTAGAGTGCCGAGTAATTGTAATTATGACACTTTCATTGTTAATCTTGTAACAATGACTAAACTCTAACAAGCTTTGCGTTAACATGACGTCCTCAAAGCCAAGTGATATTCAAGAATGATTCACATTGGACACAGAAGCTAGCATGACTGAATGACATTGGTGTGACTAAGAATACTGACCTATTAGTTAACTTTTGTTTTTCAAAACATATTATTTTCCTGCTTACGGGCTCATGCACAAAGACATATTTTTGGTCCGCATCCAATCTGCATTTTTTGTGGGTCAGATGTGGACCCATTCATTTCAATGGGCCCTTATTGTACACTGCTAAATTGTATAGATTTTGTCAGGGTACTGTGAAAATAACCCCAAGATTTTTCAAACACTAAATCTCATCACGCTCTACAACTTTTTTTTCTGCACAAATTAGGATTGTGGCATACTGGTAATAGCAAATGCCAGATACTGCCAGTGCTTATACCACATAAGATTTGGTTCTACCTATACATGAATGTTATTGTATACAGGAATGTTAATTATTATCTTAATGCTGTACAGCTTAGCTCTCTTGCAAGAGAAAGAGCTGTGAGGTTAGCTACCATGTAGTGTATGCCCAAAAGGCCTTGCAACATGTGTATGAAAATTATTCAAACCAAGGGGGGACATTTACGTAGACGCTGGTCTAAGTCCATGTCCACTGCTGCTTGATGCACCCAAGTTATGTAGAGGCACCGGCATAAGTTATGTAGAGGCACCGGCCTCTACATAACTTAGATGCTTTACCAGCGGCCGTGCGACTTGCTTAAATCTATCTCAGCTCCCTTGCTGGGGTAGATTTAAGTCATTTTCCATGCCAAAAACAGGCATATAAAATGATTAATCAGATGGGCCTGCCCCCTTCCCCATCCACACCACGGCCCCTTTTTCTGCCCCTTCGGAAAAATGGCGTGAGCAGGGAAACGTCCCAGATTCGGCAACCAATCCCCTTTGCGACCAAATCTGCGACAAAAGTACGCCAACAAGTGGTGTACTTCCCATAATAATTGACCCCCCCCCCCCAAAAAAAAAAAAAAAGTTTTCTCCAAAAGAAAAAGGAGATCCTTGCCCCTTATCAGTATAGAACAGGGTGCTTGGTTGATGGAAATTGCAGGTGAGCTGCACTGGAGATAATGGGGAACTCAGTATTGATTTTACACTACAGCGTGATATAGCTGGAAAGATGCTGCACTACGAATATGTGAATGTTGTGAACAACCCTGAAACTATGCTGACATCTACTACCAGTGTTAGACGATAAAACACAAAGTTAGGCCACGTTGGCATCTGTGGCACGTTTCATGCAACATTTTTTGTCTGGCCGAAACACTGCATTTATGCTGGAAAGCGGCTGCATCACGACGAAATCCCATTATAGTCAATAAAGATCCAGTGGTGGTCTGTAAAATTTGGCAATGTCGGATCTGGAGAACTCTGGCAGGCTGTTCTCTACTGGAACAGCCTGCCAGAAACGTTCACCGGAGATGTGAAAGTGTCCTTAGTCAGCACATCCTATAAAACAGTGATGGGATGTACAACCTGTTGCCTGGGGGCCACATACAACATTATGTGTGGCCCCCAAGCACCCAGTCACATCTCATGTATTTTCTAGGTATTCTCCTGTTAAATGGGAGTCCTGAAAGTATACCAGCGCCTATCAGACATTTAAGCTATAAATGACTGATATGCATTACAAGTTTTGGTTAGTAACACTTCTTTAAGTTTTTTTTCCTGCCCTAGGGGTGATTCAGTCTTACAATGTGGTCCCCTGTCAGAAAAGTTTGCGCACCCCTACTTTGTGTGTCATGTCTCTGTCATTGTGGAGAATTCACCAATGAATACAGAAGAAAGTGGACCAAAGGATAAACAGCAGGAGCACTAAGAGAAAAATATAAAGTACATCAAAAAGTTACAATATTTTTATTGCATGTACAGTGCCTTGCGAAAGTACTGAGTATGGCAATAACACTTCATTTAAAATATCCTATTCACTGCATAATAAAAAATTGCTTATGGGATGACTCATTTAAGCCAAAATCAGAAGTGAATTAAAACATCAGGACTGTGTAAATCTTTCCATGATATTTTTCTGTGTTTCCTGTTCCACTCCTGTTTGATTAATTACTAAAGTGAAAATGAGGTCTTAGTAAGGAGGAACCTGTTAAATTCAATTTGCAGTTTCTTTATCAACTGTCTGCATGTTATAATAAAATATATGTTGATTTTTAAAAGAAAAAATAGGCAATAAAATGGACAGTAAAATCAATAACCAGAATGGTCTATAAACAATGAAAATGTAATTTGAATATATAGAGACAGCGTCTTAATACTCTATGTCAACCAGAAATGTGCTCGAAACAGGCTATGCAGACTAAGACATCTGGTGCCAGATCTGGATTCTGGCAATTGGAAAATGAAAATGCTAGCTATAAGTGCTTGAAATTTTTGTTTAGGGATCGGGCCTTCAGATGCCTGAATGCCCACAGCAAAATTTCATCCTTTTGAAATGACATATGACAATATTTTTTTTGTTTTATAGTTTAGCTAAATATATATATTTTTTCTTGCGGCACGGGTGGGACTTTAACATGGCATCAAAAGTAAACTAGAATGTTTTAATTTTCCTAATTTTATCTAGAGAAAAATTACCCACTTTTATTTAAATATGCACATTTCTTGTACTTTTGTAATTCAATATAATTACTTCAACCCAAACATTTTATAGTAAAGTATAATCTTCTCACTTGTTTGGTTTATATACTGTGATATACTGTCATTTCAGCTCATCTCAGTTGACATTGTGTCAGTCTCTCTCTTAGCACAATCTGCCATTAAAGTGAGGACCTAAGGCCCTTTTAGACTGCCGAAACATGGGGCTAACAAGCGCTCGCACGGATGAGTAAAGGTGCCGCCGATTGGATCTTTCATGCAGTCATCTAAATCATCATTTGCCAGCAGCAGATCCTGCTGTCTAAACAGCACTCTGACTGACAAACAATGATTCTTTATGCAGGGGTGCACCTAGCCTTTCTGCTGCCTGAGGAGAAAACTGAAACGGCGCCCCCCTCCCAATGCCAATTTCTTAACCTAACCCCTTTGCCACAATGAAAGTGCTCATTGCCCATGGCCCTTCCGCTTGTCCCTGCCTGAGGCGATCGCCTCACCTGGCCTCATTGGTGATGCACCCCTGTCGTTATGGCACTAGCAATCACTCCTCCCCTTACTGTGCATGTTAATGCAGTGGTCACCTCCACTAACAACCAGGTGATTGTCGGGAAGGAACACTCAGTTGAGCAGAGTCGAAGGAGCTTCAGATTTACACCCTGGCTGCAAGGGGCATAGTCAGTTAGGTTGTAAACCTACAGATTGGAGGCGGGTTAAGCAGGTCACCCATGGTATTAGATTTTGATAACTGGATTCTGCAGACATGGTAAGAATTTCAAATCTCACGGAATAACGCACGGAAAAAAAATGCAAACTGTACATGAGATATGTCTAATCTCATATTGTCACGAACGTACTTGCATCAGGTTGCAGGCGTTCCACGAGGCTTTCAAAAGTGACATAATTTGACGTTTTCCTCTTGGTTTGGATGCTGTTTACCACACCCCTTCCCCTCAGCTGTTGTGGGTGTGGTAATTATCTTTCCCCTATTTATCCCTTCCTCTCCCAGTATTCCTTTGCGGTTTATACTTTCTGCTGACATAGTTGTGTGTGGTGTTGTTCTCAGTTGAGATCCGGTTGCTGCAATATCTGCATTAAGATAAGTGTCATTTTCCCTATTGTGTTTATCCTACTTTTCCCTGTTGTGGTTTTGCCTTCAGGAGTCTCCTGTTCGTCCGTCCTTTTGGAGGAATGGGTTTACTCTTGCTCCTGTCACTAGCTGCAGGGTTGTACAGGGTCAGTTTGTTATTAGGTTCCTGTGTATGAACTCTCTTACAACTAAGGCCTGTTCATACTGGTAGTCAGCCAGGGCCTAGTTTCAGGGATTCCTGCAGGAGGTGACCATTTCCCTTGTTTGGTCTTTTCCCTTCCCTCTTACGCTTGGTGTGGCTATACCCTCCACACCAGAGCGTGACATTATAAACCGCCGAACAAAAATTAATGTCATTTTTGTGCAGACATGGATGCTATTGCTGCGCTTGCTGAACGGCTGCAGGGACTCTGCTTGGAGGTGGCTGACATCTGCAACCAGATTCAGAGACCACATGCTGGTGGTTCTGGGGGTGCTGGGTGTCTGGCCTGTTTGGAGCCTAAGGTCGCCCTCCCGGATAGATTTTCTGGGGGATGTGATAATTTTATTCTATTCAGGGAGGCGTGCAAATTGTATTTCAGACTGCGTCCACATTCTTCTGGTAATGAGGAGCAGAAGGTTGGTGTGGTCATCTCGCTACTTAAAGGGGATGCGCAGTCATGGGCCTTTTCTCTGCCAACCAGATCGCAGTCTCTCTGGTGGGTAGATGAATTTTTCAAGATTTTAGGATTATCTATGATGACCCGGATCGTATCTCCCTGGCCGAGACCCAGATACGTGACCTTAGTCATGGTGAGAGCTCGGTTGAGATCTATTGCTCTGAGTTCCGGAGGTGGGCGACCAATACTGAATGGAACGATCCGGCTCTACGTAGCCAATTCTGTCAAGGATTATCAGAAAGGCTGAAGGACACTTTGGCCTTTCATGAAACCCCTGTGTCTTTGGAAGCTGTCATGTCTCTTGCTGTACGCATGGATAGGCACTTGAGAGAGCGATCTAGGGGCCCCCGCTCTCAGGATGTTCTTTCACGTAGTGTACTGTCTTCCTATGACACTTTGGGTGAAAATTCCCCAAGGTTGATGTCAGGGGACGAACCCATGCAGTTAGGGGGAGCTACTCCTGTTTCCACTCTTTTTGGTAATAAAAAGGGTGTGTGTTTTTTCTGTGGTCAGAAATGACACTTTATCAATGTATGTCCATGTATTCAATCTCTAAAAGAGAGAAAAGAAAAGGGGGCGTTGAATTCTCATCTCACTCTTGGTGGGGTGGGTAGGGAAACTGAAAATGTGCATTTGTCTTCATCCTGTAGTATCTGTTTTCTCCTGACTGCCGAGGTGGAGCTAGAGTCAAAGGTTGTGAGAATTGAGGTGTTTATTGACAGCGGGGCAGGGGTGAGCTTGATTGATGCTCAGGTTGTACGTATGCATGGATTGTCTTCGAGTACATTGGAAAAGAAGATTTCTGTGTTTGCCATTGATTCTGCACCTCTATCTCAGAAGTGTTTGTCTCAAATGGTGCATGATATCAAATTAGGAGTGGGTGAATTTCATCAGGAGCTTATTTCATGCTTTGTTTTGGAAGGTCTTCCTGCTCCTGTGGTTCTGGGTTTACCGTGGTTAAGCAAACATAATCCGACCATTGACTGGCATGCTAAACAGATTCTGGATTGGGGTGATTATTGTGTTGACAATTGCCTTAATACATCTTTTTCTTCTTTAACTACTAAGACTCTTCCCTCTTTTATATTGGATTTCTCCGATGTATTTTCTGAAGGTGGATGTCAGGATTTACCCCCTCACCGGGAATACGATTGTCCTATCAATCTTATCCCGGAAGCAAAATTGCCCAAATCTAGGCTGTATAACCTTTCTGGACCTGAGAGAACGGCCATGAAGGAATATATTGCTGAGAGTTTGGCTAAAGGACATATTAGACCTTCCAAATCTCCAGTGGCAGCAGGGTTTTTCTTTGTTAAGAAAAAAGACGGAATTTCTGTCCGTGATCCGTACCCCCTTCCTTTGATTCCTGACTTGTTTAACCAGATTGTGGATGCCAAGGTGTTGGACTTAAGGGGGGCATATAATCTGGTCAGGATCAAGGAAGGGGATGAATGGAAAATGGCCTTTAACACTTCTGAGGGCCACTTTGAGAACCTGGTCATGCCTTTTGGGTTAACCAATGCTCCTGCTGTCTTCCAGCATTTTGTTAATGACATTTTTCATCACCTTGTGGGGAGGTTTGTAGTCATGTATTTGGATGACATACTAATCTATTCTCCAGATATTGTGACACATCAGGATCACGTGAGGCAGGTGTTGCAAATCTTAAGAGATAACAAGTTGTATGCAAAATTAGAGAAATGTGTTTTTGCTGTACATGAGGTGCAATTCGTAGGATACCTGCTTTCATCTTCAGGTTTTCGTATGGATCCAGAGAAAGTCCATGCTGTTCTGGACTGGGACCAACCTGAAAATCTGAAGACTCTTATGCGATTTTTGGGGTTCACCAACTATTACCAAAAATTTATTAAGAACTATTCGACAATAGTTAAACCCTTAACTGACATGACTAAGAATGGGACGGATGTCTCAGTGTGGTCTGATGCAGTGTTGCAAGCTTTTTCCGCTGTGAAGGAGTGCTTTTCTTCTGCCTCTATATTGGTGCAGCCAGATGTGTCACAACCTTTCATTGTGGAGGTTGACGCATTCAAGGTGGGGGTAGGAGCAGTTTTATCACAGGGCCCGTCACCTGGCGCCCATGTGGTTTTTTTTTCGAAAAAACTCTCTGCTGCGGAGAGAAATTATGATGTGGGTAACAGAGAGTTACTGGCCATTAAGTTGGCTTTTGAGGAATGGCGTCATTGGTTGGAAGGGGCGATTCACCCAATCACGGTATTCACTGATCTGGCACAAAAATCTGGCTTACCTGGAGTCAGCTAAACGACTTAATCCGAGGCAGGCCAGATTCAATTTCATTGTCACATATCGTCCTGGGGTTAAGAATGTGAAGGCGGATGCCTTTTCACGTAGTTATCCCGGAGGTGGTGATTTTGAAGATCCGAGCTCTATACTGTCTGAAGGAGTGGTGATATCCGCTCTTTACCCTGATCTTGAGGCTAAGGTGTTTGAGGCCCAGGGAGATGCGCCGGAGTCTTGCCCTCCTGGAAAGTTGTTTGTTCCTTCTGATTTGCGTCATAAGGTGCTTGAGGAACATCATTCTTCGGTGCTTGCGGGACACCCTGGGAGTAAATCCACTGTCGACCTCATCTCTCCTAGATTCTGGTGGCCGGGGCTGCGTAAGTGTGTTGAGGACTATGTGTCGGCCTGTAGTGTCTGTGCACGCACTAAGGTGACACATACTCGACCTTCTGGACCCCTACTTCCATTACCCATCCCGTCCAGACCATGGACTCACTTAACCATGGACTTCATCACTGATCTGCCTGATTCGTCTGGTAAGACTACTTCCACACTAGCGTTAGTACGGATCCGGCGGGTGAAGGGACCCGCCGGATCCATACTGAGTAATACAACCTTGTGGATCCGTAATTCCGGATCCGGTTGTATTAGCTTTTAAATGGATCCAGAATAACCTCTATTGAAAGTCAATGGAGGACGGATCCGTTTACAAGTGTGTCCACACCAAACGGATCCGTCCCCATTGACTTGCATTGGGGGTCATTCCGGATCCGTTTAGGTGTGGATAACTAGTACGGAGAGCAAACCGCAACATGTTGCGGTTTGCTCTCCGGTCTGAAGACTAAACGGAATGCTTTCAGGAGCATTCAGTTGTCTTCAGTTCAGGTTTGTCCCCATTGACAATGAATGGGGACAAAACTGAAGCGTTTTATTCCGGTATTGAGCCCCTATGACGGAGCTCAATACCGGAATTCCATAACGCGAGTGTGAAAGTAGCCTAAGACAGTTATTCTGGTGGTTGTAGATCATTTTAGTAAAATGGCGCACTTTATTGCATTACCCAGACTCCCCAATGCTAAAACTCTTGCACAAGTGTTTGTTGACAACATTGTGAAACTTCATAGCATTCCCACTGACGTGGTCTCTGATCGTGGTACTCTGCATGGGGTACAACTGTCTTTTTCCTCTGCCTTTCACCCCCAGACAAATGGACAGACTGAGCGTACCAATCAGAGTCTGGAGGCTTACTTGAGATGTTTTGTCTTTGAGAACCAGGAGGAGTGGTCCTCGTTTTTGTCTCTGGCAGAGTTTGCCATAAATAATCGCAGACAGGACTCCACTGGTAAGTCATCATTTTTTGGTGCATATGGCTTTCACCCGCAGTTTGGCACATTTTCTGGTTCTGATACTTCTGGTATTCCTGAGGAAGAACGTTTTTCGTCATCATTGTCATCTATATGGTGGAAAATTCAAAATAACTTGATAAATATGGGTAACAAGTACAAACGTGTGGCTGACAGGAAACGTATGAATGGTCCGGACCTAAGTGTGGGTGATTGTGTGTGGCTGTCTACTAGGAACATTAAGTTGAAAGTTCCTTCTTGGAAGTTGGGTCCAAGAGTTATTGGCCCATACAAGATCACGGACATTATTAATCCTGTAGCATTTTGTCTTGAACTTCCTCAGGCTCTGAAAATCCATAATGTGTTTCACAGATCTTTGTTGAAGATATATGGTGAACATCTGGAGCCATCTCCCTTGCCACCCGCGCCTGTCTTGGTGGATGGTAATTTGGAATACAGATCGTCAAGATCATTGATTCTCGAGTTCTCTGTGGGACTCTTCAATATCTTGTTCATTGGAAGGGTTATGGACCTGAGGAGAGGTCATGGGTACCAGCATCTGACGTGAATGCCAGTCGTTTGGTGAAAGCCTTTCACAGGTCTCATTCTGATAAAGTTGGTCCTGGGTGCCCGGAGGTCACCCGTAAAAGGGGGGGTAATGTCACGAATGTATCGAATGTATTTGCATCAGGTTTGGTTGCTGTTTACCATACCCCTTCCCCTCAGCTGTTGTGGGTGTGGTAATTATCTTTCCCCTATTTATCCCTTCCTCTCCCAGTATTCCTTGAGGTTTATACTTTCTGCTGACATAGTTGTGTGTGGTGTTGTTCTCAGTTGAGATCCGGTTGCTGCAATATCTGCATTAAGATAAGTGTCATTTTTCCATTTTGTGGTTTTGCCTTCAGGAACCTGATCTGAGGGGGGCACAAGACGTTGATCTGAGGTCTGATGGGGGCACAAGACGTTGACCTGAGGTCTGATGGGGGCACATTGTGTTGATCTGAGGTTTGATGGGGGCACAAGATGCTGATCTGAGGTCTGATGGGGCACAAGACGCTGATCTGAGGTCTGATGGGGGCACAAGACGCTGATCTGAGGTCTGAAGGGGGACACAAGATGTTGATCTGAGGTCTGATGAGGCACAAGACGCTGATCTGAGGTCTGATGGGGGCACATTGTGTTGATCTGAGGTCTGATGGGGGCACAAGACGCTGCTCTGAGGTCTGATGGGGCACAAGACGCTGATCTGTGGTAGTACCACATTATCAGTACTAGTGTTATCTGTGATTTTACACAGGACTGCAGGTAACACTACTACATTTTCTATACTCAGATAGCCATCACTGTGTTACCTCTACAGTTACAAAGGACTGCAGGGGACATCTACTATATTATCTATACACAGATAGTTAGCACTCTGTAAGGGGGCCCTCTGAGACTTTATCGCCCAAGGGCCAACCTGAACCTGGAGCCGGCCCTGGGCTGACGTCACACATGCGCAGAAGGACTCAGAGGGTGGTAGGGGAAAGTTAGCGGCTGCACTGCTGTAAGTAAGTGCCCCCAAACAACGTGATGACCGGGGGGGGGGGGTTAATTGGGAGCGGGACAATATACTTAAGGCCCCATCCTTATTTTATATACTTAAGGCCCCATCCTGTATAGGATAATAGAGATGGCAGTCGTGGCACACATAACTCATACATGATTAAACACCAGTGAGGGGTTTAGTGATGTGAGCTATGTGTGTGCCATCTCCATTATCCCATACAGAAAAATATAGAGACAGTATTAAAAGTCAGACTGTATAGAGCTATAAATACAGTGCAGAGATATATAGAGAATAGAGTGATATAGGACAATATAGAAAGCTATAAATACAGTGCAGAGATATATAGTGTGATATAGGACAGTATAGAGAGCTATAAATACAGTGTAGATATATATATATATATATATATACTGTCCTACTCTATATATCTCTGCACTGTATTTATAGCTCTCTATACAGTCCTATATCACTCTATATATCTCTACACTTTATTTATAGCTCTATACTGTATGACGTTAGTACTGTCACTATATTTTTCTGTATGGGATAATGGAGATGGGATGGCACACATACTTCTTTAAGTAAATATATATATATAAATTGGGGGGGCGCCGAGAGAAAGTTTCGCACAGGGCGCCATCTACCCTAAGGCCGGCCCTGTGCGTCAGAAAAACAGAACAGGAGCAAATCTTTCCATTATATGTTATCTCTGTGTAGGCTCCACTAGAAATCACTGACCAAATCACTGAATGTAAACTAGGTCCAAGTGTGCCAGTTTTAGATGCCAGCATCAAGAGCATGAAAAAAAGTGCTAGAATTGTTTCTGTAGACCTAGGAATCATTTAGGCATGCCACAACAACTGAATGAACTACTAATCTTTTAGCTGGATACCCAAGTCAACAAGGGTAACTTCTGAAATCGAGAGTGCTGCCCATACTGGAAACTACAACCACAACTACATCTAGTCGAAATCTCTGTTCTGAACCACGGCATAACATGTAAATTCCAAGAGAGCTGTATTTGCTCCTGTTATATCAATCAATGGAGGCACCTAAATTTGTATTTTATGTGCATGGTTTGAAACCTGTGAAATTGACCCCATTAATGTGCTATAAATTTAATAACAACTGTGTTTAACCTGTAAAACTTACCTTAATAGATCACCCATGGTGCCGGTTGTCTGTGTTAACAATTAAAAGTAGATTGTGCCTAGATTAGGACTGTTCTGAAAGACAAAACTGAAAAACAATACTAGAAGCGCATGTTCTGTGTGCTAACACAGGCTTCTTAGCACTTTCCAGGGCCGGACTGGACGTCTGGCACTTCTGGCAAATGCCAGAAGGGCCGCTGCCCTCCGTGGGCCGGTCCAGTCCCCCCTTGCAGGGCCGCACCGCCAATTAGGCAGGTGCGGCGCGGCCCTGCGCATAATTGCGGGCGGCGGTGGGGCAGAGGGAGATGAGCGCTTCCATTGTGGAAACGCTCATCTCCATAGTCATCTGTATCGCCGTCCTCAGGACGGCGATACAGATGCCTGTATTGTACTGCGGCAGGGGAGGGAGAGGCGTCTCCCCTGCCCGTTCCTCTGATAGGCTGCAGGCACTAGGCCTGCAGCCTATCAGAGGCCGGCTCAGGCGGCGCGATGACGTCATCGCGCCGCCTGAGCCGTACAGCGCGGGACACAGGCCGGAAGAGGCCTGCATCGTATCGCTGCCAGCACCATGGAGGTAAGTATAAGTGGTGTGGAACATTAAGTTGAAAGTTCCTTCTTGGAAGTTGGGTCCAAGAGTTATTGGCCCATACAAGATCACGGACATTATTAATCCTGTAGCATTTTGTCTTGAACTTCCTCAGGCTCTGAAAATCCATAATGTGTTTCACAGATCTTTGTTGAAGATATATGGTGAACATCTGGAGCCATCTCCCTTGCCACCCGCGCCTGTCTTGGTGGATGGTAATTTGGAATACAGATCGTCAAGATCATTGATTCTCGAGTTCTCTGTGGGACTCTTCAATATCTTGTTCATTGGAAGGGTTATGGACCTGAGGAGAGGTCATGGGTACCAGCATCTGACGTGAATGCCAGTCATTTGGTGAAAGCCTTTCACAGGTCTCATTCTGATAAAGTTGGTCCTGGGTGCCCGGAGGTCACCCGTAAAAGGGGGGGTAATGTCACGAATGTATCGAATGTATTTGCATCAGGTTTGGTTGCTGTTTACCATACCCCTTCCCCTCAGCTGTTGTGGGTGTGGTAATTATCTTTCCCCTATTTATCCCTTCCTCTCCCAGTATTCCTTGAGGTTTATACTTTCTGCTGACATAGTTGTGTGTGGTGTTGTTCTCAGTTGAGATCCGGTTGCTGCAATATCTGCATTAAGATAAGTGTCATTTTTCCATTTTGTGGTTTTGCCTTCAGGAACCTGATCTGAGGGGGGCACAAGACGTTGATCTGAGGTCTGATGGGGGGCACAAGACGTTGACCTGAGGTCTGATGGGGGCACATTGTGTTGATCTGAGGTCTGATGGGGGCACAAGACGCTGATCTGAGGTCTGATGGGGGCACAAGACGCTGATCTGAGGTCTGATGGGGCACAAGACGCTGACCTGAGGTCTGATGGGGGCACATTGTGTTGATCTGAGGTCTGATGGGGGCACAAGACGCTGATCTAAAGTCTGATGGGGGCACAAGACGCTGATCTGAGGTCTGATGGGGCACAAGACGCTGATCTGAGGTCTGATGGGGGCACAAGACGCTGACCTGAGGTCTGATGGGGGCACATTGTGTTGATCTGAGGTCTGATGGGGCACAAGACGCTGATCTGAGGTCTGATGGGGGCACATTGTGTTGATCTGAGGTTTGATGGGGGCACAAGATGCTGATCTGAGGTCTGATGGGGCACAAGACGCTGATCTGAGGTCTGAAGGGGGACACAAGATGTTGATCTGAGGTCTGATGAGGCACAAGACGCTGATCTGAGGTCTGATGGGGGCACAAGACGCTGATCTGAGGTCTGAAGGGGGACACAAGATGTTGATCTGAGGTCTGATGAGGCACAAGACGCTGATCTGAGGTCTGATGGGGGCACATTGTGTTGATCTGAGGTCTGATGGGGGCACAAGACGCTGCTCTGAGGTCTGATGGGGCACAAGACGCTGATCTGTGGTAGTACCACATTATCAGTACTAGTGTTATCTGTGATTTTACACAGGACTGCAGGTAACACTACTACATTTTCTATACTCAGATAGCCATCACTGTGTTACCTCTACAGTTACAAAGGACTGCAGGGGACATCTACTATATTATCTATACACAGATAGTTAGCACTCTGTAAGGGGGCCCTCTGAGACTTTATCGCCCAAGGGCCAACCTGAACCTGGAGCCGGCCCTGGGCTGACGTCACACATGCGCAGAAGGACTCAGAGGGTGGTAGGGGAAAGTTAGCGGCTGCACTGCTGTAAGTAAGTGCCCCCAAACAACGTGATGACCGGGGGGGGGGTTTAATTGGGAGCGGGACAATATACTTAAGGCCCCATCCTTATTTTATATACTTAAGGCCCCATCCTGTATAGGATAATAGAGATGGCAGTCGTGGCACACATAACTCATACATGATTAAACACCAGTGAGGGGTTTAGTGATGTGAGCTATGTGTGTGCCATCTCCATTATCCCATACAGGAAAATATAGAGACAGTATTAAAAGTCTGAGCTATAAATACAGTGCAGAGATATATAGAGAATAGAGTGATATAGGACAATATAGAAAGCTATAAATACAGTGCAGAGATATATAGTGTGATATAGGACAGTATAGAGAGCTATAAATACAGTGTAGATATATATATATATATATATATACTGTCCTACTCTATATATCTCTGCACTGTATTTATAGCTCTCTATACAGTCCTATATCACTCTATATATCTCTACACTTTATTTATAGCTCTATACTGTATGACGTTAGTACTGTCACTATATTTTTCTGTATGGGATAATGGAGATGGGATGGCACACATACTTCTTTAAGTAAATATATATATATAAATTGGGGGGGCGCCGAGAGAAAGTTTCGGCCCTGTGCGTCAGAAAAACAGAACAGGAGCAAATCTTTCCATTATATGTTATCTCTGTGTAGGCTCCACTAGAAATCACTGACCAAATCACTGAATGTAAACTAGGTCCAAGTGTGCCAGTTTTAGATGCCAGCATCAAGAGCATGAAAAAAAGTGCTAGAATTGTTTCTGTAGACCTAGGAATCATTTAGGCATGCCACAACAACTGAATGAACTACTAATCTTTTAGCTGGATACCCAAGTCAACAAGGGTAACTTCTGAAATCGAGAGTGCTGCCCATACTGGAAACTACAACCACAACTACATCTAGTCGAAATCTCTGTTCTGAACCACGGCATAACATGTAAATTCCAAGAGAGCTGTATTTGCTCCTGTTATATCAATCAATGGAGGCACCTAAATTTGTATTTTATGTGCATGGTTTGAAACCTGTGAAATTGACCCCATTAATGTGCTATAAATTTAATAACAACTGTGTTTAACCTGTAAAACTTACCTTAATAGATCACCCATGGTGCCGGTTGTCTGTGTTAACAATTAAAAGTAGATTGTGCCTAGATTAGGACTGTTCTGAAAGACAAAACTGAAAAACAATACTAGAAGCGCATGTTCTGTGTGCTAACACAGGCTTCTTAGCACTTTCCAGGGCCGGACTGGACGTCTGGCACTTCTGGCAAATGCCAGAAGGGCCGCTGCCCTCCGTGGGCCGGTCCAGTCCCCCCTTGCAGGGCCGCACCGCCAATTAGGCAGGTGCGGCGCGGCCCTGCGCATAATTGCGGGCGGCGGTGGGGCAGAGGGAGATGAGCGCTTCCATTGTGGAAACGCTCATCTCCATAGTCATCTGTATCGCCGTCCTCAGGACGGCGATACAGATGCCTGTATTGTACTGCGGCAGGGGAGGGAGAGGCGTCTCCCCTGCCCGTTCCTCTGATAGGCTGCAGGCACTAGGCCTGCAGCCTATCAGAGGCCGGCTCAGGCGGCACGATGACGTCATCGCGCCGCCTGAGCCGTACAGCGCGGGACACAGGCCGGAAGAGGCCTGCATCGTATCGCTGCCAGCACCATGGAGGTAAGTATAAGTGTTAATTTTTTTTTATTGTAGCACCGACCGGAGCTCTATTGGGGGCACATGGGGGTATTTTTACTGGCCCTGGGGACATTTTTACTGGCCCTGGGGGCATTTTTACTGGCACTGGGGGCATTTTTTGTGGCACAATGGGGGCATTTTTACTGGCACAATGGGGGCATTTTTACTGGCACATGGGGCACTGGGGGCATTTTTACTGGCACATGGGGCACTGGGGGCATTTTTACTGGCACTGGGGGCATTTTTACTGGCACAATGGGGCACTGGGGGCATTTTTACTGGCACATGGGGCACTGGGGGCATTTTTACTGGCACAGTGGGGCACTGGGGGCATTTTTACTGGTACAATGGGGCCCTGGGGGCATTTTTACTGGCACAGTGGGGGCATTTTTACTGGAACAATGGGGGCATTTTTACTGGCACATGGGGCACTGGGGCATTTTTATTGACACTTGGGGGCATTTTACTGGCACAATGGGGCACTGGGGGCATTTTTACTGGCACTGGGGGCATTTTTACTGCCACATGGGGCACTGGGGGCATTTTTACTGGCACTGGGGGCATTATTACAGGCACTGGGGCCATTTTTACTGGCTCATGGGGCACTGGGGGCATTTTTACTGGCACATGGGGCATTTTTACTGGCACGGGGGGGGCATTTTTACTGGCACATGGGGCACTGGGGGCATTTTTACTGGCACAATGGGGGCATTTTTACTGGCACAATAGGGGCATTTTTACTGGCACAATGGGTTCATTTTTACTGGCACTGGGGGCATTTTTACTGGCACTGGGGCATTTTTACTGGCACATGGGGCATTTTTACTGGCACGGGGGGCATTTTTACTGGCACATGGGGCACTGGGGGCATTTTTACTGGCACAATAGGGGCATTTTTACTGGCACAATGGGTTCATTTTTACTGGCACTGGGGGCATTTTTACTGGCACTTGGGGCATTTTTACTGGCTCATGGGGCACTGGGGGCATTTCGTACTGGCACTGGGGGCATTTATTTATGGCATGGGGGCACATGGGGGCATTTCTTACTGGCACATGGGGGCACTGGGGGCATTTCTTACTGGCACATAATTTGGGGCGCATCTATGGGTGGGGAGCACTTCTTACTGGCACGTTGGAAGCATTATTACTTCTGGGGCACAGTGGGGACATTAGTACTGTTGGGAGCACTATTACTAACAAGTGCACTCTGGCAGAGAATTATTAGTTGGGACTTTGGGGGCACTATTACTGTGGGGGCACCCTGGCACAGTATCAGCGCAGTTATTTCTGGGGGACGTTATGTTTACACTATTACTGTCAGGGACACTATTTGCTGGGCGCAGTTATTTTAGGACACTGTGTGCCAATAGTTATTGAAGGGCACAATCTGTGTGGTACTAGTGGCACAGTACTGGGGGTGGTAGGATGATTTGTCCAGAAGATGGGAGGATGATGGAAAAGTAGTAAACTAAGATTTTTTTCTGTCAAACTGCAGAGATGAGAAATGGCTGAAAAATGGCGTCTGGTCTGAAAGGAGAAGATGAGGAAAGAAAAGATCGTTCCTAGGAACGCTTTTTCGGCCGATAATCGGCCCGTGTAAAAGGACCTTTACACATCAATCTGTGTAATAGGGCCACTGATGAACTGAAAGACTTTTGACATGTCACAGAGACATATCAAAAGTTTTGATCAGTCCGGGTCTGAGTTCTAGAGCCGTAACCTATCAGGAGATATAGCTTTTCCATCTCTCTCTGCAGGGGGCGGTTTATTTACCTTGTTTGGTGTGGTTTACGTTTATTAAATTATTATATTTTAATAATTTTTAGGGCCTCTAAAAGGGTTGGCTGTGACTTTAAAAAGTCGAGGCATGTGGGCCTCTTTGATTTCAAAATGCCAGGGCTGAATTTCAGTCCCAGTCCGGCCCTGGCACTTTCTATATATTATTGTCGGAATGGATGCCTGGCCCCATGGGTAACCTGATAAAATAAGTTCTGCAGGTCATCAGTAGTGGTCAGTGAGTGTATAGGCAGCTAGAGTGCTGTAAATACTGTGCAAAGAAAATTCAGTTAATGAACAATAACTATTTCCCATTTTAGACAATTCTTGTGAACATTAAGGCTACTTTCACACTAGCAACATGCTGCGGTTTGCTCTCCGGTCCAGGCATCCGCACCAAGACGGATCCGGAATGACCCCCAATGCAAGTCAATGGGGACGGATCCGTTTGGTGTGGACACACCAGCAATCCGGATCTGTCCTCCATTGATTTGCAATGGGGGGTCATTCCGGATCCGGCTACAGAGATAGATACAGACATACAGACATACACACATACATACTCACATACTCCAGGGACGCCGGCAGCATGTCTTCACGCGCCTCCTGAGCGCAGCTATGACGTTTCCCCACTGCGCCCAGCAGAGGGCGCTGTGGGGAATCGTCATCACTGCGCGCAGGAGGCGCGTGAAGACGTTCTGCCGGCGTCCCTGGAGTATGTATGTGTGTATGTATGTATGTATGTCTGTATGTCTTGTTCCAATGTGTGTGGTAACGTGTGGGGCCGGAGCGCTGCTCCGGCTCCCCACATGTATCAGCGGCAGTACGGATCCGTCGGCACCCTTTAGGTGCCGGATCCGTGCTGCCGCTAGTGTGAAAGTAGCCTAAGCTGATCACAAATTGTCCCCCTGCTGAAAAGTCAGAAATCATCTGTAATCTGGCAGTAAATGTTCAGTTTCTCTGCGGCGCCACCACAGGGGAGATATGTCATTACACGTTGTCCTTTCAAATCAATGGATTGTCTGTACAGTCATGGCCAAAAGTTTTGAGAATGATACAAATATTAATTTTTACAAAGTCTACTGCTTCAGTTTTTATAATGGCAATTTGCATATACTCCAGAATGTTATAAAGAGTGATCAGCTTAACAGCAATTACTTGCAAAGTCAATATTTGCCTAGAAAATGAACTTTATCCCCCAAAACACATTTCAACATCATTGCAGCCCTGCCTTAAAAGGACCAGCTAACATCGTTTCAGTGATTGCTCCATTAACACAGGTGTGGGTGTTGATGAGGACAGGGCTGGAGATCAATCTGTCATGATTAAGTAAGAATGACACCACTGGACACTTTAAAAGGAGGCTGGTGCTTGGCATCATTGTTTCTCTTCTGTTAACCATGGTTATCTCTAAAGAAACACGTGCAGTCATCATTGCACTGCACAAAAATGGCCTAACAGGGAAGAGTATCGCAGCTAGAAAGATTGCACCTCAGTCAACAATCTATCGCATCATCAAGAACTTCAAGGAGAGAGGTTCCGTTGTTGCCAAAAAGGCTCCAGGGCGCCCAAGAAAGACCAGCAAGCGCCAGGATCGTCTCTTAAAAGTGTTTCAGCTGCGGGATCGGGCTACCAGCAGCGCAGAGCTTGCTCAGGAATGGCAGCAGGCAGGTGTGAGTGCATCTGCACGCACTATGAGGTGGAGACTCTTGGAGCAAGGCCTGGTCTCAAGGAGGGCAGCAAAGAAGCCTCTTCTCTCCAGAAAAAACATCAGGGACAGACTGATATTCTGCAAAAGGTACAGGGAGTGGACTGCTGAGGACTGAGGTAAAGTCATTTTCTCTGATGAATCCCCTTTTCGATTGTTTGGGATATCTGGAAAACAGCTTATTCGGAGAAGACGAGGTGAACGCTACCACCAGTCTTGTCTCATGCCAACTGTAAAGCATCCTGAAACCATTCATGTGTGGGGTTGCTTCTCAGCCAAGGGAATCGGCTCTCTCACAGTCTTGCCTAATGAATGGTACCAGAATGTCCTCCGAGAGCAACTTCTCCCAACCGTCCAAGAGCAGTTTGGCGATCAACAATGCCTTTTCCAGCATGATGGAGCACCTTGCCATAAAGCAAAGGTGATAACTAAATGGCTCAGGGAACAAAACATAGAGATTTTGGGTCCATGGCCTGGAAACTCCCCAGATTTTAATCCCATTGAGAACTTGTGGTCAATCATCAAGAGACGGGTGGACAAACAAAAACCTACAAATTCTGACAAAATGCAAGCATTGATTGTGCAAGAATGGACTGCTATCAGTCAGGATTTGGTCCAGAAGTTGATTGAGAGCATGCCAGGGAGAATTGCAGAGGTCCTGAAGAAGGGTCAACACTGCAAATATTGACTTGCTGCATTAACTCATTCTGCCAATATAAGCTTTTGTTACTCATAATATGATTGCAATTATATTTCTGTATGTGATAAAAACATCTGACAAACACACATAAAAACCAGAGGGCAGCAGATCATGTGAAAATATAATATTTGTGTCATTCTCAAAACTTTTGGCCATGACTGTATAATGCAGGACAGGACAGGTCCTCCTGAGCAAGAGCTCTGTCCAAAAAAAGATGATCCCACCCCATTAACACTGAATTGAAAATGGGTTCTAAAAAAGACATCATCTTATGCTGTGTAACTTGTATATTCACCTTTGAATACCATTATAAATTTATACTGTACATTGAAATGATCTACAAAAAAAAAAAAAAAAGTAACTTTGTAAAAGCTTAGGTCTAGATTTTTTGCATTATCTGGTGGCTCATTTGAAATATTTAATATTCTGGAATTAACTATTTACTAATAGCAGGATTTCATTTTTTGTTACTTTGGTAAACAACCTTTATCAAATAGACATATTTAAAATGGCCCAAAAAATATGGAATTGGGTGAGAAAGAGGGGGGGACATTGGGCTCCATGCCTATGGCATCTCTATGGGATATCAATGTTTTAAAACTTAAAGGCAACCCAGAAGTGAGAATATTCTGGAAAAAGAGAGGGTTAGGCCCCATTCAAACGACCGTGTTTCACGGCCGTATACGGGCCGTGAAAGCCCGGCCTGTGCTGCCCCAGAGGATGGGAGCACACGGCGTGTACAGTGTTTCACTGTACGGCGGCGGCCTCAGGAAGCGCACGGCGTCATAGCAACCAATGACGCCGTGCGCTCCCGTCCTCTGGGGCAGCAGAGGCCGGGCTTTCACGGCCCGTATACGTGAAACACGGTCGTCTGAATGAGGCCTTACTTTTCCTTTTTTCCTTATTAGTCACATTTCAAAACATACAAAGATTGTTTGGACAAACGAAAGTACAAAAATGTTATTATGTTCAATTTTATTTATGTAATTAATGAAGTTAAAAGTAATCCTAGGTTTGGTGATGGAAAGTATATTGTATACATTAGAAAATAAATATGGGGAATGGTTAGATATATGGTCAAGGTAGATAAATACTTTGGATTCAATGGAGAGAAAGAAGTTGTCTTAGGACTAAAGGTTAAAGTGTGGAGTGGACTCTGCTCCCATTGGTATAGGGTGGTATAGAGCAAGGGGGGAGGGGTTTGGCCTCCAGCTGCGGCACAGACTCTTGTATGCACGGCGCATGCGCGAGATGCGCCGCAGCCGGGGGAGAATACAGCGCTGAAGGGGCGTGCATAATTAGCTGGAGGGCGGTGCTGGGCTCCGAAATCTGCGGCGTGCCCGGGCTCCAACGGCTCGCAGGACCACCCATTGGGCTCCTTATCCAGGTATTTCACATGTTAATAAAAACGCTTTGTTATGTAAACTACTGCCCTAATAACAATTACACTTACATATTTACAATCACAGCAGTAAGGCCGGTATAGAGATGTAATTATCTCTATACCCAATATCCTGCTGACAGACTCCCTTCAAAGATGGAACTGTCTGTAAATTGTAATTGTCTTTTTGAAAATAGAATAAAAAAATTATATATATATATATATATATATATATATATATACACACATACACAAGCGCATCTCAACAACTTAGAATATCAAAAAGTTTTTTTTTCAGTAATTCAATTTAAAAAAAGTGAAACACATATATTATATAGAGTCATTACAAACAGAGTGAACTTTTTTAAGTGTTTATTTATGTTAATGATTATGGCTTACTGCCAAGGAAAACCCAAAAGTCATTATCTCAGAAAATTAGAATATTATATTAGACCAACTGTCTAATGCAAATGAGCCAGTAAGGTGCCCAGAGGGGCGTCACTCTTGAAGGAAGGAGCCCAGACACGCCTCCAGCTAGTGCCCAGGCCCGCCCCCATGCTGGGAGCAGGGAAAAGGGGCAGAGTTATAGTTTTAATGTGATGTAGGAGGCGTGCCTGGGCTCCTTCCTGCAAGAGTGACGCCCCTCTGGGCACCTTACTGGCTCATTTGCATACCAAATAAACTGGATTTTCAGAAGATAGAAAACATCTATTGCTGAAACAAAGGCACATCTGGAAATAAGGTACTAAGTGCTATATTAGGCCATGGCTGTCACACTCTGGTGTGGGGGGAAGATTCCACACCAAGCGCAGGAGGAAGAGGGGGGAAAGGAAATGGGATTAGGCCTGGAAACTAGTGAAGACAGATGGATACCTCCTAGGGAAACTCTGACTCCAGTCCTGGCTAACTACCAGTATGAACAGGCCTATAATATAGGCGAGTTCATATGCTGGATACCTGGGACCCTAACTGTCCCTGAAGGACCCCGAAGCCAGTGACTGGAATGAGACAAACTTTTCCTCCACCAACCTGGACGAACAGTAGTCTCCCCTCAGGCCCAAACACCAAAACACAGGGAAGGAATACACAAATAAACGAAAGGGAAAGAGGACACGTAACTTTCCTGAAGCTAATGGCAGCAATGGGATCTCCATAGAGAGTCACATACCAACAGGCCACATACCAAAGAAAGTATAAACAGCAAGGGATGGTGGGAGAAACAAAACTAAATAGGAAAGGCTTAATAGAAAAGACACCTACAACTGAAGGGGGAGGGTGTGGTGAAAGCCAACAACCACAAAACAAAGGAGAACCTGTCAGATTAACCCATGTGTTGCCAATCTGACAAACCTCCTGCTACCTGTCGCAGGAACGTCCGTGACAATGGCTTCACTTCAATAGCGATTATCCTGGTGACCGATTTCCTTTAATCACGGAAATGTTGGCCAAATGAAAAGTATGTACAGTAAATGCACTCAATACTTGGTTGGGGCTCCTTTTGCATGAATGAGTGCATCAACGCGGCGTGGCATGGAGGCGATCAGCCTGTGGAACTGCAGAGGCGTTATGGAAGCCTAGGTTGCTTTGATAGCAGCCTTCAGCTCATCTGCATTGTTGGGTCTGGTGTCTCATCTTCCTCTTGACAATACCCCATAGATTCTCTATGGGGTTAAGGTCAGGTGAGTTTGCTGGCCAATCAAGCACAGTGATACTGTGGTTATTAAACCAGGTCTTGGGACTTTTGGCAGTGTGGACAGGTGCCAAGTCCTGCTGGAAAATAAAAAGTCCATCTTCGAAAAGCTTGTCGGCACTGACTTTGCTCTTGATAAAACACAGTGGACCTACACCAGCAGATGACATGGCTCCCCAAACCATCACTAACTGTGGAAACTTCACACTAGACCTCAAGCAGCTTGGATTGAGGCCTATCCACTCTTCCTCCAGACTCTGGGACCTTGATTTCCAAATGAAATGCAAAATTTACTTTCATCTGAGAACAACACCTTTGACCACTTAGCAACAGTCCAGTTCTTTTTCTCCTTAGCCCAGGTAAGACGCTTCTGGTGTTGTCTATTGGTCATGAGTGGCTTGACACATGGAATGCGACACTTGTAGCCCATGTCCTGGATAAGTTTGTGTGTGGTGGCTCTTGAAGCACTGACTTCAGCAGCAGTAACAGGTACCATGTAACAGGTCAGCCAGTTTCATAGGTACAATCTACTGACAGATACAACTTTGCATTATTCATCAGTGTTATTTTATTTGCAGCAGGAGATTGTTAGGCCATTACCCAATCCTCTGAAAAAAGTGAGGGACTCAACATTTTCCATTTATATTCAGTTACACTAGGTTCTTGCAGCAATTTGGCAGATAGCAGGTGGGTGTATATGAGAGACACCAAACCCCTCGGACCCTGTGAGCAAAGTATCAAGATGTAACTGAATACACTTTAATATATCATTATCAGGCACCTGAAATGAATCCTTAAATTCCATAATATATCAGTAGAATTGAATACATAGACACCATGTTTAATCCAAAGGATGTCCAAAACTTAAAATATGGTAATTTAATTAAATAAGAAAGGCCAGGATTACACCATAAAGGAGTTTCTGCTATACGCAGTGAAGTGAGAGATCTGTTTAGAATGTGGCCAAACTAGTCCAGCAAATTTAAGGATCAGTAGATGGTGCCTAGATCTGTAATCCCCCGGTTTTAATATAGGCCACATAGATTGCAGCTACAAAAAAACGTGCTAAGATATGTTCCTATTAAGACCTATTCAGATATAAAACAAAAATGGTCTGCTAGAAAATACAGTAAAACTAAGGCACCACAGCGCCTGCTAACTCTTTAGGTCTTTGAAGCGTGGATAGTTTTAATGACCTATCTTCTGTATGAAGAGAATGCAGCGTACAACATTGCAGTGACTGTCCACATCCGTATGTCTGTTCCGTGGCCACTAGTGATGAGCGAACATGCTCGGCCGAGCATGCTCGAGTGCCATTTTCGCGTATTTGCGTACGCATTTTATAATTGGTACGCTAATACATACGCATATTTTAATCTGTACACTAATGCATACGCATTTTAACAATTTGTACATTATGCGTATGCATTTGTGTACAGATTAAAATATGCGTATGTATTAGCGTACCAATTTTAAAATGTGTACGCAAATACGCGAAAATGGCACTCGAGCATGTTCGCTCATTTCTAGTGGCCACGCAAAAAACATAGAACTTGTCCTATTCTTTTCCCATTTGCGTACAAAGATAGGACTTTTCTACAGGAGTTTGAAAAAAATGGTGGTATGCACATGGCGGGGATCTGTGTTTTGTGGATTCGCGATTTCCACAAAACAGATACAGATGTGTGCATGAGGCCTAAATGTCGTTGGTGGCACTCCAAGCCAAACTTGGAGCCCAAGCCTCACACGTTCCACAACAGTACCTTTAGGTTACCCATCATAATAGAAAGTTAAACATGGAAAACAAAGGTAATAGAAAAAGATCATCTACAGTAACGCTGATCACAGACATTTAAACCCTCACATGCTGTGGTCAATCTTGAGTCATCTTTCCCCTGGAGCTCTGCGCTTCTGGGACACGAATGGATCCCTGTGACAAGATCAAGGGAGCTGATCGGTTGCTATGGCAGCACTGAGCCTTTGGAAGACTCCAAGGCCTGCCACAGAGATGTACCTATGGAGGATTGCCTGTGACAGGGCACCATAGGTACACAGTAAATCTCCTACAGGCTGCAATGGTAAATCATTGCAGTCTATGGGCTCATGCACACGAACGTATTTTCTTTCCGTGTCTGTTCTGGGGTTTTTTTTTTTGGACTATATGCGGAACCATTAATTTCAATGGATCTGCAAAAAAAAAAAAAAAACCATGTGCATTCCGTTTCTGCAAAAAAATAGAACGTCCTATTATTGTCCACATAATGGATAAAGGATAAGACTGCTCTATTAGGGACCAGCTGTTCCGTTCTGCAAAATACTGAATGTACACGGATCGCAAAATACATACGTTCATGTGCATGATCCCTATGGGATAAGCAACCAGACAATCATAAATCCAAAATAAGTGGAAAAAAAAAAAAAAGTAAAAATTCAAATGAGCCCCTTTCCATCAAAATATATCTAATATATAAAGCTGAGTGTATGTATGTGTGTGTGTGTGTGTGTGTGTGTGTGTGTGTGTATGTCCGCTAAAGGAATCTGCACCATGGCCGCCGTAGTAATCGCTTCACTTGCTCCACTAAGCCTGATGAAGGGCACCCTATCAGGGCCCGAAACGTTGCAACTGGCTATCACTGGTGTGATATAATGCACAAATAAAAATCAATGAACACACATCTTTAGTGCTGTCTCGAATATTTCCAATAAGAAAGGAATCCGCACGGTCGCAGCTACAATCACGAAATTTGGCACACAGGTACAACAGGTGTCCGGGAAGGTTTTAGAATGGGTCTCATTCCTGAGATATTCCCTAAAAATGCATTAGCCAATGCATTAGCGCTGTGGATGACACTGTTAAAGAGGTATTCCGGTTACCATAAATATACTTTATGTTTTAGACTAAGGGTGCATTCACATCACCGTTAGGGCTTCCGTTCAGTCTTTCCGTTATAACATCGTTATAACGGAAAGAAACGGAATCCCTAGGACGGACATCAAAACGGACACCTTTAAGAGGCATTCCGTTTTGATCCGTCATAATAGAAGCCTATGGCTCTGCATAACGGATCCGTCTGGTTGCCGTTATGCTGGACGGAAAACAAAGTCCTGTCGACAGGACTTTGTTTTCCGTCCAGCATAACGGCAACCAGACGGATCCGTTAAGCAGAGCCATAGGCTTCTATTATGACGGATCAAAACGGAATGCCTCTTAAAGGTGTCCGTTTTGATGTCCGTCCTAGGGATTCCGTTTCTTTCCGTTATAACGATGTTATAACGGAAAGACTGAACGGAAGCCCTAACGGTGATGTGAACGAGCCCTAACTCATTATCAATTATTACCTCATATAATATAAATTTCACATATTTACCGTTCAGTAGTAATAAAAGATGTTTTCTTCTACTGCTACCCACTGTGTTTCCTCCTAAATTACTATAGCATCGACCTGTAATTCAGGCCACCTTCAAAAGAAGGACTTAAAAGCCCCACGCCCCTCTCACTCTGCAGCCGACAGGGATTGCAAAAATGAAGGTAAAAATCATCTTCTGGCAGCTGCAGGGAATGGAGGGAGGGTGAATTTCTCCCTGCAGCTCATGCTCAGACTGCACAGTGCTGCTATCTGAGAGTGAGCTGTTCAAAAGGACATCCCTGTGTCCATCCAGGCCCTGCACATGACAGAGGACAGGGAGTCTGAAAGCCAGACTGTCCAGCCTCCCCCCAACATGAAGCCTTGCCACCGGTCCCCATGAAGCCACACCCCTAAACACGAGGCCATGCCCCCTGGTTCCATGAAGACATTGAGGAGAAGCTGTCTGAGCGTGAGCTACTGAAAGGGTGGACAGGCCCTGCGCCGGACGGTGGACAGGGAGTCTGAGAGCCAGACTGTCCAGCCTAAAACCGGACCTCTGGCCACCCTAGGGGCAGGCTGATGTTAGGGTGGCCAGATGTCCGGCTTTAGGCTGGACAGTCCAGTTTTCTGGCTCCCTGTTCTCCGTCTGGCACAGTGCTTGGACGGACGCAGGGATGTCCACCCTTTCAGTAGCTCACGCTCAGACAGCTTCTCCTCTGTGCCTTCAAGGAGCCAGGGGGCGTGGCCTCATTTTTAGTGGTGTGGCTTCATGGGTACTGGGGGCGAGGCTTCACGTTTGGGGGAATGGCCTGTGAGGTCCAGCTTTCTGGGGGGGGAGACAGTGGCCACCCTAGCTGCTGTGGAGGTCACAGTTAAAGGGGAGGACGCTGTGGATGTTTCTGTTAAGGGGCGGGCACTGTAGAGGTCACTCTCGATATCTTTTAACGACACACAAACATTAAATGAAATAGATGAAATATACCCAGGCAAAGCCAGGTCCTTCAGCAAGTAAAAAATAAAGATCATTGTCATTGTTGCACACAGAATGCCCATACTATTAAAATATAAACTGAGTTATTCTTTGCAGTGAACTCTGTAATAGAAACTGTCAAAAATGGCAGATTTGCCTTTTTTGGCACTTCTCCCCAAAAAACTAAATGCATATACATTCCAAAATGTATCAATAGCTCTGCCTACAACATGGGGCCACTTCTACGTTTTTTTCCAGAGTTCCTAACCCGCCCCGCCATCTCCTATCTACTCCATTGCCAGACTTTCATCTGCTTCATCCATAGCTATCATCTTTTGGCTCCTGTCATCTAGTGGCGAGTTTATCTCATTACATGGTCTTCCAGTACAATCCTGCTGTTGTGCAATTCAACCCTACTGTAAGTCCTGGGGAAATCTGTATAGCAAGGAACACCTAGCACTTTGGAAAGGTGACTACTACCGGTGAAGTTCAGTTCTGTGGTCTTGTGCAATCACAATTCTCCAAACCCCATTCTTTAAATGTCCCAGCATTCCTTGGTGGTTCACTGACTGAACATAGTATGATCTGATGACTTGCAGATCATACTATTATAGTAGTTGCACCAGGCAATCTACAAAGAAAAAAAAAAGGGGGTTTGTGAGCACATCCCAGTGCGCAGGTGTAAGTCGCCATGGCTGAAAGCACAAAAACAAACACAAACAATGCGACAGCACTCTGCAAACACCAATAAGTAAATACAATTGTGCCATACTCACTATAGAAAATGTATTAACACGTTGTCGACCTAGAACGAGAATGCTCGTCCTAATATGGCGTTACTTAACGCCCTAGGACGAGCATTCTCGTCCTAGGGTTAACGTGCCGCTGGCTGCCCGCTGCCGCAATCTACAGCAGGGGCCCGGCTGATACTAACAGCCAGGCCTCTGCTGTATCCGCCAGCACCGGTGATTACACCGATGCCGGCGGATTAACCCCTTGTATGCCGCGGTCACGCTGACCGCGGCATACAAGGTAATTGCGGCAGTTCTTAAAGCCATCGGGTCCCCGTGAGGCGGTGGGGGGGGCCCGATGGCTGAGATGGAAGCCCCGATGCCTTGCCCAGAGGCATCGGGACTCCCATCTACGGAAGCCCAGGAGACCCAGCCACAGCGCTGGGTCTCCTAGGCAACGGTCAGCGTCTCACAGTGTGAGACGCTGACAGTTGAATGCAGCACAATACAGATGTATTGTGCTGCATTCAATAAGGGATCAGACCCTGAAATGTTAAAGTCCCTTACTGGGACATAAGTGAAATGTAAAAAAAAAAGTTAAATAAAAGTGTTTTAACAAAAAAAAAATAAAAAAATAATAAAGTTTCAAAAAAAAAAAAAAGCCCATTCCCCATAAAGAAACACATAAACATAGAAAAAAAAAATAAAAAATATACATATTAGGTATCGCCATGTCCGTAAAAACCTGCTTTATTAAAATATCACATGATCCAGCCCGCCCGGTCAACACCGTAAAAAATAAAAACTGTCTAAAAAAAGTAATTTTTGGTCACATTTCATCACAAAAAATGTAATACCATGCGATCAAAAAAGTGTATGCCCCCCAAAATAGTACCAATCTAACCGTCATCTCATCCCGCAAAAAATGAGCCCCTACCCGAGACAATCGCCCAAAAAATAAAAAAACTACAGCTCTCTGACTATGGTGACCCTAAAACATGATTTTTCTTTGTTTCAAAAATGGTATTATTGTATAAAACTTAAAAAATAAAAATAAGTATACATGTTAGGTATCGCCACGTCCGTAAAAACCTGCTCTACAAAAATATAGCATGATCTCTCCCCTCAAGTGAACACTGTAAAAAATAAAAAATAAAAACTGTCTAAAAAAAGCCATTTTGTGTCACATTTCATCATAAAAAATGTAATACCAAGCGATCAAAAAAGCGTATGCCCCCAAAAATAGTACCAATCTAATAGTCATCTCATCCCACAAAAAATTAGCCCCTACCTGAGACAATCGCCCAAAAAATAAAAAAACTACAGCTCTATGACTATGGAGACACTAAAATGTGATTTTTTTTTTGTGCTTCAAAAATATTGTGTAAAACATAAATATAAAAAAAGTATACATATTAGATATTGCCGCATCCGTAACGACCTTCTCTATAAAAATATCACACGATCTAACCTGTCAGATGAATGTTGTAAATAACAAAAAATAAAAACAATGCCAAAACTGCTAGTTTTCGTTACCTTGCCTCACAAAAAGTGTAATATAGAGCTACCAAAAATCATATGTACCCTAAAATAGCACTAACAAAACTGCCAACTTATCTCATAGCTTCCAAAATGAGGTCAGTTTTTTGGAGTTTCCTACTCTAGGGGTACATCA
Organism: Rhinella marina; assembly: GCA_900303285.1. Lineage (NCBI taxonomy): Eukaryota > Metazoa > Chordata > Amphibia > Anura > Bufonidae > Rhinella > Rhinella marina. Next base: position 216,392 of record ONZH01023284.1, read on the forward strand.
AATGTGACATGGCAACTTAAACTTTTTCCAGTGAAATCTGCCCTGGCGTTCCTTTCCTTCTGCACCCTGCCGTGTGCCTGTACAGCAGTTTACGATGACAAATGGGGCATTTCTGTAAACTACAGAATCAGGGTAATAATTACTGAGTTTTGTTTGGCAGTTAACCCTTGCTTTATTCTCAGAATAAAATGATTCATATGGAAAATCTGTCAAAAAAGTGAAATTCGGAAATTTTGGCTACATTTTCCTTTAATTCTTGTGGAACACCTAAAGGGTTAAAAACGTTTGTAAAATCAGTTTTGAATACCTTGAGGGGTGTAGTTTCTAAAATGGGGTCATTTTTGGGTGGTTTCTATGATGGAAGCCTCACAAAGTGACTTCAAACCTGAACTGGTCCTTAAAAAGTGGGTTTTGGAAATTGTGAAAAATTTCAAGATTTGCTTCTAAATTTCTAAGCCTTCTAACGTCCCAAAAAAATAAAATGTAATTTTCAAAGTGATCCAAACCTGAAGTAGACACATGGGGAATGTAAAGTCATAACTATTTTTGGAGGCATTACTATGTATTTTAAAAGTAGAGAAATTGACATTTGGAAATTTTTCTAAATTTTTGGTAAATTTGGTATTTTTTTTATAAATAAGAATGAAATATTTTGACTCAAATTTACCACTGTCATGAAGTACAATATGTGACGAGAAAACAATCTCAGAATGGCCTGGATAAGTAAAAGCGTTCTAAAGTTATCACCACATAAAGTGAGACATGTCAGATTTGCTAAAAATGGCCTGGTCCTTAAGGTGAAAAATGGCAGGGTCCTTAAGGGGTTAATGCTATGTTATAGATGTGAGATTCTTGGCAAATGCATTGTGTACATAATTATTTGTGCCTGTCCGCTAACAAGGCGATCTCTTTAGGACAGGAACCTATGCTAAATACTACCTCTTCTGGTGTCATACTGGCCTCCATTAAAATCAGGGAATGCAGGCTCCACATGCATGCTGAGCCCACTCTGTATTTTACCTCTCCTGGAGCCAAATGTACACCAGGCAATGTACCGTAATCTGATGCAGGAAAAACGACCCGACCAACTATAAAACAGGAGCTTAGCAAAACTATTAGACCACATTCACATGGACCATGACATAATTGCTGTGAAAACAATGGCGTTCAGCACAACTGCCATCTTTTTAGGTTGATTTCACACATTGTTTCCAGTGGCATTTTTTTTTTTTTTTGCAGTAAAAACAACAGCTCCAGATGTAAGCTGAAGCACTATGGGAAACACAAAACATGCTTTTTTTCTTTTTTCCTCCTGGAGTTTTTGTCACTTAAGTGGCATTTTTGCTTTTCTTAAAAAATGCAGCATGATGAAAATGGCATAATGAAACACTAAGGCCCCATTCACACGACCGTATGTTCATTTCCGTATCTTATCCATATTTTTGCGGATAAGATGCGGAACCATACGGACCCATTCATTTTTCCATAGGAGAAAAAAAATGCGGAATGCACACCGTGTGCATTCCGCATCCGTATATTACGGAAGTTCTCCCGCAAAAAAAAAAAGGAAGCATGTCCTATACTTGGCCGCAAAACACGTCCATAGCCCCATTAAAGTCAATGGGTCCGCAAAATTACGGAACAGTACGGAAGACTTTCCGTATGTCTTCCGTTCCGTTTTTATACAGACACAGAATACATACGGTCGTGTGAATGGAGCCTTAGTAGTAGGACACAATGTGCAAAAAAAAAAAAAAAACCAACACCACAAAAAAACTGCAGTAAAAAACACAGATGACCAAGGCCTTTAGCCATGTGCCTGGAGCCACATAAAACTTCATATTCACAGCACTCCTGATAACAGCTCCACAAGAGGTATATTTATACTGCTCTCCAAAGCCCCTACCTAGTGCTGTCAGCAGTTTAGCATGGTCATCACTTTAGACACAAATTAGCTTTATATGCCAGTGAGCATGGCTGCCAGCTCAGAGTCTGGCCGCTGCAGAGAGCTGAATTATTTGTGAAGATTACATTTTTTTATATGTCAAAGAGCACAAAGTATCGTTTTTATTCTCCCATAATGTTTCAGTCAGGAACACCTAGCAGAGCCTGCAACTACACAAACCACCAGCAGAGGGAGCGCTTACAGTCCACCTGCTAGAGCTCCTGTTCTGGTGCTCTCCACAGGAGCCTGGTAGACATGTGCTTTACACAGCAACAAACAGGAGCTGCCTGCAGTATACACGTCTGGGGGGGGAGGCAACTGTCCCATTGCTTCTTCTCAGTAACTGCACGGAGCGCTAAGCATAACAGGCCTATCCTAATCACAACAATCTCTCCTTTAGGAAAGCTTCCCTGACAGAGAGGTGGTACTGCTGACAGACACCATTAACCCTGCAATAACTGGGGACTATGTAAGCAGCAGCACGGAGGCCACAGGAGAGATAGCAGCAGTACTATGACCGCCACACCGAGCAGTCACCACACAGAAGGTACATGTTGTTTGCATAAGGTAATACCCTAGCAGCGCCCTTGTCCCGCCCCGCGACCCACCTCTGCCTCCTGATTGGCTCTTTAAGTAAAGGGGCTGCGCGGAGCCTCAGCCAATCAGCGCAGTGTTGCTAGCTGCTCGCCGCTACGTATAGGTGGATTCAGGTGTCACTTATGTGTGAGCTGGTTTGGTTGTTCTTGTGTATAACTGCATAGAGCTCAAATGCAGATCTGGCTGGAAAGTGGCTACAGCTGCATGACCATTTCCACTCGGGACTCTGTGTAACGTCTGGCAGGGCGCTGTAAGTGGCGGAGGAGCGGGGATTGTGTGCTTGTTGGTGCGGATGTATACTGTCATAGCAGTGGTGACAGGCTGCACGCAGATCATGGGGGAGTGGGACTTGTCAGCCAGCAAAACATGCGCAAGAAGAAGAGTTTTACTAGAGACTGTGGCCTCTGCGGAGGAAACGCTGCTCTGTCCATTATGTGCTCTTGGCTTCTAGTTTGCTCATGCATGCTGAGCTGCGTTTTCCCTCCATGCGGTTTATGCCTAGCTAGCGGTAGGTTATTGTTGCGACATTTGCTGAAGGTACACAGACTCCCCTGCGGTATTGACGCGGCAGTCTGCAGGGACGGCCGGAGGGGAAGATTCCGCTCACTTGGTCCTGTCAGACATGTCCAGACTGGGCCTGCTGGAGGGGGAGAGCCCATGTGGCTGCCTTATTTACTAACATTCAGGAATGGAGGAGGGTTTGCCCTGCTCCCAAGGCCTGAGACGCTCGGGTGACAGCCCCAGCTGTTTTTTGGGGGTTGTCACTGTTCTTTTATAATAAACGATATGTATTAAAGCTAAAGCAAGCGAGAAGTGGAGGAGTTGCCCCTAGCAACCAGTTATCTGGTTGCCATGGCAGCGCCACTGTTTGTTGCATTAGTTTTAGTAAATATCTACATCAGGGTTCAGCAACATTCTGCACTCCAGCTGCTGTGAAACTACAACTCCTAGCATGCACACTGGCTCAGCTGTTCTTGTAACTCCCACAGAAGTGAAAGCAGGATTTTGGGAGTTGTAGTTTCAGAACAGCTGTAGTGCTGGAGGTTCCTGATTCCTGATCTAGATGGTGTATCTCAAAGTTGTGCCGCTGATCATCCTCTCCAGAAGTGTCATATATGTCTTGTCCAGAAGGAAGTGATTGTTATGATCTTACAGCAACAGATCACATGTCTCGGTCATTGTCATGTAATTATAGGGATCCCAAGACATGTTTCCGAAGTATTGATGCTTTAAAGAGATTTACTTTTGGGGAGTAAAGCAAAGCCTTGATGTTATAGATCTTGATAATTACTTTCTAAACCCGCTCTTGTCAAAAATAGGCCAATTCACTATGCTGGATAGAAGGAAGTTATAAAATAACTTGCCAGTAGTCATCTAGGTGGTTCTGTTTTGGTGATTAGTGAGGGTAGTCATCTGGCTGGTTCTGGTTATATGGCTAGTGAGGGTAGTCATTTGGGTGGCTCTAGTTCAGTGATTAGTGAGGGTAGTCATGTGGATGGTTCTATGACTAGTGAGGATAGTCATCTGGTTGGTTCTGGATCAGTGATTAGTGAGGGTAGTCTTCTGACTGGTTCTGAATCAGTAATTAGTGAGGGTAGTCATCTGGCTGGTTCTGGCTCAGTGATTAGTGAGAGTAGTCATGTGGCTGGTTCTGTGACTAGTGAGGGTAGTCTTCTGGCTGGTTCTGTGACTAGTGAGGGTAGTCTTCTGGCTGGTTCTGTGACTAGTGAGGGTAGTCTTCTGGCTGGTTCTGTGACTAGTGAGGGTAGTCTTCTGGCTGGTTCTGTGACTAGTGAGGGTAGTCTTCTGGCTGGTTCTGTGACTAGTGAGGGTAGTCTTCTGGCTGGTTCTGTGACTAGTGAGGGTAGTCTGACTGATTCTGTGACTAGTGAGGGTAGTCATCTTGCCTGATTCTGTGATTAGTGAGGGTAGTCTTCTGCCTGATTCTGTGATTAGTGAGGGTAGTCTTCTGCCTGGTTCTGGATCAGTGATTAGTGAGGGTAGTCTTCTGCCTGGTTCTGAATCAGTGATTAGTGAGGGTAGTCATTTGGGTGGCTCTAGTTCAGTGATTAGTGAGGGTAGTCATCTGGCTGGATCTGTGACTAGTGAGGGTAGTCTTCTGCCTGATTCTGTGATTAGTGAGGGTAGTCTTCTGCCTGGTTCTGGATCAGTGATTAGTGAGGGTAGTCATTTGGGTGGCTCTAGTTCAGTGATTAGTGAGGGTAGTCATCTGGCTGGTTCTATGACTAGTGAGGGTAGTCTTCTGGCTGGTTCTGTGACTAGTGAGGATAGTTATCTAATTGGTTCTGGATCAGTGATTAGTGAGTGTAGTCATCTGGCTGGTTCTGGATCAGTGATTAGTGAGGGTAGTCTTCTGTCTGGTTCTGTGATTAGTGAGGGTAGTCTTCTGGCTGGTTCTGTGATTAGTGAGGGTAGTCTTCTGGCTGGTTCTGTGACTAGTGAGGGTAGTCTTCTGGCTGGTTCTGTGACTAGTGAGGGTAGTCTTCTGGCTGGTTCTGTGACTAGTGAGGGTAGTCTTCTTGCTGGTTCTGTGACTAGTGAGGGTAGTCTTCTGGCTGGTTCTGTGACTAGTGAGGGTAGTCTGGCTGGTTCTGTGACTAGTGAGGGTAGTCTTCTGGCTGGTTCTGTGACTAGTGAGGGTAGTCTTCTGGCTGGTTCTGTAACTAGTGAGGGTAGTCTTCTGGCTGGTTCTGTGACTAGTGAGGGTAGTCTTCTGGCTGGTTCTGTGACTAGTGAGGGTAGTCTTCTGGCTGGTTCTGTGACTAGTGAGGGTAGTCTGACTGATTCTGTGACTAGTGAGGGTAGTCATCTTGCCTGATTCTGTGATTAGTGAGGGTAGTATTCTGCCTGATTCTGTGATTAGTGAGGTAGTTTCTGCCTAATTCTGTGATTAGTGAGGTAGTCTTCTGCCTGATTCTGTGATTAGTGAGGGTAGTCTTCTGCCTGATTCTGTGATTAGTGAGGGTAGTCTTCTGCCTGATTCTGGATCAGTGATTAGTGAGGGTAGTCTTCTGCCTGGTTCTGGATCAGTGATTAGTGAGGGTAGTCATTTGGGTGGCTCTAGTTCAGTGATTAGTGAGGGTAGTCATCTGGCTGGATCTGTGACTAGTGAGGGTAGTCTTCTGCCTGATTCTGTGATTAGTGAGGGTAGTCTTCTGCCTGGTTCTGTGACTAGTGAGGGTAGTCTTCTGGCTGGTTCTGTGACTAGTGAGGGTAGTCTTCTGGCTGGTTCTGTGACTAGTGAGGGTAGTCTTCTGGCTGGTTCTGTGACTAGTGAGGGTAGTCTGACTGATTCTGTGACTAGTGAGGGTAGTCATCTTGCCTGATTCTGTGATTAGTGAGGGTAGTCTTCTGCCTGATTCTGTGATTAGTGAGGGTAGTCTTCTGCCTGGTTCTGGATCAGTGATTAGTGAGGGTAGTCTTCTGCCTGGTTCTGGATCAGTGATTAGTGAGGGTAGTCATTTGGGTGGCTCTAGTTCAGTGATTAGTGAGGGTAGTCATCTGGCTGGATCTGTGACTAGTGAGGGTAGTCTTCTGCCTGATTCTGTGATTAGTGAGGGTAGTCTTCTGCCTGGTTCTGGATCAGTGATTAGTGAGGGTAGTCATTTGGGTGGCTCTAGTTCAGTGATTAGTGAGGGTAGTCATCTGGCTGGTTCTATGACTAGTGAGGGTAGTCTTCTGGCTGGTTCTGTGACTAGTGAGGATAGTTATCTAATTGGTTCTGGATCAGTGATTAGTGAGTGTAGTCATCTGGCTGGTTCTGGATCAGTGATTAGTGAGGGTAGTCTTCTGTCTGGTTCTGTGATTAGTGAGGGTAGTCTTCTGGCTGGTTCTGTGATTAGTGAGGGTAGTCTTCTGGCTGGTTCTGTGACTAGTGAGGGTAGTCTTCTGGCTGGTTCTGTGACTAGTGAGGGTAGTCTTCTGGCTGGTTCTGTGACTAGTGAGGGTAGTCTTCTTGCTGGTTCTGTGACTAGTGAGGGTAGTCTTCTGGCTGGTTCTGTGACTAGTGAGGGTAGTCTGGCTGGTTCTGTGACTAGTGAGGGTAGTCTTCTGGCTGGTTCTGTGACTAGTGAGGGTAGTCTTCTGGCTGTTCTGTAACTAGTGAGGGTAGTCTTCTGGCTGGTTCTGTGACTAGTGAGGGTAGTCTTCTGGCTGGTTCTGTGACTAGTGAGGGTAGTCTTCTGGCTGGTTCTGTGACTAGTGAGGGTAGTCTGACTGATTCTGTGACTAGTGAGGGTAGTCATCTTGCCTGATTCTGTGATTAGTGAGGGTAGTATTCTGCCTAATTCTGTGATTAGTGAGGGTAGTCTTCTGCCTGATTCTGTGATTAGTGAGGGTAGTCTTCTGCCTGATTCTGTGATTAGTGAGGGTAGTCTTCTGCCTGATTCTGGATCAGTGATTAGTGAGGGTAGTCTTCTGCCTGGTTCTGGATCAGTGATTAGTGAGGGTAGTCATTTGGGTGGCTCTAGTTCAGTGATTAGTGAGGGTAGTCATCTGGCTGGATCTGTGACTAGTGAGGGTAGTCTTCTGCCTGATTCTGTGATTAGTGAGGGTAGTCTTCTGCCTGGTTCTGTGACTAGTGAGGGTAGTCTTCTGGCTGGTTCTGTGACTAGTGAGGGTAGTCTTCTGGCTGGTTCTGTGACTAGTGAGGGTAGTCTTCTGGCTGGTTCTGTGACTAGTGAGGGTAGTCTTCTGGCTGGTTCTGTGACTAGTGAGGGTAGTCTTCTGGCTGGTTCTGTGACTAGTGAGGGTAGTCTTCTGGCTGGTTCTGTGACTAGTGAGGGTAGTCTTCTGGCTGGTTCTGTGACTAGTGAGGGTAGTCTGACTGATTCTGTGACTAGTGAGGGTAGTCATCTTGCCTGATTCTGTGATTAGTGAGGGTAGTCTTCTGCCTGATTCTGTGATTAGTGAGGGTAGTCTTCTGCCTGGTTCTGGATCAGTGATTAGTGAGGGTAGTCTTCTGCCTGGTTCTGGATCAGTGATTAGTGAGGGTAGTCATTTGGGTGGCTCTAGTTCAGTGATTAGTGAGGGTAGTCATCTGGCTGGATCTGTGACTAGTGAGGGTAGTCTTCTGCCTGATTCTGTGATTAGTGAGGGTAGTCTTCTGCCTGGTTCTGGATCAGTGATTAGTGAGGGTAGTCATTTGGGTGGCTCTAGTTCAGTGATTAGTGAGGGTAGTCATCTGGCTGGTTCTATGACTAGTGAGGGTAGTCTTCTGGCTGGTTCTGTGACTAGTGAGGATAGTTATCTAATTGGTTCTGGATCAGTGATTAGTGAGTGTAGTCATCTGGCTGGTTCTGGATCAGTGATTAGTGAGGGTAGTCTTCTGTCTGGTTCTGTGATTAGTGAGGGTAGTCTTCTGGCTGGTTCTGTGACTAGTGAGGGTAGTCTTCTGGCTGGTTCTGTGACTAGTGAGGGTAGTCTTCTGGCTGGTTCTGTGACTAGTGAGGGGTAGTCTTCTGGCTGGTTCTGTGACTAGTGAGGGTAGTCTTCTGCCTGATTCTGTGATTAGTGAGGGTAGTCTTCTGCCTGGTTCTGTGACTAGTGAGGGTAGTCTTCTGGCTGGTTCTGTGACTAGTGAGGGTAGTCTTCTGGCTGGTTCTGTGACTAGTGAGGGTAGTCTTCTGGCTGGTTCTGTGACTAGTGAGGGTAGTCTTCTGGCTGGTTCTGTGACTAGTGAGGGTAGTCTGACTGATTCTGTGACTAGTGAGGGTAGTCATCTTGCCTGATTCTGTGATTAGTGAGGGTAGTCTTCTGCCTGATTCTGTGATTAGTGAGGGTAGTCTTCTGCCTGATTCTGTGATTAGTGAGGGTAGTCTTCTGCCTGATTCTGTGATTAGTGAGGGTAGTCTCTGCCTGGTTCTGGATCAGTGATTAGTGAGGTAGTCTTCTGCCTGGTTCTGGATCAGTGATTAGTGAGGGTAGTCATTTGGGTGGCTCTAGTTCAGTGATTAGTGAGGGTAGTCATCTGGCTGGATCTGTGACTAGTGAGGGTAGTCTTCTGCCTGATTCTGTGATTAGTGAGGGTAGTCTTCTGCCTGGTTCTGGATCAGTGATTAGTGAGGGTAGTCATTTGGGTGGCTCTAGTTCAGTGATTAGTGAGGGTAGTCATCTGGCTGGTTCTATGACTAGTGAGGGTAGTCTTCTGGCTGGTTCTGTGATTAGTGAGGGTAGTAATTTGGGTGGCTCTAGTTCAGTGATTAGTGAGGGTAGTCATCTGGCTGGTTCTATGACTAGTGAGGGTAATCTTCTGGCTGGTTCTGTGACTAGTGAGGATAGTTATCTAATTGGTTCTGGATCAGTGATTAGTGAGTGTAGTCATCTGGCTGGTTCTGGATCAGTGACTAGTGAGGGTAGTCTTCTGGCTGGTTCTGTGACTAGTGAGGGTAGTCTTCTGGCTGGTTCTGTGACTAGTGAGAGTAGTCTTCTGGCTGGTTCTGTGACTAGTGAGGGTAGTCATCTGCCTGGTTCTGGATTGGTGATTAGTGAGGGTAGTCATCTGCCTGGTTCTGGATTGGTGATTAGTGAGGGTAGTCATCTGCCTGGTTCTGGATCGGTGATTAGTGAGGGTAGTCATCTGCCTGGTTCTGGATCGGTGATTAGTGAGGGTAGTCATCTGCCTGGTTCTGGATTGGTGATTAGTGAGGGTAGTCATCTGGCTGGTTCTGGATCAGTGATTAGTGAAGCTAATACATGAGTAGTACTGCACATAAGGAGTTCAGATGGCTACTTTTTATTTTTCTACAGCCCTTCTTCCTCCGCCATTACCGCTGAAGTACACAGTCCGGGCTGCTGTGCTGTCATAATGGAGAGGGCTGATGTGTGCATGCACAGCAGTCCTGACAATGTATTTCTGCGCAGCTTTCAGTGCTGACAGCGGAGGAACAAAGGAAGTAGGAAAAGTGATCTGGATTTGTTATCTGCAATACTACTCAGGTATTACCGCTGGTAGTAGTCCAAGATCCAGAATAGGACATGTTCTATAATTTGGGGAACACCCACTCGGATGTGTGTATGACCCCATAGAAATGAATGGGATTGTGTGTTGGGCTACACTGTTTCTATCTGTCTGCTCCACAATCGGTTCCATGTGTTATGCCCATGACAACTTCAATGCTTGTATTGCCTTGATGACAAGATTACAAGGTCAATGGGGATCATTTTCAAAAGTTTTACGCTGGGTTTTTGGCATAAACAAGTAGCAACATTTTGCAGCTTTGTGTGTTTTCCATCCCTCTTGACACTTTGTGGGTGGGGCTTTGCAGAAGGGGAGGGGCCAAAGTGTCTAGAAAACTAGCGTAAATTATAACTGCAAGCTCCTGGCTGAAGTAGGTTTCAGTTTCTGGCGCACGGACAGGAGATGTGACAGATTTATTATGAGGTATGCGCCTCTTAATAAATTAACCGGATTTTCCATCAACGAGCTTGTCGCTAAGACTGGCGTGTGAAGCGCTGATCTTTAGTAAATGACCTGTAATGTCAGTAGTTTGCAGTGAGGTAGTTATCAATGGACGGCATGGTAATGTAACATTAGATTCTTGACTTGTATCGATGAGTACATGTAGGAAGAAGAACCGTGGTTTTGCCTGAGGGACGTGGATCCCACACTTGAGGCCTCTTGCGTAGATCCACATGGCCACAGATCAGTGTAGCGCTGCCAGCATCGTAACAAATGAAAATGAATTGGGTCGCGGTGCTGTGGGGAGCAACAATTGGAAGAAATGCAAGCCTGCTGCTGTAGGCCCATTTGCTTTTGTTCATTTCAGTGTGGGCAGCGCGATCTATGGCGGTGTGATGTGTCAGTGTGCAGACCCTGCCTTGATTCTAATAATCAGGAGCGATGATATGTCAGATCTTCATCTTGTAAAAGGCGAACAGTGCAGCCCTTCTGTAAATATATTTAGCCCTGGCTCCTAAGACTATCGACTGAACGATCATTCGGCAGTATGTATACAGTATGTATGTTCATTCTATGGGGAATGTGGAGGACGCCCCTGATAGACACTTACCTAGCTGGAGCACAAAAGGAAATATTAATTTCCCCCGAACCTCGTCTCCCCCAACATCATCTGTCAGGGAAGAGTCGGAGCTTCCTACACACGTTAGGGTTTCTTGGCGGGTTCAACCTGCGGCCCTCCACCTATTGCAAAACTACAACTCCCAGCATGCCTGGAAAGCCTACAACTATCAGTCTACAGCCGACCATGATGGGAGTTGTAGTTTTACAACAGCTGGAGGGTCACAGGTTGAGCATCCCTGAACTAATGTATATGACCACCTTAACAGGTAGAGCCAACATATTGTCTCCCATAGCTGCGTATAGAATGTATCTTGTGAGGAAAGCAGGAGGATGTGGTGATGGAAACATCTTCTCAGTATGCTTCTTAAAGAGGTTATCCCATGATTAATGGGAAAAATAAAAATGAGATCATATAGTACATGGCAACCTCTTTTTAACAAAGCTAGAACCAGCCCTGTACCTCGCATGGATCCAGAGATCTCCCCATTCATTGCTCCAGTGGCTCTGCAAGATTTATTTCAGGGGGCGTGTCCTTGCTCAGGGGAGATGTCCTGTAATTGTGACAGCTTCTAACAGAAGATATGGAAGGTGGCAGTTGAAGGTTGGAATTGAGCATGTGTGTCCACCTCAGCAAGGAGGTCAGAGAGATGAAAATAGCAAACAGCAGGTGGCACTATACATTTTATTTAATAATTCATTGGCTGTACTAAATTCTTAATTACATGCAATTACAAAAGTATTGAGATCTAGGTGTTGGTTTGAATAATGTAAAATAGTTCTCATGGGACAACCCCTTTAATATACTGCATTGTAATCTGCTCTAATCTCACGTACTTGTCAAAATTGTGTTAAAGGGGCTATCCTGGAAAAGCTGTTTCCAAAGACAGCGCCGTACATTGTATAGTGGCAGTGCTTGGTATTGCAGCTCAGATTGACTTGAATGGGGCTGAGCTGCAAGTAGGCCACGTGACTGATACACAGTGATGTAATTGGCCTAGGAAGAGGTTGCAGCGCTCAAGGCCTCTTCTAACAGCTGATCGGTGGGGGTCATGGGTGTTGCACTCCCACAGATCTGATACTGATGACGTATTCTGAGGATAAGTCATAAATATCTTTTTCTGGATAACCCCTTTAAGTACTTGCATGCATATGGTGTATTCAGATAAATGGAAGATACATTTGATCCACAGGCTTAGGAGCCGCTTGAATGATCCTAATGTGTGACTGACAGCTGCCTCTGTATATACAGAGATATCGGTCAGCCACTGAATAAGACCGCCCACTGGACTCCTAAGCATAACAAGAGCAGCAGTTTTCAAGGGTCACCCAGTTTTCAAGAACTCTTGATATTTCATAGAAAGATGTCCAAAAAATAATTGGTGGGGATCTGATTGCTGAGACCCCCCACTGATCGCTAGAACAAGGCGAGAGAAGCGCTCATATATTGTACACTCAGTCCTCGCTGCAGAGGCCACAATTGAGAGGGGCCATAGACTTCTACTGAGCCTGTCTCCTGCAGCGAGGAGAGAGTGTATTATACAAGCCCTTTCTTTTCCTTCTTCTACCGATTAGCGGGGGTCTCAGCACTCAGACTCCCAATGCTGAGAAATTTTGATGAATTACGTTTTTGAACTCATTGACCCTTTAATGAATGGGAAACGACTTTTTTCACATAACTATATATCAATTTGCTCAGCTCCTCATGCTCTATAATATGCTGCCTGCAGATTGCACTGTATGGTCAACATGACAGGTTTCCTTTAAGGTCATTGTGTGCTCTGGATAATAGATGAAGGCCTCGTACGGTACTCGGGTCATGTGTGTTTTTGTTTTTCTGCATACATCCATGTGGCGGCTCTATTATTTCACACACATACACCACGGAAAGTATTTTGGCCTCTGGTCTGTCCCAGTCTTGGTTTTTGAGATCCGGGTAACATAAAACACATGTAACCATAAGCAGACACAAACAGAAAGCAGATGACGTCTTCAAGAGCAGAAATAGTAGACATTTTTCATGCATAGTTGGCGTCTTCTGACACTGAATCCTAATACTCAGCTGAAAGAACATAACAAAGGTGTACAAGGCCAAATGTAAGTCGCTACTTGAAATCTTTGTTTACCAGCTAAAGGTCAGGGCTATATATACTTCAATGGGCGCGTTGCATTGCTAGCTAATATCATAGTCCGTCTTTTCTGTGTATGTAATGTAATCAATGTACAGTGGGTAGTAAAATGTGAAAGTGCATTACAGGCCTCATAAACGTGGGCCCGATTCTCTTCAAGTAAGACTGGGAAGATCTCAAATCGATACAATTGATTGACTTGCATGGACTGGAACTAGGGCCCTACATTATTAGTCTGCAACTTACTTGCATTGATGCCTTGTGTCCTGTTATGGTCTTAAAGGAACACTCCTGGCAAAATAGTGCAGGACCTAAGGGAACTGGTGTACGACAGAGACACTCAAGGAGCACCAAAAAGAGAATCTCTGTTTTGTTCGGTCCCCTGAGGTACTATGTAATAATTTATCAGTTTGGCCTCATACATCCTCTTAACCCCTTAACACAAATGTGTTGTTTGTGTTAAAGAGGTTATCCCGTGACTAATATAAAAAAGAAAATCAGACATCATACAGTACATGACAATCTCTTTCTAACAAAGCTAGATCCAGCCCTGTACCTAACATGGGTCCAGAGATCTCCCCATTCATTGCTCTGCTAGATTTATATCAAGCTGACAGCTCACGGGAGTGTCTTTTCTTCTGCAGCTCAGGGGGCCATGCTCTACCTATCACAGCTCAGGAGGGAGTTGAAGGATGAAACTGAGCATGTGCGGCCTTCTCAGTGAGCAGGTCAAAGAAATAAGAAAAAAATAAACTGCAGATGTGCTATACAGATATGTTTGATTGAATAACTCAGCGGCTATACTAAATTTTTAATTACATGCAATTATAAAAGAAATCAGATCCAGGTGCTGGTTTAAAAACTGTAGAATATTTTCGTGTCAGAGCCCCCAGCGGCAAAATTGCCGAGCTCAGTTACTATGACTGTCTGGGGCCTTGTGAAGGCTCCCAGGCCTGTCATAGGAAGCTGGCTGCTAAGCCATGATAGTAATAGTGATTTTTATTTTGGCAGCCAAAAAATATTATTGGGCTCTTAAAGTTTCCAGCGTAAGCTCCTTAAGGCTTCATCCACACGACCGTATGAAGCCTAAGGGTTATTATTTTTTTTTTTTGTAATTTTTTTTTTTTTTTTAATAGATGAATTTTACAATTCAGCTGCATTGGAGCAATAAAAAATGGTTGCATAGGGGGTCATACCCATTAAACGTATTTTTGAGACCCAAAAATTCTAATTTTTTTTCTTTCTCTGCAGCAAAACTAAACCTTCAGCTAATATGATTTACAGCGGCAGTCATATGAGGGGGAAGTGGGTTCCTTGTTGAATACTATGTACACACAGAGTTGCGATGGATTGTAGAATGTAATATGTCTTCCTGTGTGCTCTATGTAGTCGCACGCTCCCGTGTCTCACCCTTCTGGCCTCTGTTGTATTAGATTTAGTCATAGAAAGATAAGAAAGCGCTCTAACAGCTGCTATCAGCAACCCCTTAAGGGCAATGAATAAATAAGCATATACATTAATAGCATAAAGGCACGAAATGCATTTTCCAACCATTTCATTAAACATCCCACTGAGCATTGACTAAATTACATACAACATCACTTTCTTCTGTGTGGATGAAAATGGGAATAGAGATCTTGTGCTAAACAGAGTAGATAATGGCTGATCTGCCGTCTGTGGCTTGGCGATGAGAACTTGAGGCCCCCATGCACATTAGTCTATCGTCTGCCGGCCCTGCCATTTTTAGTGGGAGCGGCTGACCATCTTTAGTGTATGGGGGAGATCCTGACCTGATCTTTCTCTAGCAAATCATTTATCAGAGGAAAGCTGGGTTTCCACATTCAGGTTTTTTAGATGCAGTTTTTGAGGCCAAAGCCAGGAGTGGATTCAAAAAGAGAAGACTTGGTCTTCCTGTTACGTGTCCTCTGACTTTGGCTTCAAAAACTGCGTCTGAAAATATGAACATGGATACCCAGCTGGAAAGGAACATTAGCACATGCTAGTTACATGGGTAATCAAGTGACTTTTAACATAGTAGATGTACATAAAGTGGCATATGTATGTTTTATAGGACAGATATTGCATGGTGGTTGTAATAGTGCTCTTGGAGCTGGGGTCATTGGTTCAGTAGGTTATAGCAGTCTTGAGGTGACAGCTGTCAGGTTGAATTGAAAGTCTGTGGCGACGCCTTTGGTATTAAGTAGCAGACTTCTATGGAATCTGGAATAGTCAGTTTGTTAAATCTCATCCTTAGGCCTCATACACATGACTATGGGGCTGCAAAACATGGGCACCAGCCGTGTGCACTCCGCATCGCAGTGTGGTCCCATTGACTTCAGTGGGTCAGTGATCCGTAAGATGCGGAGTAAAGATAGGACATATCTTACCTTTTGTGGTGTTGAAGCATGGACCCGGAAGCCCATGGAAGGACTTGCGTGTGTTTCCGTTGGTAGCCCCACGTTTATGTGCATGAGGCCTTATACTGTTGTGTATTAAAGGGGTTGACTCGCTGAAACAACTTCTCCCCAACTTAGAAGTGTTGGATTGGCGGGGGTCTGACCGTGAGGATCCTGGCCGGTCAGGAGAATGGGGGCCCATGCTCCCCTCTTTTAATGGCGCTGCAGCATACATAGTATCTTCTGCTCCATTCAAATGAGAAATGCAGAGACCCATTCTCATGGTTGGTGGGGTCCCCAGCAGTTGGACCGATCAGACATATATCCTGTGGTGATGGGATAACCCCTTTAAAGGGCATCTGTCAGCAGTTTTGTACCTATGCAGCTGGCTGACCTGTTACATGTGCACCTGGCAGCTGAAGACATCTGTGTTGGTTCTATGTTCATATGTGTCTGCATTGCTGAGAAAAATGATGTTTTAATATATGCAAATGATCCTCTAGGAGCAACAGTGGCTTTGCCAAGTGCAGAGGGTGTGCTAGTTGGAGAGAGAGCAGAGCCTCAAGGTGTAATGTCAACGCCCCTGTTGCTCCTAGAGGCTCATTTGCATATTAAAAGCATTTTTCCCAGCAATGCAGGCACATATGAACATGGGACCAACACAGATGTCTTCAGCTGCCAAGTGCACATGTAACAGGTCAGCCAGCTGCATTGGTACAAAACTGCTGACAGCTGCCCTTGGCTCATGTTTTGTCTTCAATGTTTGTTATACAAGTGCATCTCAATAAATTAGACTATCATCAAAAAGTTGCTTTTTTTCCCAGTAATTCAGTTCAAAAAGTGAAACACACATATTATATAGAGTCATTACAAACAAC
This sequence comes from Rhinella marina, assembly GCA_900303285.1. Classification (NCBI taxonomy): domain Eukaryota; kingdom Metazoa; phylum Chordata; class Amphibia; order Anura; family Bufonidae; genus Rhinella; species Rhinella marina. The sequence goes on from ONZH01023284.1 coordinate 232,375, forward strand.
GTGAACTTTTTCAAGTGTTTATTTATGTTAATGTTGATGATTATGGCTTACAGCCAAGGAAAACCTAAAATTCATTATCTCAGAAAATTAGAATAATTAACCCAAAACACCTGCAAAGGCTTCCTAAGCCTTTAAAAGGTCCCTTAGTTTGGTTCAGTAGGCGACATAATCATGGGGAAGACTGCTGACTTGACAGGTGTCCAGAAGGCTGTCATTGACACACTCCACAAGGAGGGTAAGCTACAAAAGGTCATTGCTAAAGAAGCTGGCTGTTCAGAGTGCAGTGTCAAAGAATATTAATGGAAAGTTTAGAGGAAGGGAAAAGGGTGGTAGAAAAAGGTGCACAAGCAACAGGGAGAACCGCAGCCTTGATAGGATTGTTAAGAAAAGGCCTTTCCTAAATTTGGGTGACATTCATAAGGAGTGGACTGCTGCTGGAGTCAGTGCTTCAAGAGCCACTACACACAGACGTATCCTGGACATGGGCTACAAGTGTCGCATTCCATGTGTCAAGCCACTTATGACCAATAGACAACGCCAGAAGCGTCTTACCTGGGCCAAGGAGTAAAAGAACTGGACTGTTCTCAGTGGTCAAAGGTGTTGTTCTCAGATGAAAGTAAATTTTGCATTTCATTTGGAAATCAATGTCCTAGAGTCTGGAGGAAGAGTGGAGAGGCACACAATCCAAGCTGCTTGAGGTCTAGTGTGACGTTTCCACAATGAGTGATGGTTTGGAGAGCCATGTCATCTGCTGGTGTAGGTCCACTGTGTTTTAGCAAGACCAAAGTCAGTGCAGCTGTCTACCTGGAAATTTAAGAGCACTTCATGCTTCCGTCTGCCGACAAGCTTTTTGGAGATGGAATTTTTATTTTCTAGCAGGACTTGGCACCTGTCCACACTGCCAAAAGTACTAATACCTGGTGTAATAACCACAGTATCACTGTGCTTGATTGGCCAGCAAACTCGCCTCACCTTAACCCCATAGAGAATCTATGGGGTATTGTCAAGAGGAAGATGAGACACCAGACCCAACAATGCAGATGAGCTGAAGGCTGCTATCAAAGCAACCTGGGCTTCCATAACACCTCTGCAGTTCCACAGGCTGATCGCCTCCATGCCACGCCGCATTGATGCAGTCATTCATGCAAAAGGAGCCCCAACCAAGTATTGAGTGCATTTACTGTACACACTTTTCATTTGGCCAACATTTCTGTGTTTTAAAAAAAAAAAATTACAGTTGGTCTAATATAATATTCTAATTTTCTGAGATAATGACTTTTGGGTTTTCCTTGGTTGTAAGCCATAATCATCAACATTAACGTACCGTATTTTTTGCTTTATAAGACACACCTTTTTCCCCCCAAAAGTAGGGGGGAAATGGTCGTGCATCTTATAAAGCGAATACTAGTGAACGCTTCCATTATGGAAGCGCTCACTAGTATGTAATAAGTGCTGGGAGCGAGAAGTTATACTCACCCTCCTGCGCTGCAGCTCCTCTCCGGATCTGGCGCTCCTCTGTCTTCTCCTACTTGCGCTGCACTGTCCTGACCCCGTACAGCGTCAGGACGTGCTGCACGCAGTTAGGTGACAGTGCAGTGCTGGCAGAAGACAGAGGAGCGCCGGACCTGGAGCGGAGCCGCACAGGAGAGGTAAGTGTGTTTTTTTATTTTGTTCTGATGGGGAAGAGTGGGCTGATCTGAGGTCTGATGGGGGCACAGTGGGCTGATCTGAGGTCTGATGGGGGCACAGTGGGCTGATCTGAGGTCTGATGGGGGCACGGTGGGCTGATCTGAGGTCTGATGGGGGCACGGTGGGCTGATCTGAGGTCTGATGGGGGCACGGTGGGCTGATCTGAGGTCTGATGGGGGCACGGTGGGCTGATCTGAGGTCTGATGGCACAGTGGGCTGATATGTGGGCACAGTGGGCTGATCTGAGGTCTGATATGGGGGCACAGTGGCCTGATATGGGGGCACAGTGGGCTGATATGGGGGCAGAGTGGGCAGATTTAGGCTGATATGGGGGCTGATTGGCTGATTTGAGGTCTGATGGGGGCAGAGTGGGCTGATTTGAGGTCTGATGGGGGCAGAGTGGGCTGATTTGAGGTCTGATGGGGGCAGAGTGGGCTGATTTGAGGTCTGATGGGGGCAGAGTGGGCTGATCTGAGGTCTGATGTGATGTCCTGAAATTTAAGGGGGTCTGATAAAAAATATTTTTTTTTTATTTTCCTACTCTAAAATCTGGGGTGCGTCTTATCAGGTGTGTCTTATAAATCGAAAAATACGGTAAATAAACACTTGAAAAAGTTCACTCTGTAATGACTCTATATAATACATGTGTTTGACTTTTTGAATTGAATTCCTGAAAAGACTTTTTGATGATATTCTAATTTATTGAGATGCACTTGTAGATGTTCTTCAGAATGTAACAACTAATTACATTACAGTATTCTAGCTCTTCCATTGACATCTGATTTTTCTTGTTTATTTTTTGTTCCAGGTCCTGGGAAATTAAGCCCTGTTTGTGGACACCGTAGCAAATAATCTGTTTTCTTCAGCGTGTGGAGCCTGCCCCCACACCCATAACCTGCCAAACCACGGCCTTTACCTGTGTCTTCCGGTGTTTCCCGTGCGATCCTTCCTGCGGGAGCGCCTCGTGGGCCACTCCAGAATTCACGCAGCGTTCAGTGGCTCCAATGGTGAAAATGACAAGGTCCAAAACGTTTCAGGCCTACCTGCCATCCTGCCACAGAACATACAGCTGCATTCATTGCAGAGCTCACCTGGCAAATCACGATGAGCTCATATCAAAGGTAAAAGGGGTTTTATACTTTGGTGGCCTCCCCTTCTGATTTCTCTCACAGATGTGACTCGCCAGTAGTACTAGTTAGTGATTTTGTGCTCACTAATGAATATTCCAAGTGATTAACCACATATTTAGCTCATCCGTGCTTCGCTGCCTTATCACTATGGCTGATTGGTCTTTATGTGGAGTCTACTGAGACACCAACTTCCTCCTTCACTCCAATGATGAGGAGATGTTAGCTGGCTTCCTATAAGATATGTCTGAGTATGTATTAGATTGTGAGCTCCACTGGGACAGGGATGATGATCTATGCACAGCACTGCAGAATATGTCAGTGCTACATGAATAATGAAAAATAAATCTCATTTCTCCTTTGGCTCTTGGGTGCTGGCTGACTTCCCTCTTGATCTGCGTGTGCTTCTCCATTCATGTAGTGTACCATAACACAGACCTTTTATTTGCTGCTCTGCCATTTTTCTGGTATTGTGACGTCTGCTGTATTTGAATAAGTGGCATTCTGCAACCAGACCTTCATGATTTTATTTACGTTGATTTTGGTAAAAAGTCTGATCTTGCCTAAAGGGGTTCTCCAGGAATAATGAGATTTTCTCAAGTGCCAACAACCTACCTCTCTGACCGTAATATTCCTTCTTACGTCCTCTGTGGTGTCTCCATGTTCCAGTCCTGCAGTGCCGATATTCGGTGCAGCATCGGCAGGGTCACATGCTCCACTGCAGCCAGTGACTGAAAGAGGCAGGCTGCTGGTTCTTGAAAAAAATCTCGTTATTCTTGGAGAACCCCTATGATGGCTTCATTCACACATCCGTATTTTTCTTTTCCAGATTTTCAGTCCGTGTTTCTGCAAAAACCTTCTGTTTTTACCAATTGTACATCCGCATCCGTTCCGTTTTTCCGCCAAAAAAAAAGGAAGGAGGAATATATGTTGGTAGGGTATTTCTATTATTTATTTCTATTTCGTGGAAATGGATCTGCAATTGCGGATGATATGCGGATGACATATTAATGCATTCCGCATATCATCCGCATTTTTTGCAGACCCATTGACTATAATGGGACCACGGACCGCATACGCGGACAAAAGTAGAACAAGCTCTATCTTATTTGCGGATCCGAATAACGGAACGGAACAACGGATGTGGACAGTATACGGAGTGCTGTCCGCATTTTTTCAGGACCCATTGAAATGAATGGATCCGCATCCTATCCGCATTATTTGCGGATCGGATCAGGAAAGAAAAACAGAACGTGTAAATGAAATCTGTGTACATTTTTAAATTCCCTGCCGGCCCTCTAAGTATTTTTTTTAATTTATTTTTTTATGCAACAGTGTCCCTCCTTCCTTAGTTCTGGTGTATCTGGTAATTCACTGTGGTGAAGGGGGTGACAGCCACAGCAATAGTTCTGTTAGCTCTGGCGCTGCCCGGTCATTGCAGACATTGTCAGACCTGTCTGGCTTTGTTAGATCCACCATATTTCATGAGACCACACAGTGAGGACATCATTCCAGGAATCATTACCAGGGACTACAATGAAGACTTAATTCCAAGGGACTTCAGACAGAAGCTTTGCTGGGGAGAAGTGGATTGTAAAGGGGTGAAGCATTCACTACATGCAATTGTGAGAGATGGTAGATTTAGTGAGATCACGCTAAGCCAGGCTGGTCTTGTGCTGTCTGCATTGGACTGTAGCAGAGCAAACATACAGACTTCATATTGGCTAACCACAGTAAATTACCATATGGTGCAAAAGAACAAAGGGGGGCATATTAACATATTTAAAAAAAAAAAAAAAAAAACTTTTGAAACTTGGAATTATGCACTCTGCAACTTTTTTTTTTTTCTTTTCTTTAGAGGAGACCCCAATTATACATGTTCCTATAAACTCATTCAGGTTAGTCTGGATGGCGTACTGCATGTCCAGTAAACTCCTACAGTCTCCCTATACGGGTGTGGAAGGGAGCACATTAACTAGGGTGAACCAGTTTCCAGGAGTCGTGATGAAGTGATTGTGCTTAAAGGATTTGATCAGGATAAATATTTACCTACAGTATTTCTCCGAAGACCAGTTCATCTTGAACAACTCCTCCTACATCCAGTTGATACCAGTCTAAATTTTTTGCTAGTATTGTGTATACAAATGAAAGGGGAGATTGGTATCTTATGTGCATGCTTTTATAGGGCATCAGTTACTGCAAAAAGGTTCCTTGGGAGAACGGGCTAATTGCATAATTTCTCCATCTGAGAAAAGCTCTTTAAACTTTGGCATTAAAGGGCATCTGTCAGCAGATTTGTACCTATGAAACTGGCTGACCTGTTGCATGTGCACCTGGCAGCTGAAGACATCTGTGTTGGTCCCATGTTCAGATGTGTCTGCATTGCTGAGAAAAATTATGTTTTAATATATGCAAATGAGCCTCTAGGAGCAACGGGGGCGTTGCCATTACACCTAGAGGCTCTGCTCTCTCTGCAACTGCTGCACCCTTTGCACTTTGACAGGGCTGTGGAAACATCATAACTCCTGGCCCTATGAATCAAAGCGAAGAGGGCGCAACAGTTGCAGAGAAAGCAGGGAATCTAGGTTTAACGGCAGCGCCCCCGTAGAGGCTCATTTGCATATATTAAAACATAATTTTTCTCAGCAATACGAGCACATATGAACATGGGACCAACACAGATGCCGTCAGCTGTCAAAAACATGCAACAGGTCAGCCAGTTTCATAGGTACAAATCTACTGACTGGCGCCCTTTAACAGTCAGTGTATACCGTTATATTTCTATGTATACCACAGTATACAGATATATCTTCTTGATATATACCTCCAATGAAAGGCTTGCATGTAGCCTGCAGAAAGTGATGTGGGTCATGGAAGACAATTAACTTTTTTATGGTTTGAGATCACCTCCCATTAAGAGTGGCTATAATTCTAGTAAGTATTACATGAAGACACGCTGTGTGCTTAACTAGGATGATGCAGGTCATATGAGAAATGTGGAAACATACTGGTTTAACTTGGGGATGACATTATAAATGACTTGGATCCACTGCGTAGGTTTCACTCCCTCGATTGTTGAAACAGACTACCCTTTGTCCACTCTTCTTATCTTTACCCGATTGAAATTTAAGAAATCAGAATGTGATAAAAAAATTCTGACGTGTAAAGTGATCTGCAGTGTAGACTTTAAAGCCACGGCAGGACTTTCTGCTGACGATTTTTGCTACACATTTCACACTTTGCAGTGAAATTTCCACTGTCGAAACCCTGCAAAATCTGCCCTTTGTGGTCATATTCTAATAGCAATCCCTGAAACGCCAGCTGTGAAACTACAACTCTCAGTGTGCTCCATTTACTTCTATGGGAGTTCCAAGTATAGCAAAGCAAGTGTGCATGCTGGGAGTTGTACTTTCACCACAGCTGGAGGTTGCTGATTATTAAAAATATAAAAAAATAAATAAAAAAAAGCCTACTGTGCCCCCATTTGACCTCAGATCAGCCCACTGTGCCCTCATCAGACCCCACATCAGCCCATTGTGCCCCATCAGACCCCACATCAACCCAGTGTGCCCCCATCAGACCTCAGATCAGCCCACAGTGCCCCCATCAGACCTCACATCAGCCCACAGTGCCCCCATCAGACCTCACATCAGCCCACAGTGCCCCCATCAGACCTCAGATTAGCCCACAGTAGTGCCCCCATCAGACCTCAGATTAGCCCACAGTAGTGCCCCCTTGAGACCTCAGATTAGCCCACAGTAGTGCCCCCTTGAGACCTCAGATTAGCCCACAGTAGTGCCCCCTTGAGACCTCAGATTAGCCCACAGTAGTGCCCCCTTGAGACCTCAGAACAGCCCACAGTAGTGCCCCCTTGAAACCTCAGATTAGCCCACAGTAGTGCCCCCTTGAAACCTCAGATTAGCCCACAGTAGTGCCCCCCTCAGTCCTCAGAACAGCCCACTAGGCCACCATAAGAATAAAATAAAAAAATCCCTTACCTGTTCTGCGCCGCGGCTCCGCTCCAGGTCCGGCACTCCTCAGCCTTCTTCTCCCGGCGCTGCACTGTCATCTGACTGCGTGCAGCGTCAGGTCAGAGTGCGCGCACTACGTCCTGACGCTGTACGCGGTCAGGACAGTGCAGCGCCGGCCCCGGAGAAGAAGAGGAGCGCCAGACACCGGAGCGGAGCCGCGGCGGAAGACAGGTGAGAGATTTTTTTTATTTTATCTGGCGGGCGCCATTTTAGGAAAATCGAGTTCACGATTTTCCTAAAAAATAAAATCGTGAGGCTTTCAATTGGCGAATTAATCGAATTAATTTGATTAATCGTCCAGCCCTATCTGTAACAAATGTTGGCTGTCTGTGATTTTGGAATAAAATAGAATCCAGATAAAAGAAAATTCTGGTTGGCACCCCTGTTGGGTCATGATACAGTCATAGACAAACGCCAACGTCACAAACATGTTGTCAAAGCCACGCTTGCAATATACAATTACCTGCCTTTAATTAGGATGCAACCTAATAACCTGACTGTTACTTATACTAGAGATGCCAGCCTGAAGGTTTCTCCACATCCATTTTACAAACCGTTATGCAGGCCTAGTCTACTTCCAAGACGTCTGCTAAAACTGGGTGAATAGACATCCGCTCCCTGATAATTGACAATAGAGAGCCCTTCTCCATTCTTCACTAGATCCTGAGCATGCTCATTCCAATAATAGTATCCGCATTCATTCTTTTCAATAGAAGTAATCTTATTTATCCATAGGACTACCTTTCATTCTAGAATGACTACTAGAACTATTTGTATATAGAATGTGCCCTATCTGAGAGCAGGATATGGTTGGGGGAGAGAAGCTGAGCTCTGTGATATATAGGTTTATATGACTGGAGAGGGACTTAGAATAAGACCAGGTTCACATAACCGTTTAGTCGATCAGAAGACAACAACAAAAAACATCCGTTGTGCTCATTTTGTGGATCAGAACGGAAAACTAAATGGTGATGTGAAACCAGCTCCTCACAGGACTCCTAGGAGAGACCCTGAGAATCCTGATTGCCCCACCCACACAGGATTAACAGCCTTTTGTATATACCCACTGATACAGAGAAAGCTGTCAATCACTGTCAGGCTGCATGCACATGACAGTGAAAAAGAAAAGTCTGTTAAAAACGGACACACTTCAGTCAGTTTTTCATGGTCATTTTTCAACCACTTAGGCCCCATTCAGATGGCCGTAATATTGCGTGTCCGCAGTAATGCGGACCCGCAATACTACGGCTGCCGCCTGGCGTGTGTTCCGCAGCGCTGCGGATCACACCTGGGCGCCCCATTCAAGATGCCTATATAATGCCTATGTTGGCTGCCCGCTCCCATAGAAGTGAATAGGGCCGCATCTATTCCGCAATATTGTGGATACGACCCCGTTCATACAGTCGTGTGAATGGGGCCTTATGCTTTCATTTCCCGCTTCTAATGGCTGTTTTTCATGGTCGTTAAAAATGGCCATGAAAATGGATGAATTTTATTGGCTTTTTTTTTTTTTTTTTAAAGATATAAAGATCCCAACCCCTACTGTGCTCTCAGTATACATAATGTCCCCCAACAGTAATAATGTCCATCATAGTGGGCCCCATTTGTAATAACGTCCCCATACTGTCTCCTCCAGCTGTAATGTTTTGCTTCAGAAAAAAGAAAAAAATACGCACCTCATCCACTTGCATGCACAGAGACAGTCGCTCCTCTCTTCATTGAAAAGGACCTGTGCTCAGCTGAGTGCAGGTCCTTCTGTAGGTCCTTTTCAATCAAGTGAAGGATGACTGCTGCCATATTGTTCTAGTGTACCCATTTTTAACGCCCGCAGGTGCACGCCTGTCTAAATGGCCGTTAAAAGCAGTCTTCAAATTGATTTCAGTGGGGTCCGTCTGGCCGTGAAAAAACCAGCCATGTGAATAGCCCCATAGGCTTTGATTGGTGCTAGAAATGGCTGCGTGACGGCTGTGTGCATGTAGCCTCAGTGTGTTTTTACTCAGGATTTCCCCAGTTTGAATGAAGTGCAAGATGTGTCCACTGCTCCATTGAACTCTATGGAAAAGTTGAAGATGGCACAGTACAAGAGCTATCTCCAGCAGTCCCATAGAGAAAATTGAGCAGCAGAACATATGCATGTCCTCTTCATTCACGTTGGGGCCCTATTCTTGAGATAGGAGGGGTTTGCAAAGAAAAACGGGGGTCAGTCAGCACATCCCAGTGTACAGCTACATGTTGCCATGGCTAAATACACAAAGGAAAAAAAATACAATGCAACAGCACACTGCAAACCAAATAAAGTACAAAAATGCCATAACAGAAATGTTCTGGTGCTAATGCTATGCTTATTTAGTAAATTTGAGATTCTTGTCAATATATTTTGTACAAAATTATTTGGGCCCGTCTGCCAAATGTCAAGGCGATCTCTGTAAGACGGGAACCTAACACTAATTCCTACCTGTCATGTGCCAGGACGGCCACCATAAAATTCAGGGAGTGCAGGTTCCACATGCATGCTCAGTCCACTCTGCCTTTTATCATTTTTTGCGGCAAAATGGCCTCCATTAAATCCAGTGAATGCAGGTACCAACTTGCATGCTGAGCCCACTCTATACCTCACCTGGTGCCAGAACGCTACCACTGAATGCAATGAGAATCCCACTCTATACCTCTCCTGGTACCAAAAGGCTTCCAGTGAGTGCAGGGAGAGCAGACTACAGCTTTATACCTACACTAATTAAAATCAGCCTATGGGGCAGACAGGCTGGTCAGGAGTGCACGACTAAATGGAGTAGCCACACCTCCAGTACAAACTGCAAAGAAAAAAGGGGGTCAGTCAGCACATCCCAGTGTGCAGGTGCACGTTGCCATGGCTAGATACACAAAGAAAAAAAATACAGGAGGGGTTTCCAGAGATGAAAAATACACCAATTGGATGCTTATGGCGTATCCTATTGTCTAGATGGGAATAACCCTCTAAGCAAATATATCAACTATGTAGACATGTATTCGTATAGTTACAGTGGTACATATTCACAACACTCCATTATGAGCGTTATCAAAGGCTAGTGTAAAACCATGATGTAAGGTAGCAGGACGGCTTGTCCTTTTTGTGTAACTGAACGGACCACAACCATGAGAATCTTGATTGTGTCTTGATCTGCAGTTGGTTAAAGGGGTTGTCCCACAAAAATATTCTACAGTTTTCAAACCAGCACCTGGATCTGATTTCTTTTGTAAAAAAAATTGTATAGCTACTAAGTTGTTCAGTAAAACGTATCTTTATAGTGCACTTAATTTCTTATTTCTTTGACCTGCTCACTGAGAAGGCCGCACATGCTCCGTTTCATCCTTAAACTGCCTCCTGATCTGTTATAGGGAGAGCATGGACACACCCCCTTGAGGTGTCTAGCAGAGCAATGAATGGGAAGATCTCTGCATCCATGTGAGGTACAGGGCTGGTTCTAGCTTTGTTAGAAAGGTATTGTCATGGACTGTATGATGTCTGATTTTCATTTTTTACATTATTCATGGGATAACCCCTTTAAGAATGACTTGGAAATGATGGTTCTAATCCCATGATATTCACCATTTGAAAAGGGTGCGTGTCCTTTGTTAGCTCTTGCCTAAGTATGCCAGTCTTGGGGCCCTACAGATGATATTGCATCTTTCATATGGCATCAAAAATCGTCATTTGTGTAAATGGGCATGTGCTGAAAAAATGGGAAACTCATTTTGCATTGTGTTGTGTGAAATAGGAACCCTTTAATTGAGCGCCAATCGATTTGTAGATCATTGAACAGGTCTGTAATGTCTGTAAAAGGACCTTTAAACGTGTTGTCCACCTTTTAGTTGTGTGTTTTTTTGCAACCGGCCCCAGAAATAACCCCCCAAGCCCCCTTCTTCCCTGTCCAAGCCAGAAGAGACACGTACTTACCTGGTCTCTGACACTGGGTCCCAGCTCCTTTGCTCCCCAGTTTCTGCTGTAAATATCTGCTTTGACGCCGCTGCAGCCAATGACTGGCTGCAGTGGGGACCTGACCACCTTGTGTCATGACAGTTGTTCAAGTGATGCAAGGGGGACAGGTCACTGCAGAAAGCCAGTGATTGGCTGCAGCGGCATCAAAGTGGATGTTTACAGTGGGGGACCCAAGCAAGGCAGCTGGGGAGTGGGGGAGCAGAAGATGGCCAACACCTTCAGTCCCAATTCTTTTTCTTGGGCAACTTTATTGTACAGGTAATAATGTGATACAGTATGAGTCTGGCATGTGATCCTGTGGACCCCCGGATGATATTTGTCGTCCTTTTGGTGGTGTATTCTGTTTCAGATAACTCCAGAGGACAGGGATAAGAGATAAGCAGGAATGTTCTCATCATGGATGGCGATGATTAATATCAGTTTGTCTCTGCAGTTCTTGCTGCAACAAAATCTCCTGTGCTTCATAGAAGCTAAAAATAGAGCTGAAATGAAATGCACAACAGAGCCAGCAAAAATGTGGAGAAAAAGCACGGAAAGTTTGACTTATGCTAAATAAAGTCTAGGCTTATTCTCTGGAAAATGTGAGCTGCTGGTCTGTAGAAAGATGTTGGTTTAGTTGGCTAACATTTACAAACTGGTGAAGAAAATAGTTCTGCGGAATGTCTAAAATGCCACGTGTTTTAATTGGGAGGCACTAACAAAGGCATATTGTAGGCACTCCTTCCTAAAAAGGAGGTATTAAGTTTGGTGCAGTAAGGCAGGGTTCTGACTGTATACTCCAGGGATCGGCAACCTTCGGCACTCCAGCTGTTGGGAAACTACAACCCACGGCATGCTCCATTCATTTCTATGGGAGTATACTCTATAGCAGGGATCAGCAACCTCTGGCTCTCCAGCTGTCCTAGACCTACAACTCCCAGAATCCTCCTTTCACTTCTACTGGAGTTACATGAACAACAGAGTAAGTTTGCATGCTGGGAGTTGTAGTTTAACAGCGGCTGGAGTGCCGACAATTGCTGATCCCTGCTCTATAGTGCGAGTGGAAACCAGTGCTTTTAATGAAAACACACAGCAAATAGATGCACTTAAAGGGGATGTATTAATTGGAAACCAAAAAGCACAGCTCTGTTTTATTTTTACTAGATAACATTTTTCATGGAAAGATTGTAAACTCTTTTTTTGTAAAAACTACCATATAGTGGACTGTGCCTAACAACGACCTACATTGGATTGTATAAAATCTCTAATGGAAGGCATTGGTATTGCCAACTCCCTAAGGGGCATTCGGGCTGTTGTGCAAAAATACGTGGGCCACCCAGCGTGTGTTCCGCAGCGCTCTGAACACACGCCGGGCGGCCCCATTGAAAATGCCTATACTTGTGCGTACGGACAAGTATAGGACATGTTCTATCTTTTCTTGCTGAGCCATGGCTCAGCCATGCTGCCCATAGAGGTGAACGGGCCCGCCCCTATTCCGCAAATTTGCGGAATAGGTGCGGACCCGTTCACATGGTCGTGTGAACAGGCCCTTAGTGATAAATCCACGTTTTGTTTGGGATCCTATGACAGTTGGGTTTGAGTATGGAGGCCTCATAGTGAGGGCTTCAGTCCTGCCTTTGCTGTGGAGAGGCACAGTGCTCTAACTGCTGGAGTGATGATCTGAGGAGCCATTGTATTATTGTATATGACAGTCAGTCACCCCTAGTAGTGATACAAGGTACACTAGCAGCTCAGCTATGTGCAGGACACATGTCTTGCCTCTCATGGCAGAACTTCCAACTGGTATTTCTCATCAGGATAATGCTCACCCACACACGGCAAGGGTTTCCCAGGAATGTCTCCACCAGATTACAACACTTCCTTGGCCTGTATGGTCACCAGATGTATCACCAATCAAGCATTTATGGGACAAGCTGTAATATCTGTGGGCAAACCTGTATGCCTTCATGTCCAACCGTATCTTGTATCCAGGCTAGAGGTGGCCTAACAGGTTACTGGAGACTCCATTAAATTGTACAGTTTTCTCAAACTTATCGTTTATCACAGAGGGGGCCTTTATGAAGGGGCTGTCCAGCTTGAGATTTCATTTGTTCCTGTCGGAGTTTTCCTTTAACATTTGCGTACCTCATAGTTGATGTAACTGCATTTATACAGTTGCTATGGAGATCACATGTAGAAGCGCTGGTAAGACACAGAGAAGCATCATCATATCAAAGAAAAATGTGCTTCCCATTAAATTACAGCTTTTCAAAGCTGTTTAAAAGTTGTTTCACTTGGCAAGCAAATACATACATAGAATAAATTATTGTGGATGCTAGAACAAGTGTTTCATAACCTATTTATGGCTTCTTTAGCATGAATCATTCTTCTTAGTGTTCATTTGTCCTACATCAGGGTAAAAAACTATTATACACAGTCAGGTAGGTATGACATGTAGGAACTCGCTTTTATATACCTGACAAATCCCTCAAAATAATCATAGCCCCAGCCACTGCCAATAACAACTGGAAATAAAGTGTGTGTGTGTGTGTGTGTATATATGTGTGTGTGTGTATATATATATATATATATATATATATATATATATATATATATATATATACAGTACAGACCAAAAGTTTGGACACACCTTCTCATTCAAAGAGTTTTCTGTATTTTCATGACTAGGAAAATTGTAGATTCACACTGAAGGCATCAAAACTGAATTAACACGTGGAATTATATACTTAACAAAAAAGTGTGAAACAACTGTAAATATGTCTTATATTCTAGGTTCTTCAAAGTAGCCACCTTTTGCTTTGATTACTGCTTTGCACACTCTTGGCATTCTCTTGATGAGCTTCAAGAGGTAGTCACCTGAAATGGTATTCCAACAGTCTTGAAGGAGTTCCCAGAGATGCTTAGCACTTGTTGGCCCTTTTGCCTTCACTCTGCTGTCCAGCTCACCCCAAACCATCTCGATTGGGTTCAGGTCTGGTGACTGTGGAGGCCAGGTCATCTGGCGTAGCACCCCATCACTCTCTCCTTCTTGGTCTGATAGCCATTACACAGCCTAGAGGTGTGTTTGGAGTCATTGTCCTGTTGATAAATAAATGATGGTCCAACTAAACGCAAACCGGATGGAATAGCATGCCGCTGCAAGATGCTTTGGTAGCCATGCTGGTTCAGTATGCCTTCATTTTTGAATAAATTCCCAACAGGGTCACCAGCAAAGCACCCCCACACCATCACACCTCCTCCTCCATGCTTCACGGTGGGAACCAGGCATGTAGAGTCCATCCGTGCACCTTTTCTGCGTCACACAAAGACACGGTGGATGGAACCAAAGATCTCAAATTTGGACTCATCAGACCAAAGCACAGATTTCCACTGCTCTAATGTTCATTCCTTGTGTTCTTTAGCCCAAACAAGTCTCTTCTGCTTGTTGCCCGTCCTTAGCAGTGGTTTCCTAGCAGCTATTTTACCATGAAGACCTGCTGCACACAGTCTCCTCTTAACAGTTGTTGTAGAGATGTGTCTGCTGCTAGAACTCTGTGTGGCATTGACCTGGTCTCTAATCTGAGCTGCTGTTAACCTGCGATTTCTGAGGCTGGTGACTCGGATGAACTTATCCTCCACAGCAGAGCTGATTCTTGGTCTTCCTTTCCTGGGGCGGTCCTCATGTGAGCCAGTTTCTTTGTAGCGCTTGATGGTTTTTGCGACTGCACTTGGGGACACATTCAAAGTTTTCCCAATTTTTCGGACTGACTGACCTTCATTTCTTAAAGTAATGATGGCCACTCGTTTTTCTTTACTTAGCTGCTTTTTTTCTTGCCATAATACAAATTCTAACAGTCTCTATTCAGTAGGACTATCAGCTGTGTATCCACCTGTCTTCTGCCCAACACAACTCATGGTCCCAACCCCATTTATAAGGCAAGAAATCCCACTTATTCAACCTGACAGGCCACACCTGTGAAGTGAAAACCATTTCAGGTGACTACCTCTTGAAGCTCATCAAGAGAATGCCAAGAGTGTGCAAAGCAGTAATCAAAGCAAAAGGTGGCTACTTTGAAGAACCTAGAATAGAAGACATATTTACAGTTGTTTCAAACTTTTTTGTTAAGTATATAATTCCACATGTGTTAATTCATAGTTTTGATGCCTTCAGTGTGAATCTACAATTTTCATAGTCATGAAAATACAGAAAACTCTTTGAATGAGAAGGTGCGTCCAAACTTTTGGTCTGTACTGTGTGTGTATATATATGTGTATATATAGTATATATTTTTATTATTATTTTTTTTTCATATTCAACTTTGAGCAGAAATGTCAAATTAACAAAAAATTCAAACAATAGGAGTGAGGGTCCGTCTCGCAAGAGCTTACAGTCATATCATGTATTGCATGGGCTTCCCTCCTATGTAACGTACTGGTATTGACGTTCTCATACTGATGTAGGAGAGTTTACCCATGCAGTATTATGTGTACTATAACATCTCATGGGCCAATTCTTTTGGTATCTGGCCCAGTTATGGAGTGGTAATGCCACCCTTTTGTATGACTGAGAAGGATCCTTTCACTCCATGGGGCAGATCTACTAAACCTGTAGATGGTGTAAACTTAGCCTGGCTGTCTAGACCTGGATGATAAATCTGATTCCCGGATGGACACTTTTCTCTAACTCTATACCAGCTATTGTTTGGCTTACTTTGACACCGAATATTACGTCAGAAATGTCTCAATTTTGGCACAAAATGTTGCATCTTGGGCGACGCCCCTGCTTGCAAAGGCCTTCCCCCTGTTCAAGTAAGGCTAAATTCACGCTGTGCGCTTCCTCAGGCCACCGCTGTACAGTGATACACTGTACACACTCGTATAGAGTGTACCACTGTACAGCTGCGGCCTCAGGAAGCGCACGGCGTCATAGCAACCAATGACGCCGTGCGCTCCTGCTCTCAAAAAGAGTACGGTCCGGGATTTCACGGACCGTCCCGGATCGTGCTCCATGATTTAGCCTATGACTGAAAAAGTTGTAGAAACCCTAATCGCACTAATTTGCACCACTTTTTAGACAGATTCCGCAGCATGTCAATTGTTTGTGCAGTTTCGCACGATCTCCTGTGATTGTGCCATAAATATAGCACCCATGTCACCATACCCTCGTTCTGTAGATGGGACGCTGTGAACAGGTAGACTAGGAGAGCCGAGCATGTGTGGCTGCGCCTCCATATACAATATAGCACCCATATCGCCATAGCATTTACCATATATTGCCTATGTGGCAATACCCCCATTCTGTAGATGGAATGCATTCTGGGACCCGTGCCTATTAGGCATTCATGGTGTATCCTGTGAGTGTGCCATAAATATCTAGGATGGGAAAACCTCTTTTAGCTCTTATTTACTTTTATCTTCAGTTGATTTTAGCGTCCTTTTAAGGGTAGGTTCACATAAGCGGTATAAGCTCCAATAGTCTGTTCCAGCAGAGGCCGGAAAGCATCCAGATCCCTGTTTAGTCCCATTATAGTCAGTGGGAAACTGGCAGTATGCGGCTATGCTGGATACAGTAAACTCCAGTAGTCTTTTCCTCTGCCGAAACAGACTACCAGAGTTCATGCCGCATATGTGAACCTACCCTAACTGGTAGAGACGTACATTATGTGGTTTGTTTTTATAGTCCAGACAACTGTCTGTATTGTGAGACCTGATAACAATTGGCTTTTATGAAGTCCAGAACTGTGATCTCTTAGTAGTTCAGCTGATTCTACATGGTGAAACTTTTACAGCTCTGTTGACGTCCTTGTGATAAGAGGTTCTTTATTTCTGTTTCACTTCTGAACATGCAGCCAGTGTGACTGGTACGGCTTGATAATGAATGCTGACATGCAGAAGTAAACAGGACTGACAACCAGAAAAACAGCACACCAAAGCTGTTTTATGGTAGTTTTGTGTGTCTAACAGCAATGACGCAACACCCCAACTTCTGCACACACCTCATTCTACAGGCTAAATTTAGTACATGGCTGCAGAGCGACGGCTGTACAACAACTACAGCCTGTAGTACCGCATATAAGGCCCAGAACAATACAATGTCCCATTTTTATAGCCATTTTCCCCATTTGTTGTAAGACAGATAGTTTTTGGCATTGCATTCATACATTTTGTGGTCAGAGGAGCAGTCAGCTAATGTCTCATATTCTGGATCATCTTCTCATAGAACATTGTGTATGCCAATCCAATGGTATTTCTCCTAGAAATGTACTTGACCACTGGGTATTCTCATTCCCTTCACCATATGGGATAAAAGTGCCTGGTCCTGTCAGTCAAAGTGGAGAGGGTGTGCAGCAGTTGCAGAGTGCCTCTAGGTGTAATGACACTGCCTCCATTGCTCCTAGAGGCTCATTTGCATACATTAAAAGATTATTTTTCTCAGCGATGCGGGCACATTTGAACATGGGATCAACACAGATGCCTTCAGCTGCCAAGCGCACATGTAACAGGTCAGCCAGTTTCATAGGTACAAATCTTCTGACAGATTCCCTTTAATATAAATGATCAATCAAAATCTTTAGGCCCCTTGCAGACGAGTGTGTGTCACGCACTGAGTCCACATCGCAGCTCCTGGCCTGAACTCCCGGCACTGACGGGGTCACATAGCATTATTATGACGCTATGTCAGTGTCATCTAATACATTCCAGAACTGTAATGGTTACATAGCATCATAAATCAATATAATGCTATGTGACCCCCGTCAGTGCTGGTAGTTCAGCTGTGTTGCGGACTCGGTGCGTGACACACGCTCGTCTGCAAGGGCCTTAGGGTATGGCCACATGGGGCAGAGTCTCCAATTCTAGAATTTCCATAGCAAAATCTATACATTACAAGTGGATTTTTTTTTGTGAAATCCACAGCATAAATTAACATGCACATTTAAAATCCGTGCCGCAGGTCCCTTTCTGCTGTACAGTCATGGCCATAAGTTTTGAGAATGACACAAATATTATATTTTCACATGATCTGCTGCCCTCTGGTTTTTATGTGTGTTTGTCAGATGTTTTTATCACATACAGAAATATAATTGCAATCATATTATAAGTAACAAAAGCTTATATTGACAGTTAGAATGAGTTAATGCAGCAAGTCAATATTTGCAGTGTTGACCCTTCTTCTTCAGGACCTCTGCAATTCTCCCTGGCATGCTCTCAATCAACTTCTGGACCAAATCCTGACTGATAGCAGTCCATTCTTGCACAATCAATGCTTGCATTTTGTCAGAATTTGTAGGTTTTTGTTTGTCCACCCGTCTCTTGATGATTGACCACAAGTTCTCAATGGGATTAAGATCTGGGGAGTTTCCAGGCCATGGACCCAAAATCTCTGTTTTGTTCCCTGAGCCATTTAGTTATCACCTTTTGCTTTATGGCAAGGTGCTCCATCATGCTGGAAAATGCATTGTTGATTGCCAAACTGCTCTTGGACGGTTGGGAGAAGTTGTTCTCGGAGGACATTCTGGTACCATTCTTTATTAATGGCTGTGTTTTTAGGCAAGACTGTGAGAGCCGATTCCCTTGGCTGAGAAGCAACCCCACACATGAATGGTTTCAGGATGCTTTACAGTTGGCATGAGACAAGACTGGTGGTAGCGCTCACCTCGTCTTCTCCGAATAAGCTGTTTTCCAGATGTCCCAAACAATCGAAAAGGGGATTCATCAGAGAAAATGACTTTACCCCAGTCCTCAGCAGTCCACTCCCTGTACCTTTTGCAGAATATCAGTCTGTCCCTGATGTTTTTTCTGGAGAGAAGTGGCTTCTTTGCTGCCCTCCTTGAGACCAGGCCTTGCTCCAAGAGTCTCCGCCTGACAGTGCGTGCAGATGCACTCACACCTGCCTGCTGCCATTCCTGAGCAAGCTCTGCACTGCTGGTAGCCCAATCCCGCAGCTGAAACACTTTTAAGAGACGGTCCTGGTGCTTGCTGGTCTTTCTTAGGCGCCCTGGAGCCTTTTTGGCAACAATGGAACCTCTCTCCTTGAAGTTCTTGATGATGCGATAGATTGTTGACTGAGGTGCAATTTTTCTAGCTGCGATACTCTTCCCTGTGAGGCCATTTTTGTGCAGTGCAATGATGACTGCACGTGTTTCTTTAGAGATAACCATGGTTAACAGAAGAGAAACAATGATGCCAAGCACCAGCCTCCTTTTAAAGTGTCCAGTGGTGTCATTCTTACTTAATCATGACAGATTGATCTCCAGCCCTGTCCTCATCAACACCCACACCTGTGTTAATGGACTGAAACGATGTTAGCTGGTCCTTTTAAGGCAGGGCTGCAATGATGTTGAAATGTGTTTTGGGGGATAAAGTTCATTTTCTAGGCAAATATTGACTTTGCAAGTAATTGCTGTTAAGCTGATCACTCTTTATAACATTCATCTGGAGTATATGCAAATTGCCATTATAAAAACTGAAGCAGTAGACTTTGTAAAAATTAATATTTGTATCATTCTCAAAACTTTTGGCCATGACTGTAGATTTTGTAGATCTTATCCACTGTGCTACTACTATAAGTTTGAGTGTGAGTTTTCCACCTGCAGCTCCATGATGGTAGATACACTGCAGATTTTCCATGTGTGAACATACCCTCACAATAGTCTGTATTCTGCTGTCTCTAGCTATCCCATCTGCAAAAGGGGTGTAGTCTGTAGTCCTCCTGAAGTGCATGTAAAACAAGGGAAGCAGATTTGTCATTTTAGGGTTTAAATCCTGGTTATGCTTTACTTTGTGAATATAATGTTTTCTCATTAGCATCCATTCATAGTTGTGGCTAAAGCCTGTACTAGACAGGCAGATCATCAAGTGATTGTCGGGAAGGAAGAGTTCGTTCCTGGAAATAGCCTGCCCGCTAGCGGAGGAGACTGCTGCTATTACACACAGTGATTTCCACAGTATGGGGAGGAGAGATCGCTATGCCATCGCTCGTCCCCATGCTGTTTAGTGGTTTGTCGGCAGCAGATCACTATTAGACAGCACGATCTGCCCCTGCAAGTGCTGATTTTTAAGCATGCTTAAAAATCAGAATTGCCTGATGAACGAGCAATATTAGATTGCAAGATGATCACTAATGAGCGTTCATATGAACGTTTGTTAGTGAATATCGGCCTGTGTAATACAGCCTTTAGTGATGAATGAGGTCTACCAGGGATAAAATGGTATCTGTGATATTTCTTGACTATACTTTTACAAGGTCAAGATATTTACTTTAGTGAGCCTCGCCAGACAGACCTGCATGTCTTCCACGCTCCGCTGCAGATTACCAGCCCTTATCTGTCTAGCTGTCTTCAACACTGGGAAAATGATCTGTAGGTTGAACAGTGCCACACATATACTGCACTGCTGTTTTATAGAAGCCATAATGGAAGCCAAATAGTTGATTATATTGATGTATGGTATTAAAATCTAGTATAAATAATACAGAAAGGCCCTGGGCAATTTCAAAGGTGAACGTAAACTAGTCGCTCAGCCTGAATCTACATGACCTTGGTCAACACTGGTTTAAAAACTCACAGCCATACAGTACTGAGGCTGTGGCAGAAGTTTGTCAGGACCATGGTGTCATATTGTCCATGAGCTCTGGTGCTCTGTGCAGCCACCACAGATTCTAAACTACATTATATAGACAAAAGTACTGGGCCACCTACACATCACACCTACAGGGGCTTTTATGACCTCTCATTTTAAATCCACAGGCATTAACTTGGAATTGTTCCCTTTCCCTTTGCAGCTAAAACAGCTTCACCCTTCCAGGAAGGCTTTCTATAAGATTTTGGAATGTGTTTGTTTGAATTTTTGTCCATTCATCCAGAAAAACATTCGTGAGGTCAGACAGTGATGTTGAATGAGAAGGTCTGGCTCATAATTTCTGTTCGTACCAAAGGTGTTGGATGGGGTTGAGGTCAGGGTTGTTTGTGGGCCAGTCTAGCACTTCCACACCAAACTCGCCTAAGCATGTCTTTATGGACCTTGCATTGTGTACTGTGGCAATTTTTAGGGAAGGGCCTTCCCTAAACTGTTCCCACAGCTATATTTGTCCAAAATGTCTTGGTATGCTGGCACATTAAAATTTCTCTTCACTGGAACTAAAGGGCCTAGGCCATCCTCTGAAAGAAAAACCTCATAGCATTAAGAGTCCAGAGTCTGCGTACTTTACACCGCTTCTTCTGACTCTTGGCATTGTGCTTGGTAATGTAAGGCTTGCATGCAGCTAATGTTTGTGTGGATGTTCATGCCAGAGGAGGTTTGGAAGTCTGCAATTATTGAGTTGGCAGAACGTTGGCAAATTTTACACACTATGCACCTCTGTCCTCAACACTTGGCAATTACGTTCTGTAACTTTGTGGTCTGCCACTTCATGGCTGAGTTGCTGTGGTTTCTGAACACTTACATTTTCCAATAATCCCACTCACAGTTGATGGTGGAATATCTAGGAGAGAAGAAATTTCACAAACTGACTTCTTACAGCAGTGACATCCTATTACAGTACTGCACTGGAATTCCATGGGCTCCTAGAATGACCCATTCTTTCACAAATGTTTGCAGATCCATTTTCTTCAAAATGCCCATTGTTTAGGGATCAATATCACTGCATGAGATCTGGTTGGTCTACTGTAATGGTGATCAGAATTGCCTATATTTTATTTGGAATTATTCCATAGAAATGCTGACTCAGACTTTACTTGCAGGTATTGTAATCCATGCTTAGCTGATAGTCATGACTCTTTTAGGCGTATAAAGAGAGATGGGTGAGTGGTGCAAAGTGAGAGGTTGTGGTGTAATAGCAGAACAGCTAAACCTGTGAGTCAGTGTACTCTTTTTCTGGATTTATTAAGAGTTTCCGACATTTGAACCCACACTCCAAAGACATACTGATAGGGACCTTAGATTGTGAGCCCATTGGGGACAGCCAGATGCTAATGTCTGTAAAGTGCTGTGGAATATAGAAACGCTATATAAGTGCATAAAATAAATAAATAAATTTGAACACAAAGTGAAAAATCAGAAAGTGTTGGTTAATGTGAAAGGGAAGGTGAGGATAAGGCTCCATTCACACGTCCGCAAATGGCGTCCTCAGAATTGCGGGACGGGTGTGGACCTATTCACTTTCAATGGGGCAGCAAAACATGCGCACTTCCGGTCCGCGGCTCTGCAGAAAAATAGAACATGTCCTATTCTTGTCCGCATCCACGGAAAAGAAAATGCATTTCTATTATAGAGCCAGCCATGCAAAATGCGGACCGCACATGGCCGGTGTCCGTGTTTTGCGGATCCGCAATGACAAACGGACGTGTGAATGGACCCCAATATGGAGTAACCAGATCAATGAGACCTCAGACCAGTGCATAGGGAAGACCATAAGTAATCAGAAGCTACTACATAAGTAAGCAAGATGTCCAAGAGGTGAATAAGCCATAATAAGTTGAGCTAATTTGAACTTTTTGTGATTGGCAGATCCAAGATCTCAGCTGTAATATTTAAGTAAGGCTGGGTTCACATCACTGTTTTGTTTTGCGTTCTTCAGATCCATCAGAAGAACATTTAAAAAAATGGATCCGTGTTTTTGAACATCAGTCGAGCTCCGTTACAGTGGGGGAAAAACACCATAGGTAGACCTCAACTATGAGAGACAAAATCAGAAAACAAATCCAGTAAATCACATTGTCTGATTTTTTTTAAAGAATTTATTTACAAATTATGTTGGAAAATAAGTATTTGATCACCTACAAACAAGCAAGATTTCTGTCTCTCACAGACCTGTAACTTCTTCTTTAAGAGGCTCCTCTGTCCTCCACTCATTACCTGTAGTAATGGCACCTGTTTGAACTTGTTATCAGTATAAAAGACACCTGTCCACAACCTCAAACAGTCACACTTAAAATCCACTATGGTGAAGACCAAAGAGCTGTCGAAGGACACCAGAAACAAAATTGTAGACCTGCACCAGGCTGGGAAGACTGAATCTGCAAAAGGCAAGCAGCTTGGTGTGAAGAAATCAACTGTGGGAGCAATAATTAGAAAATGGAAGACATACAAGACCACTGATAATCTCCCTCAATCAGGGGCTCCATGCAAAATCACCCCGTGGGATCAAAATGATCACAAGAACTGTGAGCAAAAATCCCAGAACCACACAGGGGAACCTAGTGAATGACCTGCAGAAAGCTGGGACCAACATAACAAAGGCTACCATCAGTAACACACTACGCCGCCAGGGACTCAGATCCTGCAGTGCCAGACGCATCTTACTGCTTAAGCCAGTACATATCTGGGCCCGTCTGAAGTTTGCTAGAGAGCATTTGGATGTTCCAGAAGAGTATTGGGAGAATGTCATATGGTCAGATGAAACCAAAGTAGAACGGTTTTCGTTCTGTTAGAGTGAATGCTGAGTTGTATCCAAAGAACACCATACCTACTGTGAAGTATGGGGGTGGCAACATCATGCTTTGGGGCTGCTTCTCTGCAAAGGGACCAGGACGACTGATCCGTGTACATAAAAGAATGAATGGGGCCATGTATCATGAGATTTTGAGTGCAAACCTCCTATCAGCAAGGGTATTGAAGGTGAAACATGGCTGGGTCTTTCAGCATGACAATGATCCCAAGCACACCGCCAAGGCAACGAAGGAGTGGCTTCGTAAGAAGCATTTCAAGGTCCTGGAGTGGCCTAGCCAATCTCCAGATCTCAACCCCATAGAAAACCTTTGGAGGGAGTTGAAAGTCCGTGTTGCCCAGCGACAGCCCCAGAACATCACTGCTCTAGAGGAGATCTGCAGGGAGGAATGGGCCAGCAACAGTGTGAGCCAACCTTGTGAAGACTTACAGAAAACGTTTGACCTCTGTCATTGCCAAAAAAGTATTGAGATGAACTTTTAATATTGACCAAATACTTATTTTCCACCATAATTTGCAAATAAATTCTTTAAAAATCAGACTGTGATTTTCTGGATTTGTTTTCTCACTTTGTCTCTCATAGTTGAGGTCTACCTATGATGTCATATACAGGCCTCTCATCTTTTTAAGTGGGAGAACTTGCACAATTGGTGGCTGACTAAATACTTTTTTTCCCCCACTGTAGCATCAGTTTGCACCAAAAAAATATGATCCGTCTTTTTGTGAGCATCAGTTATAATCCATTTGCTTCAGTTTGTCAGTTGCTTCAGAGATGCAGGAGGACTTATTCTCCTGTCTAAAATAACAGATCTCAAGCAACTGTTTGAAAACGGATGCAAACTGATCATAACAGATGCTCAAAATAACGGATCCATTTTTAAAAAAAAAGATTCTGCTCTTTTGACATATCAGAAGAACTGAAAGCAAAACGGTGATGACAACAGATAAGACCATTTATCATGGGTAAGGACCTCTATACCAATTGGAAACCACAGTCACTTAACTCTTGTGTGCGAGAATAACTTTAGGGATCATTCACATGAACGTAGTTTTGGTCCGTGTCCCATCTGCATTTTTTGCATGTTGGATGCGGACCCATTCACCGCAAAAGATACAGACAGCACACCATGTGCTACACCGTATGTCCGCCAAATGATAGAATATGTCGTAATCTTGTCCATTTTATGGACAAGGATAAGACTGTTCTATAGAGGCCAGGACATTCCATTCCACAGAATTCACATGGCATCCATGTTTGCAGATCCACAATTTGCAGACCGCCAACATCCAAAACAGCCAGCAGTTGTGTGCATGAGCCCTTATGGGAAATAGAAAATAAAATGTCACCCGTTGAGCCTCTGAGTTCTTTCAGTCTCTCTCCTAGGCACCACATATGGAGGACAGACCCCAGGAACCAGTGTGTATACGTGTGATGTATAGATTCAGCCTTGAGTATCTTCCATGATGGTGCAGGTTACACATAATGTTTTGGAACTACATGGTAATGTGTACCAATTTCCTCTGTAGACTTTGGCACAAAGTCTTCTGTAATACAGCAGTATGATTAGTGTTTGTTGATATAGTTTTTTGTGTTGTTTTTTTTAGACTGTGATATATATAAATCCCTGAAAATAGTCACGAAACAACTGCATAGTAATGTTCAGGGTAAAAATGGTCCTATTCATTATCGCCCCTTTGGTGCTGTAGTGTATCCCAGACAATATGTATCACATTTCTGTCTGCATTTAAGCAAGGCCTGCTCCTGATGTAAAAATGTTAGCATTCGAAGGATTCAGTGCTATTAGGGCAGTTTACATTGGAGTCACAAAGTGTGTCCTTGTTTTAGATCTGATGTGAAACCCCATCCTCCACTTTCCACCCTCAGATTTTGAAACTGCCTAAATAGACAATGGTTACATTTTACAGTTGCCTGTTGGTTCTGCAAAAGGTCTAACATGCAAATTTTAACGTATCTGGAGAGCAATGTAATAAAGCACTACGAGCAAAAATGTAAGATTTGTGGAGCACAGAGCCAGCATCTGTTAGTGTGTGTGCGTGTAGGCTGAAATGCCTACAAATAAAGTAAATGCTAAGAAACACACTGGGGTACATTTACTAAGCTCGCTTATTTTTTATTTTTTTATTTTTTTTGAGTTAAAAAATCAGGCCTATTGGCAAAGTTTTCTTCAATTTGCGCATACTTTATTAGCCTTTCATAAATCTGACTTGTATTTTTTAGTTTAGGTCTGACATGTAGTGATCGTTTTCTTGTCAGACAGAGCTGAATCGAGCACACGTCTCCATGAAAGTTAGTCAAATTGTGGCGCAACTTGCCGCTCAAAACAGAGACAGAAAAGTATGCACGCACTTGGGAGGTGTAAAATATTAGACTGTTTTTTTACGACAAAATAAGGCAAACCTACATAAATAGGATGGAAGTTAGAAAATTTCTGAATTTGTCCTAAAACTCAAAATAGGCACCAATGCCTCCAAGAGACACAAAAACCGTTGGTAAATGAGACTTAAAAAGTAAGACCGTCGTAAACAGGCTTTTTACTTATGAAAACAGGCGGTGACACTTTAGTAAATACTGACTGGGAATATTTTTTTTTTCTTTTAGGAACCACTATATATGTGCTTGAGTTTTATAGGGGTTTCATCAGTTTAGAGGGTAGAAACAGTAGAGCTGTTGTTTTCCATACAGTGCTGTTTAGCACCATCATATTACAGATTTACCACATTGCAAAGGTCTCTGTTCACAAATGTGAACAGAGTCTGATATATTAACGCTAAACTACAAGCAAAATGTATAATGCTATTTGCAGCACAAATGTAAAGTGGTTGACTGCTTTGTACAATCCTAAGTTTATAAGCTGTGTGGTCCTGTTAGAATGGTGGTTCATAGCCACCACTGTCCCGTGCCCACAGGAACCGTCTATGTGTGAATTAGGGTCATTGTTCATGTATATCTCCTCTGTTGCAGTACTTAAAGGGTTAACCTCCTCTTTCTCCGTGACTGCTGTGAAGCTGTTTCGAATTTGTAATCAACCTCTGCTATATTGCTATTATGTTATTGGCCTCATTTCCTTGCCTAAGAAATTTGGGCTCTGCAGATTTTGTTAGGTCTCTCTAGCTTGCCAGAGCCTGTGAAAGAGCTATAATCCATTTATCTGCCTGTGTACCATCCGCTTACTGGTTCCTGAACCTGTCGTCTGCCCTGACCTTTGGATTGTTTCACGGATGTACATGAACTCTGCCAGCCCTGACCTCTGCCTGTTTCTTGACTACATGTATTGCCTGATCCTTCTGTGCCATGCACCAGTGTTTCTGATTCCTGTGGGTCAACAGCCAACCACACCAGGACTACTTCAAGAAGTAGCAGCCTAGAGGCTTCCCTGCGGTAAAGGCCAGATCCCCGTATAGGGGTTAAAAGGTGAAAACCAGGGGAACGCCAGGATAATGTTCTCAGGATTAGCCCAAAGTCAAACTGGTGGGTTCACATAGGCTGTCTGTAACAGGTCCAGCTACTAGGTCCTACAGCGATCAATTATAATATACCATCTAAGCAACAAATAATTATGTTCTACAGTGAAATGTTACATAAAAAGGTAATTCTAAAAGGTACATTTATCATCCACTGTACGCTAAAACACTGGTGTCAAAAAGTCACACATTTTGGTGCACTCCATGGTTGCACAGAATTTGTGCAACTTTTTGCGGGCTAAGCTCCCTGTTTGCCACTCTTGTTTTAAAAATTGAAGAGGGCGATGCAGAGGCAGGTATAACCCGCAGTACACATTTATTCTAATCTACGCCAGGATACTTCCTTGCTGGTGTAGATTTCCATTTTGGAGAACCGTCCTGCACAGTTGTGCCACAATTATTGAAAGGCATGCTCCTTTTAATAGTGACACATCTGATGCCAGCTGAGGATAGACTGAAGGAGTTATCTGTTAATTTGATATTGATAACCTATCCTCGGAATAGATCATTGATCTCCGATTGTCTGGGGTCTGACTCACAGGATCCCCGCCGAACAACAGGCAGGCCTCTTCTTAGGCAAGTGACTTTGCTGTACAGTCATGGCCAAAAGTTTTGAGAATGATACAAATATTAATTTTTACAAAGTCTACTGCTTCAGTTTTTATAATGGCAATTTGCATATATTCCAGAATGTTATAAAGAGTGATCAGCTTAACAGCAATTACTTGCAAAGTCAATATTTGCCTAGAAAATGAACTTTATCCCCCAAAACACATTTCAACATCATTGCAGCCCTGCCTTAAAAGGATCAGCTAACATCGTTTCAGTGATTGCTCCATTAACACAGGTGTGGGTGTTGATTGATGAGGATAGGGCTGGAGATCAATCTGTCATGATTAAGTAAGAATGACACCACTGGGCACTTTAAAAGGAGGCTGGTGCTTGGCATCATTGTTTCTCTTCTGTTAACCATGGTTATCTCTAAAGAAACACGTGCAGTCATCATTGCACTGCACAAAAATGGCCTAACAGGGAAGAGTATCGCAGCTAGAAAGATTGCACCTCAGTCAACAATCTATCGCATCATCAAGAACTTCAAGGAGAGAGGTTCCATTGTTGCCAAAAAGGCTCCAGGGCGCCCAAGAAAGACCAGCAAGCGCCAGGACCGTCTCTTAAAAGTGTTTCAGCTGCGGGATCGGGCTACCAGCAGTGCAGAGCTTGCTCAGGAATGGCAGCAGGCAGGTGTGAGTGCATCTGCATGCACTGTGAGGCGGAGACTCTTGGAGCAAGGCCTGGTCTCAAGGAGGGCAGCAAAGAAGCCACTTCTCTCCAGAAAAAACATCAGGGACAGACTGATATTCTGCAAAAGGTACAGGGAGTGGACTGCTGAGGACTGGGGTAAAGTAATTTTCTCTGATGAATCCCCTTTTCGATTGTTTGGGACATCTGGAAAACAGCTTATTCGGAGAAGACGAGGTGAGCGCTACCACCAGTCATGTCTCATGCCAACTGTAAAGCATCCTGAAACCATTCATGTGTGGGGTTGCTTCTCAGCCAAGGGAATCGGCTCTCTCACAGTCTTGCCTAAAAACACAGCCATGAATAAAGAATGGTACCAGAATGTCCTCCGAGAACAACTTCTCCCAACCGTCCAAGAGCAGTTTGGCGATCAACAATGCCTTTTCCAGCATGATGGAGCACCTTGCCATAAAGCAAAGGTGATAACTAAATGGCTCAGGGAACAAAACATAGAGATTTTGGGTCAATGGCCTGGAAACTCCCCAGATCTTAATCCCATTGAGAACTTGTGGTCAATCATCAAGAGACGGGTGGACAAACAAAAACCTACAAATTCTGACAAAATGCAAGCATTGATTGTGCAAGAATGGAGTGCTATCAGTCAGGATTTGGTCCAGAAGTTGATTCAGAGCATGCCAGGGAGAATTGCAGAGGTCCTGAAGAAGAAGGGTCAACACTGCAAATATTGACTTGCTACATTAACTCATTCTAACTGTCAATATAAGCTTTTGTTACTCATAATATGATTGCAATTATATTTCTGTATGTGATAAAAACATCTGACAAACACACATAAAAACCAGAGGGCAGCAGATCATGTGAAAATATAATATTTGTGTCATTCTCAAAACTTTTGGCCATGACTGTACATTGGTTACGTGGCCAAGGCACGGCTCATTCCCATTCAAGTGAATGTGGCTGATCTGCAGTACCAAACACAGACACTATATTATGTAATGCACTGTGATCGGTAAGCTGTGAAGAGACATAGTGCTCATCAGAGCTCCGGTGAGTGCTCTGTATGGGAGTTGCATGCCCCCCCCCCCCCCCCCCCATCTGAAATTGATGACGTATCCTGAGGATAGACCTCCAATATCAAAACCATGGAAGCTGAGAGTGGTTGTGACTGGAGGCTGAGAGGGTGCACATCACAGAGCTTGTACACTCATGTTAACATATTTGATTTATGCAAAATATATGTATTTCCATGTGTATTTTGTAAGAAAGAATGTATACACATATGTTTTGTCTACTAGTATACATATATATCAGTACTGAGCTTCTACTGAGCTTCTACATACGCTGTGTGTTTGCAGGTAATAGAAAGCTCTAAGCAGGTATCAAGAGATAAGAATGGAGAGCTTTTTTCCCTGGCGTCAATGTAACCTAAAAATACAATTGCTGACACACTTGTCGTCATTCATAATTAATAGAATGGACGTGCCACTGAGCTGTGTAGGCAGATTAAACCGTAGACTGTTTGCAGCAAGGACACATATGCTTTAGTCTGCCTTTTGCTAATCTGTCTGAGTAGGTGCAAGTCTGAGCAATGTAACAAGGCAATGGGTTTAAAACCGGGTCAAGTGTGTCTTTTCATCATTTTCTGAAGAAGTGTCCTAAACTGGTGGGAGAAAACAATATCCTAATCCAGGGAGTTATTCTTTGATCCAGGGTCTTATGCTGATTGGAGTCGGGAAGAAATTTTTTTCCCTAAAATGAGGAAAATTGGTCTCTACCTCATGATTTTTTTTTTTTTTTTTTTTTTCTGGTTCTTTTATTTGCCTTCTCCTGGATCAACTTGCAGGATAACAGGCTGAACTAAATTGACAGATGTCTCTTTTCAGCCTTACAAATGACACCTGGGACTCCCGCAGATCAGCTGTTTTGAGAAGGCAGTGAAACTTGCAGTAGCGCCATAGCCTTCTCTCAGCTTTCCCTAGGTCATGTGACATTGCGTTCATTGATCACGTGACTATGACACAGCCCAGCTCCATTGAAGTGAATAGGGCTGAGCTGCGATACCAAGCACAGCCACTATACAATGTACAGAGCTGTCATTGGTGAGCAGAAATAAGGCTGCAATACTACTGTGAGTGCCAGTGCCTTCTCCAACAGCTGATCAGTGGGGTTCCCAGGTGTCGGACCCCCATAAAAAATTATGATAAAACCCTTTTAAATCCTAATTGTTGGTATATACCGGGATACAGGATCTGCAACAGACTGCTGAAAGTGAGAACATTTTCTCCCCCCCCCCCCCCCCCCCTTCTTCCTCAGCATGGCCAGACCCACGGCGGGAATCATACATATACAAACCACCACATACCCTCACCCACTCGGAGTGAGGAATAATATATGCCCACAATTAAATATAAAAAAAAATATATAAAGTTTATTCACAATATGAATAACAACACATACAAATGCAATAGCTATGGGGAATAGCCAAAAAGCGGGTAATATTAACCCTTTTCTGAAATGTGGAGACCAGGGTCCACAACCCCAGTCTATCAGTTCGGCCTAGTCCATATGTCACTTCTATATACACAGTGCCTATTGGCTCAGATTAGCCATATATCAATAATACAAAGAGCAGATAATATGCCCTACTCAGTATGTCTAACAACGACACTGTGGATGCCTAATGATATTATAACATCATGAAGCAGTGCTTACCCATAATAAGCCGAACCCTGATTGCTGGGGAAAACAGGACCGCACAGAAACCTCGACGCGCGTTTCGCCACTCCCGGCTTCGTCAGGAGGATCCCTGCCACTGGGCTCCAGCTCAATCGCTGCAGGTGTCTCTGGTCTCCCAGCGTCAACATGCAGTCTGACGCAGGTCATGTGGCTGCTGCAACAGTGACGTGTCATCTATGCATCACCAATGCTGCCAGTTATTTCCTGCAGTGGAACATGACCCTTGTCAAACTGGATATTGAAACTAAGAAACCCAAGACCTGCAGCGGCCGAGGTGAAATGGTGGAGCCAGAACCTAGCGTCAGGGATCAGGGTAAATATGATTTCCACCGTGTGTTCAGCTATGGTGGGGGTCTGAAGAAAAAGTCCTCCTTTTAAGGTCCATATATGCATATTGTCATTTGAACCCACCATTTTCACTAGGACCAGCTGACAGCCTAATTTAATGTGTAAGGGGAGCTTCCAACTGTCCCCTGACAGATGATGTGGGGGGAGAGAAGGAACTTTTTTTTGCCTAATACTTTTATCAATGACATTGCTGTTAGACTATTATTTTGGGATTTTGCACGAGGTGGTTTGTATATCTGGTGTAGTGTATTATAGCTATATGTTTTAATACAGGGGTTATTAAGTTACATGCCAGACAACTGGCTTCATGGCTTCCATTGGCAGATGATTGCTGAGACCATTCATTCGCTACAGTGGTCACACCGCCAAACTGCCTACACTGGATCATCAGGGGATAGAAGGAGTTTCGATTTATTTTAGACTTTTTGTTTCTCTGTAATGAGCATGCGCAGCGTAGTCCTCAGTATTCATAAGCTGCTGATTGTACATGGGTAGAGAGCTACCAGGGGCTGCGTGGAGGTGCAGCTCATAAAACTACACAGTTCCGCACTCATCACTGAGTGGACTAGCATAAAAACTTTTTATGAAAACTACAGCAAGTTTTATATACCAATTTTCTTCATATTTTCAATTTTATGTGTGTCCTAAGGCTGTGGATACAATAAAAGTGGTGACTGTCTGTTACGCCTTCATTTTTACAGCAATGGACTTTATGAATTATTATGCAGTGCTACAGTAAAAGTATATGCACATTTTTCTAATCGTGAATTCTATATTAATATCTTTTTAGAATTCAGAAACTGCACTGAAAGCATTCATAAGCACTTATTATTTGGCCACAGCCTCTCCATGTCATCCAGTCTCCATTATCATACCCACATAATGATTAAAGCGACCCTCCACGTCCCTTTTACAAAGCCAGATGTGCCGCAGTATATGGGCAGCAATTACCTTACGGTTTAGTGATCTGCAGAGTTATGCTCTTGTAATAGAAATCAGTCTTTCATACACTAACTTCCTGGTGGCCTGTGATAGACGTGTGAGGAGGCAGAGCTGTAGGGGGAGGGAGGAGTAATCTGAACCAATGATGGATCTGGAGGTGGGTCTCAAACTACCTCAGACCCACTGTAAACTGCAGTGACAAAACACAAATTAAAGCAACATCTGAGAAAAGAAAAAGGCAGGTAATCATCTCTTGTAGGTGCTGACAATTTCATTTTTAACAGGGTTTTCCGGGATAGGTCATCAGTATCTGATCGTGGGGGGTCCAACATCCGGGACCCCCGCCAATCAGCTGTTTCAGAAGGCACCGGTTCTCCTGTGAGCGTCGCAGCCTTCTCGATGCTTAGAAGCACAGCTCTGTAGATTGTGTAGTGGCTGTGCTTGGTATTGCAGGTCAGCCCCATTTACTTCAATGGGGCTGAGCACGATACCAAGCACAGCCGCTATACAGAGTACTGTGCCAGGGGCGGATTGGCCATAGACCCTACAGGGAAACTTCCCGGTGGGCCAATGCCCAGGGGGCCGCCTAAATCCTCCTGTCTGCCGTTGGCCGTATACATAATGAGCTCTCAGCAGTAATTAGCGCAGTGAAAATCGAGCACCCATGTACCCAACCAGTGACCGCACATGCCCTCCTGAATTCAACTGCTGTAGCCCACATCTCACCTCTTAAGCCCCTGCTCCATATCTTAATCAGAGACGAGAGGAGGAGGAAGATGGAAAATGGAAGCTATTGGTGGCCACCACAGAGGGACAGCTTTTGGGGCAGTATACTGTTCTGCACTGTGGTATATGGTTATGTTGGGATGGCATTTTGCGCTAAGGTATTGCTAACCCCCTCTACCTGTGTTGCCCCGCCTTCTGTCAATTTGGACCTGCCTACAAAATAGGGCCACTTTTTTAGTTTTTTTCCAGAGCCACTTCAAGCTTCCAGTCCGTCCCTGTATGGTGCTGTGCTTGCTGAGCAGGGAGAAGGCCGCAGAAATCTTGAAAAACCCCTTTTAAGCTTCTGACTGAACAGTTCCTTAACCAAATCCTCCCATCCCCTCTGCTCACTCTGCTTTTTACTACATTCACATAAGGCTCACTCTGACACAAGCCTCTGTTCTATAGTTTCATGCTACGTCATCTACAGTATTTACTTCCTCCTCCATTTTTCTGCATTGTTCTAAACGCTTTGTTTTTCTTCATACTTCCTATCACATTCCTGTTATGTCGCAGATTTACTAATACTGTCTAAAAGTGAGACTGTACATTTAACCCCTTCCCAACCCCCAAGCGTAAATTTACATCGGGGGTCGGGTATTTAAATATACTGCCGGGTATAATGTATGCAATCGCACACATTTAACTCCTCAGATGCAATGGTCAAATGTGACCACGCTCTCTGGTTGCTCAAAAACTCGTAAGCATGTGCTTCCGGGCGTGCAATAGCTCCCCTAGTGGGAATCTGGGGAGACAGTACATTGTTTAGCAGCTGTGCTTGGTATTGCAGCTCAGTTCCATTGAATTGAATGGGGCTGAGCTGGAACTAGGCCACGTGATTGATGTGTAGTGACATCACAGAGCCAAGGAAGAGGCCACAGTGCCCTTTAAGACTAAGTCCACGCATGCACTTCTGGTCCGGCATGAATACAGGCAATTTGCGGGATGAGACGTGCAGCAGTTATTTATCCTTTTTTGCTGAAAATGGAGGCTCCTGCAGAAACCTCTGCCGCAGATGTGAACCTAGCCTTAACCTGTTGCTGATTTATCACAGTTGCAGATGTTGAAAGATAAATCTGGCGCACCTTTAGACTGTCTATTCTAACTTTTCACCACCATTTGTTGGTTTACTTTAACTTAAAAAATGCACCAAATTTCATTCAAAAATCAGAATAACTCCCCGGATCAAGGACCCCTCTCTAGTAACTATAACCTGTAATATTATTACCCTCCAGAAATACATCCAGGCCCCTCTTGAACTCTTTTAGTGAACTTACCATCACCACCTCCTAAAAGAGTTCAAGAGGGGTCTGGATGTATTTCTGGAGTGTAATAATATTACAGGTTATAGTTACTTAAAGCTTATGTACACTGTTGAGGCAGTTTTTTTCATTATTATTATTGCAGTGTACTCCTTTTGAGCTAAAAATCATGTTTTCAATTGTTTCAGTGCATCAGCACTACACAACTCCATCCATTGTGCAGTGGAAGGGGCCTGTAACTGCAGAGCTGCCCCCATTCACTTCTGTTAATGCTACATTCACACGACCATATGTGTCCGCAAAACACAGATACCGTCTGCGTGCTTTCCGCATTTTGCAGAATGCACATGGCCAGCCCTATGGTAGAAATGCTTATTGATGGGACTTTTTGTATCTTTTTTGCTGGGCCGCGGAACGAAAGTACATGGTCTGCATTTTTTGTGGACCTATTGAAATGAAGGGGGTTCGCATCTAATTTGGCAAAATTGCAGAATGAATGCAGACCCATAAAGATGGTCGTGTGACTGTATCCTAAAACAGTGCTGTGGTTACCAAGCTCTGTCCACTACACAATGGATTGAGCTGTGTAGTTCAGGGGCCAACTTGCTGCACCAGAGCTATTCTGAAACAGCTGATCCCCACCAATCTGGTATTGATGGGGTATCCTAAGGACAGGTCATCATTATTTAAGCCCCACATTAAACATACCTGTAACATTTTACACTGTCAATG
Organism: Rhinella marina; assembly: GCA_900303285.1. Classification (NCBI taxonomy): domain Eukaryota; kingdom Metazoa; phylum Chordata; class Amphibia; order Anura; family Bufonidae; genus Rhinella; species Rhinella marina. The sequence goes on from ONZH01023284.1 coordinate 267,149, forward strand.
ACAATGTTTTCTTTTTCCTTTGGCAGTCATTTCAAGGAAGTCAGGGTCGAGCTTATCTATTCAATTCTGTGTGAGTATCACTTCAAATGCAAAATTCAGCTTTGTTGCCTGTTATACCTAATTGCTGCAGAAAATCAAAGGAAATGTGTCACCAAAAAATGTTTTCCATCAGTTAAAACCATCTGATTGCAGATTTTATTATTCTATTTCCTGAACATGATTATGGGGGCGGCCATCTTGCCTGAGCTGTTCTTAACAGCATTTAGAAAGCATTAAGAAAATTGCTGTACAGCAGCTCCATGGGCCATAGAGATAATGGTCAGGAGGAGACCCTATTGACTTCTATGGGAGAGTCTTCTAGGCATGATCTGTGCAGAGGTCATTGTACAAGAAAACAATAGATACGATTTGACAATCACCTATTGTGAATGGTGATCCTGTCATATCTGCCATTCTAACTGATTCTAATGGTATCATCTCTGTGTATAGATAAGCAGATAACTGCAGTAAAGTGATCTGTACAGACCAAGAAGTGGCGTCTTTTATTAGTGGCGAGTGCGAAAACTGCAGGATTTTAACAGAAGGAGCACAGGGAAGGAGCTCCCACAAATCATCACTGCTGTACCTAAGACTCAAATGCAATGGAGCCACTTGAGGTGACAGGACAAACACCTCCAGAAGTTCTGAGCTGTTTGGTCTAAAAACACTTCCAGACCAATGTATGCCAGCCAGGCTTTAGAAGGGCAGCACTGGTACATGCAGAAGCACCAATGCTCCATCCTGTACAGCGCTCAGCACATCCAGAGGGAAATCTGTACCCCCCGTTTACAGCAGTGTATTAGAGTTTGTATTCTAAAGCACAATAGGAACTTGGACTTCAGGCCCCTACTTCTGTAGGAAAAATCAAAACTAAAATAATGAAATTATATAACAAAAATCATTTCCATCACGTTTAGAATAGGTTTTAATAAAGTGCATGGTTTAGGTACAGTTTTTCTTAAAGACAACTCGTCACAATAAATTGCATTCCAATCTGCAGGCAGCAGATTGATTCTAGTTTGTTGGAAAATATTTAAATTTCTGCTGTTTCCGAGTTCAGTTGTACACGGGGTCTTCTCGGTAAATGACAGCTATCTCAATATACAGTCCACAGCGGGCCTGCAAAACACAGGCACCGGCCATTGTGCACTCATAGAACGTATCCTATCTTTCGCCGCATCTTGCGGATCTCAGACCCTTGAGAGAATGCTATCAATCACTGATAAGATGACCCCCATGTACATCTGAACTCAGAAAGAGCAGAGACTTAAATGTATAAATTACAAGTTTTGCTGAGTATTATCCCACAAAACTGTATTCAATCTGCGTGGCACCTCCTGCTCTATAACATGATGCACTGTGATGGTGGGTTCCAGCAACCTACCAGTATCCCAACAGGCCTTGAAGATTTATTTGCTGTTTGAGCATCAACTGTTTATGCAGACTTGAGCTCTTCTTGTATTATATCTGAATGGCTGGCATGTAGAATTGTCGTGGCTTCACTTGGCAAGATCAGCTGTTTGCTGGGTGTGTGGGAAGTACACGCCTGGGGTGATCAGCTGAACGCCCTGATAGCTGCATTTTGAAATGTGTTGTCTCAAATGAAAATACCCTTTTAATGGGATATTACCTCTGTCATAATGGACTAGTCTTATGCTGGATCTTTTGGAGCCTATACCTTGGTTAGGACTTCGGTTTCCTGGAGGATCCATTGGTACACTGGGGGACCAGTCCAAACCTGGACATTGCTCCAGTGGAGACCAGCTCGTTCATATAGTTTGGTCTCTGAATAACGTTGCAGGGGTTTGCAGTGTGACTGTATTGATGACCTATCCTCAGGATAGCACCCCCGCCAATCATCTGTTTGAATAGGAAGCATGTGCTGCTTCTGCTTCAAAATTACCTGCACGTCATCTCCTTTGAAGCGACTGCGCAGTGTAATTACAACTGCTCGTCCCATACACATGAATGTGTCATTCACTTGATGTATAGTAACACTCTACCGCCTGTACAAAGATGACGTTGTGCAGGTAATTTTAAAGTGGAAGCAGTGCTCACACAAGCGCTTCTACCCTTCAAACAGCTGATTGGCACGGGTGCCAGGAGTTTGACCCTGGTGATCTTATATTCATGACCTGTCCTGAGGATAGCTGAATAAAACTAAGAGCTCAGATGTATGCTCCAAATGTGTCTGAGGACACTCCCAATCCAATATAAGCATAAATCACAGGATAGGTCATCAATATAGTAGGGCTGGGCAATGCCTGTAAAAGGTCCTCCACTGTATGTGCATAGACAATAACTGCCACCAATTTTGTCCTGTTCTGTACATTGGCAATTTCTGAGTCACCAGTAAACCACTTCTGCTAGGATTACATCACTGCACAACTGTGCAGTCTAGATATTTTTGAAATTGACTGTATTTCTTTTTACTATAGTGTTAATGTTGGTTGCGGACCTGCAGAAGAGCGTGTGTTACTTACAGGACTTCATGCTGTAGCAGACATCTACTGTGAAAATTGCAAAACCACGTTGGGCTGGAAATATGTAAGTATTCATGCATGCCACTTACTATAAATCTAGCATAACAACATCTCTGAACTTATAAAATTGTTCCTAAATTGATTCTAGTTATTGAACACTGTAAATCTTGTAGATTACTTGTTGCTAGAATCAAGCACCGATCAACGATATAGCGTGTTGATTAGCGCTAATTCAGGTCCATTTACATTGAGCAATCATTGGCGCTGTATGTGCTCGAATGTATGGGGACATACACTTTCAGTATTGTCGTCGGCACATTCCTGCTTGCACAGGGCATGGCGTTGCTCATATAACATAAAATATTTGATCACCTGACAAACTTCACTGCTGGATTTGTATTTAACCCTTAACTGCCAGGCAGGTTTGGCCATTTTTGAAGTTTTACATATACAAATAAAACCTGAATTATGAAATTAAAAAAAAACTCCTAACCCCTCATATCCATATAGTAGTTGCACTTATCTACTCCTTTTTTTTTTTTTTTTAATTTTTCCGTATGGTTGTCTGAGATTCTAATATGGAAGACCTATTCTCAGGATAGGTCATCAGTATCAGATCAGGAGGGGTCCCACTCCCGGGACTCCAACTGATCAGCTGTTTGAAGAGGCTGTGGCACTCTGGTGAGTGCTGCATCCTCTTCCTAGGTCTGTGATGTCACATGGCCTAGGTCTGTGATAGCTAACCTCCAGCACTCCAGCTGTGGTAAAACAACAACTCCCAAGATGCTTGGCTGTTCTCAGAACTCCATAGAAATGAATGGAGTCGTAGTTTCACCACAGCTGGAGTGTCCGAGGTTAGTCATCTTTGGCCTAGGTGTAGTTCAGTCCCATTCAAGTGAATGGAGGGTGACTTGCAAAATCAATTATAGCCGCTATCTAATGGACGGCATTGTGCTTGTTAAGCTGTGAGGAGGCTGCTGTGATCACCACGGCCTCTTCAAATAGCTGATCGGCAGGGGTGCTGAGGGTTGGACCCGCTGATCTGATATTGATGACCTATCCTGAGCAGAGGTCATCAATATCTAACTCCTGACAAACCCCTTTAACCTCTTCCTGGAGTCATGTACCGTTAGACAGGGAGAGAGTAGGATCTATGTCTCTCGTCTCCTCCTGCAGCCTTTCAGTAGGTCCCCCAATGGCCCCCCTCTTCAGTCTGACTGAGATCACAACCAGCTGAAGGGGGAAGGCTGCTTTAACCTGAAATATATCAGGCTGTGTATCCCCGTGTTTTAAAGCTGACAACAAGACAAGGATTGTGGTGCTAGCAGCCCTACATCCAGAGATGCAACCTTTCGAAATCATGTCAGAAGTGATATATGCAGCTCGCCCCTGGTTTTCTAATGGTTGAAAATCGAGATGTACCATGGCTAGTGCTAAGATCTAGGAATCAGGAGCAAGGATGTATGAGATGCATTTTTGGCTAAAGTGTCACCCTGCAGTGATGTATGAGATATGTCCTTGGCAGGGAAATGGTTCAAGAGGACCTGTAACCTCACCTGACATGTCTCGTTAAGTCTACTTTCACACTAGCGGTAGGGGTGTCTGGCAGGCTGTTCCGGCGGGTGAACAGCCTGCCAGATCCGTGCTGCCGCTAGTGCATGTCTGTGGCCGGAACATTTCGTGATTTTAGTCCGACCGCCTCTCAGCATGTCTGTCGTGCTGCGGCCAGAACTCTGGCCCGCCCCCATTATAGTGAATCAGGACGGAGCGTAGTTCACCTGCCAGAACAGCCTGCCGGACACCCCTGCCGTTAGTGTGAAAGTAGCCTTAGTAACTACTTGCATTCTCTGGGTAATAATAATTCTGGTGCATCTATTCTTATGACTGTATGCTGTGTTATTCCTGCTAGAAGTTATGAGTGAATTACTAGCAGTTTGCCATGAAGTGTGTCCCTGCACAGTCTGACAGTGTCCAGTCAGTAATGTCAGTATCATACTTTATGGGCGCACACCACAACTGCTAACACCCATCTGGACCTTCATTGCAGACTGCTAGTAATACATTAATAACTTCAGGAAATGAATAACACAGGAATAGCACAACTTAAAGTCGTAAGAATAGATGCTCCAGATTGATTACATGGGGAATGCAAGTATTTAATAAAACGGACATGTCAGGAGAGGTGACAGGTCCTTAGTTCTGCTGTATTGTGTCCCCATTACTGCTGCATATTAAGGTGTACACTGAGAGCAGGATCTCCTATTTTCTCCATGTGTAGTGTAGACTTGCATCTGGTATCAAACTCTCGATACTTTGATACCTGGTTTGGTTCAATACCAGGATTATCCATTTTTCGATACTAAGCTGCATTTTTAAAACCTCATCCAAATCTTAGTGAGTGTTATTGCAATTCGAAAAAGATTCATGTTTCCCTTTACCTGCAGAACCTCTTATCAGGTTGTCCTCTTTTTTCCAACATTATGGCAGCCGTGCATTCCTGCAGTATCCGTCTGGTACTGCTGATACAGGCAGGGCTTGTTTCCACTGATTCGTGCTGAGCTTATTGGATACCTACTGTCTTCCTGGGAGGATAAATATAGTTTATTTGCCAGTGCACCACAGTTGCACATGACTCTAGAGAGAATACAATTTCAAGCTTGAGTCCTGAGCTTTAACCTTGGCAGCAGTGAGCGGATTTTTCTTTCTTATGCTACTTTCACATTTGCGTTTTGGAATTTGGTATTGAGTTCCGTCATAGGGGCTCAATACCGGAATAAAACGCTTCCGTTTTGTCCCCATTCATTGTCAATGGGGACAAAACTGAACTGAAGACAACGGAATGCTCCTAAATGCATTCCGTTCAGTTCACTTGCGTCTCCTGTACTGTTTATCCGCACCAAGACGGATCCAGAATGACCCCCAATGAAAGTCAAAGGGTCAATGTGGACGGATCCGTTTGGTGTGACACACTCAGTAAACGGATCTGTACTCCATTGACTTTCAATGGAGTTCATGACGGATCCGTCCACAGCACACCACACATGACAGACACATACACACAGACATACACAGACAAACTTACATGCTCCCACCAGCTCCGCACATCACAGGTGGAGGAGGACTGCGCGCACATAGGAAGATTCTCCCTCTAGCAGAGGGCGCTGTGGGGAATCTTCCTATTTGCACGCCGTCCTCCTCCTCCTGTGCTGTGCGGAGCTGCTGGAAGCATGTAAGTATGTCTGTGTATGTCTATGTGTGTATGTCTATGTGTGTGTATGTGACATGTGTGGGGCCGGAGCGCTGCTCCGGCTCCTCACGTGTTCCTGCAGCAGCACGGATCCGGCGGCACCCTTCACCCGCCGGATCCGTGCCGCCGCTAATGTGAAAGTGGCCTTAGCAGGATATTTTACGTTGATAGCATTATTTTCAATGCTATCGCTGTAATGAGTCAAAGAAGTGATATTGGGGGACAATAGGAGTATAGGAATGTTTGGTTTCTCCTAAAGCTTGATTGCTGACTCTTCTGTAGGCCTCTGCATAATCTGGGATCTATTTTAATTTATTTTGCTCTACAATTGATTGATTATTTAAGTATTACAATTTGTTTCCTGTTTCTTTTCAGTCCTCTTGGTCCCGTTGACCAGGATTGATCTGCAACATTTACTGACTACTACTTTTTTAATGTTCTAGTGTACAAATAGCAGAATGGGGGGGGGGGCATTAACTGTCCTCCGCTTCCTCCATGCCCTTTCTATACTCTGTACCTGGTGTTATTAGGCTGCGTACAGTATTACAGTTTGTAGTCTGGGTCTGTCTTTAACATTAATGATGCCGCCCAAGTGTAGTGGGCATCTGTGGCATATCTTCTGATGGGCATAGACTGTTAAAGGAATATATCCATTGCTTACTCTTAGAAACACTGGGACCTATAAAAGACAATGCAGAAACTTACCGCTATAACATTTACTATGGCATGCTATGCAGGGTTGTTATTAGCATCCACTGCTTTTCACACGGGGGCATGGTGTTCTTGTCCATTTTTAATGATGTGGGATATGTAATAATTTGCTATGTATGTATGAAACATGATATATGTGTACATTATGACAGTGGCCCCATTTACAGGGGAAATCCACCTTATTGTTAGAGCTGTGCTTGTTCCAGACGGACCCCGCAGCATCCTCTTTCAGCACTGGATCACATGACCACCGGGACCAATAGAAACGGCAGTGCTGCCTCTGCTCTTGTACGTAAAAACGGAGAAGACAGAGGCAGTGAAAACCACTTCTCTCTAGGGTCCCCAGCTGTTGTCTAAACACCCTAAGTATATTTAGGTGCCTTAACCAGTTAACTGTGCTCTCTGCTGTCACTGAAGGAATGGCAGGAAAGTGCATATCACGTCATCTGAGTAATATTGGAGGAAATGACAGGTTGGTTCTAATGTGTCTACTTACCCACAAAATCAAATTACTCCCTAGCTTGATTTAATTGTAAAATCTATTCACAGTGGAATAGATGTACAGCACAATGTACAAATTGCACAGGCAATGGATGGCTAAAATGGGAAATTAAGATGTAGCTTCATTGTAGAATATCTTGTGCTATATTATAAATTGTCCTGTAGCATTGGCGCGATACGTGTCCAAATCCAAAATCATTCCTTGAATCCCTAATGAGCCTATGAGTGACGAAAGTTGCAGATGCAAATGCTTTAATCTGTTGCACTGTCTACACTGACCCGATTATAAGGTATTAAATTAAAATTGTCTGACTTGGTAATTCCCAGAATCTGTCTGCCCTGTACATGTTGCTAGGTAAAATAGCTGTCTGTGTGTGATTTGTACTTTGTTTAAATGTTTATAGTAAGTATTGATATTTAATATGTATACACTGTGTTAGTTATCTTTTGACTTTCTGTATTTTCCATCTAAGGCACTTAGCTTTAAGGTGTGTGTGTATGTATGTACATGTATGTATGTGTGTGTGTGTGTGTGTGTGTGTATATATATATATATATATATATACAGTATATATATTCATTCCACCGTTTACCTGCTTCTGTTTTGTATACACTTTTAAAATGTTGAGTTTCTGGATGTTTGGTTGTTTTTTTATATATGACAGTACCTCCCAGCCAACGATCCACTGACTCTGGGGTAAAGGCATTAGCACCAACCTACAATTTTTTCAATTATTGCATTTCCACTCATTTCAGTTGGTCTTTACTAAACATTTTCAACAGTTTTTCCTCTACAGCTCTCACTTCCAGTCCATCTGCAGACTTATTTCTTCCCCTTTCTCAGGGAATCCTAGAGCAGGCTTGATCTGTATCCCTTATCTCTGAACACCCTTATTTCAGACGGATAAGAATTTAGCTATAGTGACTATTTATAATCAGTTATGAAAGTACAAATAAGTTCTACAGATGGAGCTTACAGAGCAACTCTTTGACAGATTCACAGTGATGCAGAATGCACTAAAATTGAAGGCTACAGAGGAAAAACTGTTGACAATAAAGACCACTTGAAAAAGTGATTTTTGCCCAAAATGAGTAGAATGCAATGATAAAAAATTGCCCCAAGGTGTATACATGTATGTGTACATTGACAAGGGTCAGAAGAAAGGTCAGTTTATCAGCGTAAATATTCTAAATGTTCATAAATGTTCTATCCAATTTATTTGATACAAGCAGCTTTCATAAGCTTCGGGCAGCTGATGAAAGGTACAGTGGGCAGCGCTGAAAGTAGAACACTGTGAAGCTGGTTGGGGGAGGGAGGGTCATGAGCTGCTCTTCAGAGTTTATCAGGAGCTGAGGTTATTCGTGATGCAGCTGAAGGGTGAAACAGGGACTTGACTGGAGATGTGAGTCTCTGATAGCTGCACTGTGTGACCCAGCTAGGGGGTATTTTCCAGAAAATAATTCAAATGAAGTAGCTTGAGGGGAAGGACCAAAGGGATGAGGCTTAGACATTGTGTGTAACAGAACAAAACCCATTAGATTATTAGATTACATCTCAACACGTAGGAGAGAGAGCCGTTTCCTAGTGTGTCAAAAAGCAAAGAACTACAGAACTTCCAGTCTAGGGGCCAGGGTACCATCTGGGAAAGGTTTGCAAATGTTAAATCAAGGTATACGAGTCAAAGGTCTATCAAAGGCTTGCATATGGAAAGCTAATTTTTTTTCACGAGAATAACCATTTAATTCACTAAGTCTATGTATGTTATATGGGTTGTATTTTAATGTTAAAGGAACTCTGTCAGCAGTAAAACAGCTGCTAACCATAATTTATGTGGAGCTTTTATTATCAGGAGCAGTGAGAATATTAACAATTTTATTCTGCCAGGTTCTGCTCCTGCAAGTGACTTGTGAAATGCCCTCTGCACTGATCTGTTTCACAGCCTCTCCCAGGGGCGGTTTGGTAATAAATCTTACAGGGAAATTTCCCAGTGGGCTGATGCCCAGGAGGCCGCCTGAGCCCTCCTCACAGCTGGCCAGTGGAAGTTTTTGGGGAAGTATTTTGTGATGGACTCTGTATTTGGCTCTGTTGGGGTGATATAATATGCCACAATATGGTATTGCTGTCCCTACCTTCCATCAATTTGGACCCAACTTCAAAATGTGGCCACTTTTTAGTATTTTCCCAGGGCAACTTTAAGTTCCCAGTCCGCCCCTGGCCTCTCCACTCTGTTCAAGCTCTCAAAAAAGGCTCAATGTACATACAGCTGAAACATCTATCGTTGAACTGGCCCACCAGTGTACTAGAGAATCCTCCTGGGGGCCGTGGCTCTTATGAAATAGTAGGCCCCAAAGGTCCAGGAGAAAAAAAAAAACATTTGGCTGCTTTTGGAGCCAATCACTTGCCACTAGGGGCTATTTCTTTTATTAAAATATTTTATTAAAAACCTGTTAGACTTAATTGATGACAAGTATTTGGCCTCAATAATAATTTCCTCTGGTAGGCCCAAGAAGCCTCTGTCCGTCACTGCAAACATCTTATGTTGACATGTGGTGGCAAATAAATTAGGAGAGGTTTTTTTGCAAGCCAATGTGCTGTTGCCCCTTTGGACAATTTCCAAAACTTGGTTCAGGGACCCCATGAGAAGAATACAACAGTGTGGCAATTCATCTCCAGGTCTTCCCTTATTTAATATTACTATGTAAACATATTAGTTTTTTACTGCCACTTTTGATTTTTCCAAGAAATTATCCTGTTCCAAAAATGGGAGGTGTACATGGAAAATACAATGTCCATTTCTTACACAGGCTCTGGTCCATTAACTCCGTTTTTCTCTGTCTGTCCTAGGAACATGCATTTGAAAGCAGCCAGAAGTATAAAGAAGGAAAATACATCATTGAATTAGCTCACATGATCAAGGATAATGGCTGGGATTGAAGAGATGATGAGAATTCTAAAGACCATCCAGCTGAACATGTTATCCTTGGAATGAGCGAGTAACTGAGTGCTTGGTTTCATATGATTCAGAGGCTGTGCCGCATGGAGCATCCTCTCACCCTTAATCCATCATTCTTGGTGAATGGCCTCTAAATTTCTGACACTCTGTCTCTTTGCTTTGTATCCCTTTTGTGAGTTGCCCTCGGCCTCATGCTCTTTTTGTAGAGTTGGCTAAAGAAAGCATCAGGAGCCTCATAGCCCAGTCACTTCTTTTACTGTTAGAGTTGATTTAGCTGTGTGCAACATGATGTACGGAAAGCGGCACACCAGGGGTCACGTTGTAGAGCAGGAAGGAGGTGTAGTAAATGAACAGAGGGAGGGACATACGAGGGAGATGATCAGGTCCTGACTTTAAAGGTCTGAAACCTGGTTCCTACTAAGGGGAATACCTCACTGCTTTATTTTGGAGAATGTCTGGGGGTTAATGTAAGTAAAGTTTTCTTAGTAGCTTCTACCTTAAACCAAAAAGACCCAGAATGGACAAGTCATGACGCTGAATAAATGACTGTCCTGTTGTGGTAGTGGGTGAACTTCAACCCCTTGATCAATCGATCTACTATAATGATGTGTTTCTTGAAGTTTTGGTGAGGGTTCATTTGGCTTGTATACCTAAAAATGTATTTACCAAGAAAATAGTATATCCCTATTACACACTGACTTCCCACTGTACTTTGCACTATGAACCTTGTACATCACAACATATGTACAGAACTTGAATTTGATAACCTTGTCTTTATCTATGCTAACACTGCGCTAAGTGTTAGGCACAAACTAACAGGGAAGAGCTTGGTAATGCATCATATTGCCACCATTTGTCCTATTACAAAGCTGAACCTTATGATTTTGATGAAGAAGGGAGACTACAGTTGTAAAGACAACCTACAGATCCCATGTCCAATGATGATATTGGAATCCTTTGTGTTCTGATTGTAATTTGTATTTTTCACATTGTAGTCCCCATTTGGAATCATAATTTGATTTCTTGTTGACAGGTTAAAAAACACAGTCAATCATTTTTGTTATTCAGAGTATCTTGGGCATATACATTGCATTGTTTTAATACAATTTATTGATCGGAGACCAGAATAGTTAAAGAAAAAAAATATTCATCTAAAAAAAATTTTTTTTATTTTTTTTGGAATCTCAATGGCTTGTCTGTCTCTGTATCTAAATACAGTGTGAGGGCAATCAATGCTTTGTACAGATGCTGCATTGAATCCCACCCCCCACCCCCATTCAGGTTTTTGGGAGAGGAAGCGGTCGTTTTGAACTATTTTTGTTCCTGCTAGTGTTTGACCTACATACAGTAGATAAAAATGCCTTTAGTAAAGTTTCCTGAGACTTTATGGCTATTAATACTAATACATTTGGTACATATCCCTTCTTTTATATTTCAGTTAGATGCACTTTTTGCAGTGGAAATCAAGTTCAGAAGGTAAACCAAAGGATATATATATATTATTTTTGTTACCGCGCTAGCTGTCAGTGTATCATAATGGACTGTATATTAGGAACATGCCGTAGCAGAGTTGTCACATCTGTATACGTACGAGCAGATACACTTGTACAGGATGTATACATTTCACTATTCATATAAACCATAGGCTTTAATGTCACATTGCTACTTTCTGTTCAAATACTGGTAGTAGTTCTGTTGTTTTCTCTACATAGACCTCACAGTGTATTGTAATATTACCCACACCTGTCACATGGTCTGAGTGATTCTTTAAATGTTCAGATCCCATATTTCACAGGCAAATGTCCACTTCTCATAAAGAGGACCTGTAACCTCTCTTGATGTGCCTTTTTAGTAACCATTTGCATTCCCCATGGAGTAACTATTCTGGAGCACCTTCCAACTGGATGTTACACCATTCCTTTATTTCTGCTAGAGGATACAACTGATTGTTAACAGGGTTGTGCCCCTGCATAGTCTGACACTGACCGCTTTCAGTATCAGACTGTACAAGGACACATTCCCAACAGGTAACACTTAGATGGACCTGTATTCATAAACGTCTATCAGGAACAATAGAGGATTGGCACATCCTAAAGTTATAAGGAAAGATTCATGTGGAATACAGTTATTTACAAAAAACAGACATGTCAGGAGTGGTGACAGACCCTCTTTAAAGGGGTTGTCCAGCTACTGATTTTTTTTTAAACAGTCTTAGGTGTAAAATATTAAAGGATGCTTACCGGGCTCCTTGCTGGTCTCTATCAACTAACAAGAAGTGCCCGCTCCGCCAGGGATTGGCTGTGTAGACTTCTCCACAGGTTTCCTATATGTGCACATGGGACCAGGAAATGGAGACCAATGGGGACCCAATAAATATCAGAATGGGAACGGTACGGTAAATATACCAAATGAGCTGGTTTTAAAAAATTTTCAGTGGCCTAACGACCCCCCTTTTATCACCCTATGAATGCTGAGGGTCTTTGAGCCTGGACAAGAATGATAGAATTCTTTTCCCACCCTTATAGGGCTAATGCACAATAACGTGTGTGGCCCGTGCCCATTCACTTGAATGGGTTCGCGATCCGCAACATTCAGTCCGTACCGTAAAAAAATAGAAGTATATGTTCTGTTTTTCCAAAATCCCACGGAAGTGCTTCATAGTGCTTCCCTTGGCCCTCTGCTCCGCTCTGTATCTTGCGGATTGCGGACCCATTCAAATGAATGGGTCTGCATGCATGATACGGAGCGCACAAAGCTGGTGCCCGTATATTGCGAACCCATTGTTTGCGGGACGCGTTCACGTGAATGAGCCCTTAAGACCAAGCTTTTTTGAGGCAGGAATGGCATTAGGTGTTCCCCAGGAGAGGAAAGATTTCTCAGGGGTTCCCTGCAGTAAAAAGATTGGAAATAACTGATAATTTTATGAGCCTGCCTTTATCCATCATGTATCGTATGGCATTGTGAGCCTAAAGTCTTGATAAATCAGGAATAGGCAGTTTGGTGATCTTGTGGCCTGATGTTATTGGCACAATAAATAACAGCTTTCTCATAGTATTCTTACTTGACCGGCTTTTGGTGACGCCTATACATTTAAATCTGGGAACTTTACAGAAAGTGATATGTTAGCAAGTGTTTCTGGAGACCCTAAAGAACATGGCTGAAATTGTTTGTTACAGGGACTATTAACTGGAAGCCAATTCTCAGCAGCATCCCTTCATGAGTTTTCGTAAAGAGTATCACTTGGGAGTTATATCCGCCAAAGAAGCAACAATCATAATTGCTCCCAGTGCTCTGTGCTTTCATACATAGACACCCAAGGCATTCAATTTGCATCTTTAGGTTCATTTCCTTGGTGAAAAATTTAAGGGGGCTTTCCAGGGAAATACTTTTTTAAAGGAAACAAGGGTATAATGGGTTAAAAAAAATAATATCTATTACTCACTTCGCCAATCCCCTGCCTTTACCATTCCGATGCAGCTCTGGTTCCTGCTGCTCTCCACTTCCAGGTCTCAGGCTTGACACACAGGAAGTGGCTTGGACTGCCTGCTCAGCCAATCACTGGCTGAGGCGGGTCACCACTGTAGGCTGTACCTACCCAGTAAATCACCCACGATTTTCATGGTTGCCATTGGTCCATAAGTACTGGTTATTTTTTATACCATTTCTTGTCCTTATACAAGTTTTCTTAAAATCCCAAACATCCCCTTTAAATAAACCAGAAGTGCTCCACATTAATTCTACCCTTTGATATTTTGCCTGGCAGGGTGGCACTGCCAATAAGACACTGGTTGCTGAGGTTTGACAGGTTATTTGCCTTGTTTTTGGAACATGGCCACAAATAGGGGATGTTTGGCTCCCCTTTTGATTGCCTATTACAAGATGTCCAGTAATAACCCTCTTAATTTAGAGTTCTCAATTGAGGAGTTTACTTTGGATCTGTGCACACTGCAGCATTGGGCTCACTGTCTGATGTGTGCTCTGTGTGTGGATAATGTCTTGAATGTAAACCTATAAAAATAAGGACATCAGTATGGCATTGTAGCTCATAGTATGATATTCCATCATGTGGTACTAACTATGACTCCAGAGAAGCTGTGGTGTTGTAGACCGTCCACGTGGTATTTCTCAGCCAGTCAGCAGCATTGAGATCTTGTGAGACCTGCTGTGAGCCACCACAACCAGGTAGTCCTCCCTTTGGGACGTTTGGGGGCTGTTTAGTGGATGCAATTGTACCCACTACTATAACATTCATTTCATTATATATGTTAGTAATAGTGACAGGTTCTCTTTAAGAAAAAGTTTTTCTTTTTTAGAGGTTCTTGCATGGAAATTTAATGTTCTTCTGGAGGCTTGCAAATTAGGGGCACGGTGAAATTGACAATGTTGGTTGCTAAGCAGTAACTGGTGGGAAGATTATATGCCAGTTGTATTCACTGAGGAGGGGTCTGATCCCTTTCTCAGCAAACTGCAAGCTGTGTAAATATGGGGTTCTTCTAACAAGAGCAAATCCTCTGTCACACTGGGAGAGATGCTATCTTCCAGTACTGTGCAGGGATGAATAGGGAGTGTAAAATCTGATTTACCTCCTATTAAGACCTCTAAAGATGTTTATGCATAGGCAGATTTTTTTGCCTAATCGATAGTCTACCAAGTCGGCACTATTTATATGGAGCGATCGGCTCTGTATGTGCCCAAACAATTGTTCATGGGATTGTTGTGCACATAACTTTTTTTACCTATTATTATAGAGATTTGCAGACTGTAGACAATCCAAAACAGAAATTGTACATGAATTTTCATCCTTGAACACTTTTGACAATCTGAGTCCAAAATTATTTGTTGATTTGAATAAACCTTTAAGAGTTTTTCAGATGAAGGGCTCCCAATCCACTACATGCATATGTCTGCCCCAAGCTACAACTAGAGAAAGCTTACTGTATATGATGTGTACAGTGAACTCAATAATACATTGATATACTGTTTGTGTTTTGTGGTAGCAGCAAGCAGACCATGTGTGGCTGTATACAGAGACACAAAGGATTTGGAGCATGTCACTATGACAGTCCTCTTCAGGCTCAGGCTGGCCCACAGGGGAGCAATTGAATTCCCCGCTGGGCCCCTGAGCCAGGGTGAGCCCCTAGTGGCACATAGCACAGCACATGGACTGTGCAACATACAGTTAGTTGGCATACAGCATCTCAAGCAAACTATGCCTCCTTATATAAAAACTGTGTAGATTATTTAACAAACGACCCATTTTATTATGGATGCATCAGATGGTTGAGGTGACTTCTAGGTACAGATAGGCCCCCATCATCTATTATCGTGAAGCATTTTGCTGCTGTGTGAGCATCTAATATTTGCATGTAGTTGTACAGAGGTCCCTGGTGCCCAGTCCAACAATGGTCCTAATAGAAGAAGTACATCAGTATGGTACCCTTATACTCATGGTAGTGGATACAATTACACCAGCTCAGCAACCCCAAAGTTCAAAACTGCTGAAAAGAAAGTAATGTCTTGACAGTCATTACATGACTGCTTGAGTGAAGACGGAGACCATGATAGATGGCCTGTACATTCACCATGCAAACATGAGCATAGATTAGATTGTCTGCTCTAATATTGGTTTTGCAGAAGTACTTCTCATTGGAAAGAACAGAGAAACCTATGACACCATTCTGGTATCTCATGGTGTAATTGCAAAGAACATTCATCATCCTAAAAAACGTCTCCAGTGGTTTTGGGAACTTGGCGTTTTTGTCTTTTGATTAGGACCGGTACAAACATGCAGAAAGCAAGACTGTTCTGGTGGAACCTTGTTCAACACACCAGGAAGGGAATCCTGACTTAAAGGAGTTCTCCAGGAATGATTTAAAATAGCTGCAAGTGACCTTTCCTACAATGTGAACATGACTGGTTGCCTAGGGCGGGTTAGGGAGTGGGGTCTCACTACACACTATGCTCTGGTACTTGCATATACTACATATTGGGGAGCGTTCCTGTCAGGCTGCTCAGTCATGACGCTATATTGTAAGCAGGATCACATCATTACCATCGATTGTAGAACCGTGTAGTGAGGCTCCGCTCCCTCATCATCCAGGCAGCTCTGCAAATAGAGGCAACTAGTCCTTCTCACATTCTAGGACAGGCTGATGCCACCCATTTTATATAATTCTCAGAGAACCCCTAAATATAGAGATTCTATCCTGCATGGTAAATGCCCAAAATTCAGTAACAAATTTTTCACTTTTTCTGGGAGACATGAGGCTCGAGTATTAAGCCAGTCTGATTGTAATAACCAGTGTTGGCGGAAGCTGTAGGAGTCGGCGTACTGTATATCCCCATGCAAATATCTAGAATTCTTTTACAGTTGCTATAGTATTCCATCTCATTTTAAGGATACATTACTCTTGAATTGGACGTGTTGTGACACCTTCCACTATGATGACTAAGAATCAGACTTGTGTATAAAAGAATTAAAGTATGAATAAAATCCCTTATAAAAGGGTTGTGCTGACAGTATGAGACTATAGCTGAGCACAGTGGGTCGTAGTCACGATCCTTCAGATTTACTGCCTTGTATAGAAATAGGAAAGGTCATATAAATAAATGATTACATTGCCTTTGCGCTGCTTCTTGTAACACCTCAAATGATATTTTCTCAAAAATCTTTGTCAATTTTACCTTGAATATTAGAGGTCCTTCTAGTCAGTGGGAATAGCGTTAAGCTTAGCCACCAAAGCGAATACAACTTGAGCTTGAAGATTCATTGCCAACATTAACAGGGCTGGAGCAAGACGACGGCACATATGAATACATCTGCTATGCTTTTCTATGTACAGTACAGCTCTATGATTTCTAGCAACTTACACATGAAACTGTTTGCATTTAGAGCTCAATGATTTCTTTGTGTAGGTACCTGAGGACCTTTAAATACTAAGAAACCAACAGAACAGAAGAATCACCTGTATGCAGGGCCGTAGCGGAACCCCCACATCCTACATGAGATGTTTTCTCACAGATGCCTATAGGTTTATTTTTGATGTTCACTATACAAACTTTCCGAAGATGGTACGGTCTCATAAGGGTGGACAATCCTAGTGGTATTGAATATTCTAATGGGGTATGTAGACTAAATTATGGTTGAAAATATGGGCCTTTGATTTATGATCATAGTTAGTCTGGGATTATTTTAATTATTCATCTGACCAACACGACAACATGTGTTAGGATGGAAGCTGCAGTTGTATTGGTGGAATCCATACTTCTGATCTTCACTTTCCCCTCTCATCTCAGATTAGGCTCCCACTCCACTGATAAATTGTATTGGTTATGTCCTTCACATTCATCTAAGTGAGTTGTCGTCTTGCCTATTTTTTCTCATTCTTTGGTAATTGTGGGTGTCCTAACCAAAGTTACATTTGTGTCAATTCACAGAGCTTTAGGAGAGAGGAGATCTTTATTTACTGTGTTACCATGTAATGCTGCTAAGACTACATATTACACACAACAGGGGTAACCTTCAACCCAAATGGTAGGGATCTATGTATAGCTCATATTGTATATTTGTAGAGGAAAATGATCTTGCACACAGTTATTCTAACTGAGCAATGCTTATGAGTAGGTCTCTGAATTGTCAGGATGGGATAATTTTCCTTTACCAAAAGCGTGCAGCTCCAAAAAAAAGCCTTGACTTGCCAAGATGCCCATACATGTTGACGTTGCAGGGCAGTAGTGTACCGCGCTGCAAAAATGAACGGCTTTACTGTAAGTTGCTCCATTTTGCAATGCGGTTTTCAGTCTTGCATCAGATGAAGCACATCATTTCTATGTGCATTACCTATACGAGCAGTGTGGTTAGAAACCGCAACAATTCATGGTAAAACCACATGTGGATTTTCAGCACAGTTCTCGGCCACATGGCACATTACTACCCTGTGGCCACACTCAGTACATGCAGCCTTACGGTGCATTCACACGCTGCAGATTTTGTTGCAGAAATTTCCACAACTGAAGATCGGTTTCATTCACCTGAATTGGGCTTGCAGAAATCCATTCAAATTGATTTTTGTGGAAATTCCTGCAACAAAATCCGCAGCATGGAAGAGCACCTTTAGGTTACGGCCACACGGGGGCGGATGCGCTGCGGATTGTGCATGCTTTAGTGCATGCATAAAATATGCAGTGTATAACAGTAGCTGTAGTTTTCAAAAAAATTTCATCCACAGTGCTGATAATTTCCACAATGGAATCCACTCATAACTTGAAATGTGGCAGGGATTTTATATCTGCATCATGTCAATTTATGCTGCAGGTTTCATCCACAGATTTTGCCTTTGATTGGAATAAATTTTGTGTGGATGTACCCTGAAGACATATTCAGACAGTATGATCGTGCTCCTGTTTTTGCTGCAAGGCTCTGGCATGTTTAAAAAAAAAAAAAAAAAAGTGAATTCCTGCAGTTTTGCAGATTTAATGCGCTTCATCGCATGCAGGTTTTGCCATGCGTTTCCTGGTCTCGTGACGAAAACATAGTCACTGTCTGAATATACCCTTAGAAAACTTCATAAATCACGGTTCCCTAATGTCATATGTGCAAACTATAGCTTAGGGAGCATTCAGACAGGGATCTGCAGGGCTGCAGTGAATTTAAACTCCCAACAGATACGTCAGTAGACTGCAGGATCATTTACAGAAGCCTTTAGCCTGCTAACAGACTGCAGACTACATGCTTCTTTAAAAAGTAAAATATTCAACATTTTTCAGTCATGTATTTACATTGTAAAGTCTTTTCACAAGTTTGCAGAATGATGATGAACTCCTAGCTCATCAAGCTAGAGAGAAAATCTGCTTGCAAATGCTCAAGGAGAGCACCCACCAAGGGGGTCATCTGTTTTAAAACATACAGTATCTTTAATCACCTCCTTTTTGCTGCTTGAGGAAATACATTTATGATCCAATGAATTGGATATCTATGATGTTATGTTGGGTTTGTACACAGGTTTAGGCAAGTGAAACCAATACTAATCTAAACCTGATTAATTAGATAGAAAATTGAAGCTTAAAGTGTAACTGTCGTTGTATTTTTTTATTGTAATGTATAGGGGCAGTGATGCTGACCATTTTTGTAATATACTTTAATTACTGAAATTGTACATTTCTGTGAGAAAAAATTGCTCTAAAGTGGCCCATTTTGAGCCTTGGCAATGCTCCTCTGTCTTCTGTTTACATAACAGTGGAGACTTTCGCAACACTGACTGTGTTATGTAAGCAGAAGACAGAGGAGCGTTGCTAAGGCTCAAAATGGGCCACTTTAGAGCTATTTTTCTCATAGAAATATATAATTTCAGTAATTAAAGTATATTACAGAAATTCTCATTATCACCTCCCCTACATGTTACAAAAATTAAAAAAGAATGACTGTTACACTTTAAAAATATTATAATGTCAGTGTGACTTTTAAAGGGGTTGTCCGGGTGTTTAATATTGTTGACCTATCCTTAGGATAGGTCATGAGTATCTGATCAGTGGGGGTGTGACTCCCTGTACCCCCACCAATCACCTGCAGCACTTAGTGAGCGCTCCTCCTAGGCCAAGTGACCTAGGCGCTGCTCAGTCCCATTAAAGTGAATGGGGCTGAGCTTCAGTACCAAGCACAGCCACTATAAAATAGACAGCGCTGTGCTTGGTAAGCTGCTAAGAGGCTGCAGCTCTCACTGAAGTGGCGAGGCCTTTCAAACAGCTGATCGTTGGGGGTGCCAGGAGTCGGACCCTCACTGTTCTAATAGGATAAGTCATCGATATTAAACAACCAGAAAACACCTTTAACGGGACCTTTATCTGTTTGAGTAAACCACTAGCTCAAACCAACCGATTCTGTTCTGTGTGTAAACCCAGCAGGAAGATGTAGATGTAATTGGCTTTTCATGTCTGGTTTAGTGGAACCCTTGAAAAACCACAGACGGCTGTCGGTGGGGTAATGATGCATCTGTTTTCTTCTGTATGCCATCTTTTCTCAGAGATCTGTCCGGCTCTTCTGTAACATTGTCAAGGAGATTATAAGGTTTTGCTGCAAATGGAAATTTGGTTGCAGAAGCAAATTTAAAAGTGAATCTCTTTCTCCAAGCATTATGAGGTTTCTGAAATCTGCTATAGAGAGGATATGTGAGGCTCTGCATTGCATGTAGCAACTTAATGTGGAATCTATCTTCCCTGTAAAACTTCTTTACAAATGTAAATTCAGTTGTGAGGTAAGAGAACTCCATATTCTATCTTACAAGAAATTGAGTTGAATACCTGTGTGTATTGCTTTTGTGTTTACAAAATGTCTCATTCTTATTTTTGGCTTTTGATGAGTTTCAGGTCATTTTTTTTTTTTAAATGTAATTGTTTGTCTTCATGTTTTGTGTAAATGTACATAGTTATTCAGTATTAGAGGAAAGTGCATTATTTCTGTCATTTACAATGTGTTGGTGCTCATTTGAAAAAAAAAAATAAAGTTTTCAAATATTAAAACTTCTATAGTTGTTTTACTAATTTAAAATCGAATACTGATACGTGTTCTTTTTATCTTCTGTTATATTGATGTTTTATTTTGTTTCCTGTGCATGATTATGGGGTCAGCCATAGATTCTTTATGGCAACCACATGGATATAGGAGGTAGGCAGGGAGGGGGTGGAGGTAAGACATGACCATCACCTGTTAATGGTTCCATGTTATCTATATATCATTGTAATTTTGTGATGCTAATAAGATGACTGCTGCAAGTGATCATTACAGAACAGGAGGTGTCAGCCTAGTAGAAGACTCAGTGGCCAGAGTGAAACTACAAAAAAAAAAAAAAAAAAATATATATATATATATATATATATATATATATATATATATATATGGAAAATGTAAAAAAATATGTATGCCCAGTATTTGTAGTGTTCTATTTGACACACTGAATATGCAGGGCCTCTATATCATGAAAATCTTTGCCTGAAACGCCTGAACATTCCACCAAATAAAAATAAAGGGAGAGATTTATCAAACTGGTGTAAAAGTAGAACTGTCTTAGTTGCCCACAGCAACCAATCAGATTCCACCTTTCATTTTTCACAGCTCCTTTGAAAAATGAAAGGTGGAATCTGATTGGTTGCTATAGAGAACTAATTCAGCTTTCCTTTACACTAGTTTTGATTCATCTTCCCCACTGTCTTTAAGATCCATTAGATCTGCAAATTATTTTAGAATTAAAAAAGTACTCAAAAGTCATGATGTACCAGTTGATTTCTGTTGCAACAAAAAATAAATATGGTGTTAATCCATAAAGGTTGTCAAGGGCTTTGAACATGACCTATGAAGAAAGCCAGAAGAGGTGTGAAATAGAGCTCATCAACACTTGAAAACCAACATGTGAAGCATCTTAACACCTGAAAATGCCCCGTTTGGGATGAATTGACACAAATTGCTCCAAATTGTCCTACAAAGATCTAAAGTCTATGGAAATAGTGGTAAACCAACTTTGTGATGGAGGTGGAAAAGGCATGCCAGGTTGGTTATGGTAAGATGAAAAGGAGTGTGTGTGACTGTCCCACTCTGTGAGATAGAAAGGACTCCATTGTTGCATAACCTGGCAGCGGGCCGTATATACCAATCCTAGACATCAGAGGTGTTTATTTTTCAGTAAGCGTGACACTAGATTACTTTCTAGGAAAAGTAACAGCATGCAGTAATGAGAATTTTACTAGTAGCTGAGGTGCAGCTAAAGTTCCTGGGCACCGGTGACTGCACTGTGTGTGTGTGTGTGTGTGTGTGTGTGTGTGTGTGTATATACACTCACCGGCCACTTTATTAGGTACACCATGCTAGTAACGGGTTGGACCCCCTTTTGCCTTCAGAACTGCCTCAATTCTTCGTGGCATAGATTCAACAAGGTGCTGGAAGCATTCCTCAGAGATTTTGGTCCATATTGACATGATGGCATCACACAGTTGCCGCAGATTTGTCGGCTGCACATCTATGATGCGAATCTCCCGTTCCACCACATCCCAAAGATGCTCTATTGGATTGAGATCTGGTGACTGTGGAGGCCATTTGAGTACAGTGAACTCATTGTCATGTTCAAGAAACCAGTCTGAGATGATTCCAGCTTTATGACATGGCGCATTATCCTGCTGAAAGTAGCCATCAGATGTTGGGTACATTGTGGTCATAAAGGGATGGACATGGTCAGCAACAATACTCAGGTAGGCTGTGGCGTTGCAACGATGCTCAATTGGTACCAAGGGGCCCAAAGAGTGCCAAGAAAATATTCCCCACACCATGACACCACCACCACCAGCTTGAACCGTTGATACAAGGCAGGATGGATCCATGCTTTCATGTTGTTGACGCCAAATTCTGACCCTACCATCCGAATGTTGCAGCAGAAATCGAGACTCATCAGACCAGGCAACGTTTTTCCAATCTTCTACTGTCCAATTTAGATGAGCTTGTGCAAATTGTAGCCTCAGTTTCCTGTTCTTAGCTGAAAGGAGTGGCACCCGGTGTGGTCTTCTGCTGCTGTAGCCCATCTGCCTCAAAGTTCGACGTACTGTGCGTTCAGAGATGCTCTTCTGCCTACCTTGGTTGTAATGGGTGGCAATTTGAGTCACTGTTGCCTTTCTATCAGCTCGAACCAGTCTGCCCATTCTCCTCTGACCTCTGGCATCAACAAGGCATTTCCGCCCACAGAACTGCCGCTCACTGGATGTTTTTTCTTTTTCGGACCATTCTCTGTAAACCCTAGAGATGGTTGTGCGTGAAAATCCCATGTCTACATGCCTAAATGCACTGAGTTGCCGCCATGTGATTGGCTGATTAGAAATTAAGTGTTAACGAGCAGTTGGACAGGTGTACCTAATAAAGTGGCCGGTGAGTGTATATCTAATATATAAAGCTGAGTGTGTGTGTGTGTGTGTATGTCCGCTAAAGGAATCCGCACCGCTGCAGCTACAATCACAAAATTTTGGCACACATGTACATCAGGTGTCCAGAAAGGTTTTAGAACAGTTTTCAGCTCTCCAGGATGTACCGTTCCTGAGATATTCCCAAAAAATGCATTAGCCAATAGTAGCCTGGTCACATGACCCTAATCAGCCAATAGAAGCTCACAGGCAGTCTCCATACACCAGGTTTCTATGACAACCTAGCCAGTTCACTGCTGTAGGTCTGCATTAAAGAGGCAGAGCACTGTGGATGATAATGGTAAAGGGGTATTTCGGTTACCATAAATATTACTTATGTTTTAGACTAATTCATCATCAATCATTACCTCGTATAATGTAAATTTCACATATTTACTGTTCAGTAGTAATAAAAGATGTATTCTTCCACTGCTACCCACCTTCCTCCTAAATTACTCTGGCATCGACCTGTAATTCAGGCCACCGTCAAAAGAAGGACTTAAAAGCCCCACCCTCAGATCCCACTAAGTCACGCCCCTGACTCAGTCAGGCCACACCCCTTCCATGCCGCATTTGACCGGGATTAAAAATATAGGTAAAAATCACCTTCTTTCAGCTGCAGGGGTGGGGGAGGGTGACTTTCTCCCTGCAGCTCATTGCTCAGACTGCACAGTGCTGCTGCTGAGAGTGAGCTGTTCAAAAGGACATCCCTGTGTCCATCCAGGCCCTGCGCATGACAGAGGACAGGGAGTCTGAAAGCCAAACTGTCCAGCCTAAAACAAGACCCCTGGCCACCCTAGGGGCAGGCTGTTGTTAGGGTGGCCAGATGTCCGGCTTTAGGCTGGACAGTCCAGTTTTCTGGCTACCTGTTCTCCGTCCGATGCAGTGCCTGGACAGACACAGGGATGTCCACCCTTTCAGTAGCTCACACTCAGACATCTTCTCCTCCGTGTCTTCACGGAGCCAGGGGGGCGTGGTCTCATGTTTAGTGGTGTGTCTTCGTGGGAACTGGGGGCGCTGTTTCACGTTTGGGGGAATGGCCGGTGAGGTCTGGCTTTCTGTGGTGTAGACAGTGGCCACTCTAGCTGCTGTGGAGGTCACAGTTATAGGGGCGGGCTGCTGTAGAGGTTATTGTTAAAGGGGCTGGCCGCTGTAGAGGTCACTGTTAAAGGGGCGGGCACTGTAGAGGACACTCTCGATATCTTTTGACGACACACACACACAAACAGTAAATTAAATATACCCGGGCGAAGCCGGGTCCTTCAGCTAGTAAATATATATATATATATATATATATATATATATATATACATACATACATACATACATACATACATACATACATACATACACAGTCGGGAAAAAAGTATTTAGTCAGCCACCAATTATGCAAGTTCTCCCACTTAAAAAGATGAGAGAGGCCTGTAATTGACATCATAGGTAGACCTCAAATATGAGAGACAAAATGCGAAAACAAATCCAGAAAATCACATTGTCTGATTTTTAAAGAATTTATTTGCAAATTATGGTGGAAAATAAGTATTTGGTCAATAACAAAAGTTAATCTCAATACTTTGTTATATATCCTTTGTTGGCAATTACAGAGGTCAAATGTTTTCTGTAAGTCTTCACAAGGTTGGCACACACTGTTGCTGGTTTGTTGGCCCATTCCTCCATGCAGATCTCCTCTAGAGCAGTGATGTTTTGGGGCAGTCACTGGGGAACACGGAATTTCAATTCCCTCCAAAGGTTTTCTATGGGGTTGAGACCTGGAGACTAGATAGGCCACTCCAGGACCTTGAAATGCTTCTTACAAAGCCACTCCTTCATTGCCCTGGCGGTGTGCTTAGGATCATTGTCATGCTGAAAGACCCAGCCATGTTTCATCTTCAGTGCCCTTGCTGATGGGATGAGGTTTGCACTCAAAATCTCACGATACATGGCCCCATTCATTCTTTCATGTACACGGATCAGCCGTCCTGGTCCCTTTGCAGAGAAACAGCCCCAAAGCATGATGTTGACACCACCATGCTTCACAGTAGGTATGGTGTTCTTTGGATGCAACTCAGCATTTACTCTCCTACAAACACGACAAGTTGTGTTTCTACCAAACAGTTCTACTTTGGTTTCATCTGACCATATGACATTCTCCCAATACTCTTCTGGAACATCCAAATGCTCTCTAGCAAACTTCAGACGGGCCCGGATATGTACTGGCTTAAGCAGGGGGACACGTCTGGCACTGCAGGATCTGAGTCCCTGGCGGCGTAGCGTGTTACTGATGGTAGCCTTTGTTACGTTGGTCCCAGCTTTCTGCAGGTCATTCACTAGGTCCTCCGTGTGGTTCTGGGATTTTTGCTCACAGTTCTTGTGATCATTTTGACCTCACGGGTGAGATCTTGCATGGAGCCCCTGATCGAAGGAGATTATCAGTGGTCTTGTATGTCTTCTATTTTCTAATTATTGCTCCCACAGTTGATTAGTTCACACCAAATGGCTTGCTTATTGCAGATTCAGTCTTCCCAGCCTGGTGCAGGTCTACAATTTTGTTTCTGGTGTCCTTCTTTGGTCTTCACCATAGTGGAGTTTGGAGTGTGACTGTTTGAGGTTGTGGACAGGTGTCTTTTATACTGATAACCAGTTCAAACAGGTGCCGTTACTACAGGTAATGAGTGGAGGACAGAGGAGCCTCTTAAAGAAGAAGTTACAGGTCTGTGAGAGCCAGAAATCTTGCTTGTTTGTAGGTGACCAAATTTTTTTTTTCACCATAATTTGCAAATAAATTCTTTAAAAATCAGACAATGTGATTTTCTGGATTTGTTTTCTCATTTTGTCTCTCATAGTTGAGGTCTACCTATGATGTCAATTACAGGCCTCTCTCATATTTTTAAGTGGGAGAACTTGCACAATTGGCTGACTAAATACTTTTTCCCCACTGTATATAAGAAAATGCGAAAACAGGGCAGCACTGCTAGTCTAATTGTATATGGAGTGCCAGCAGTCAGGTGTGTACCAGCTACCGTAGATATAAAAAAAAATGACCGCAGCACATCCAAATAGATGAAAAAAGGTGCGTCTTTAATCACCCAGGTGACGTTTCAGTCCTCTTACTGGGACTATTGTCAAGCCTAACAATAGTCCCAGTAAGAGGAGATTTCCCAAACTTTAAACATCCCAAGGAGCACTGTGCAAGCGATCATATTGAAATGGAAGGAGTATCAGACCACTGCAAATCTACCAAGACCCGGCCGTCCCTCTAAACTTTCATCTCAAACAAGGAGAAGACCGATCAGAAATGCAGCCCAGAGGCCCATGATCACTCTGGATGAACTGCAGAGATCTACAGCTGAGGTGGGAGAGTCTGTCCATAGGACAACAATCAGTCAAACACTTCACAAATCTGGCCTTTATGGAAGAGTGGCAAGAAGAAAGCCATTTCTCAAAGATATCCATAAAAAGTGTTGTTTACAGTTTGCCACAAGCCACCTGGGAGACACACCAAACATGTGGAAGAAGGTGCTCTGGTCAGATGAAACCAAAATCGAACTTTTTGGAAAAAATGCAAAATATGTTTGGCGTAAAAGCAACACAGCTCATCACCCTGAACACACCATCCCCATTGTCAAACATGGTGGTGGCAGCATCATGGTTTGGGTCTGCTTTTCATCAGCAGGGACAGGGAAGATGGTTAAAATTGATGGGAAGATGGATGGAGCCAAATACAGGACCATTCTGGATGAAAACCTGTTGGAGTCTGCAAAAGACCTGAGACTAGGACGGAGATTTATCTTCCAACAAGATAATGATCCCAAACATAAAGTAAAATCTACAATGGAATGGTTCAAAAATAAATGTATCCAGGTCTTAGAATGGCCAAGTCAAAGTCCAGACCTGAATCCAATTGAGAATATGTGGAAAGAGCTGAAAACTGCTGTTCACAAACGCTCTCCATCCAACCTCAAAGAGCTTGAGCTGTTTTGCAAGGAAGAATGGGCAAGAATTTCAGTCTCTAGATGTGCAAAACTGATAGAGACATACCCCAAGCTACTTGCAGTTGTAATCGCAGCAAAAGGTGGCGCAACAAAGTATTAATGCAAGGGAGCCGAATAATTTTGCACGCCCCACTTTTCAGTTTTATTACAAAAAAAGTTTAAATGATCCAATAAATTTCGTTCCACTTCACAATTGTGACCCACTTGTTGATTCTTCACCAAAAATTTAAAATGTTATATCTTTTTGTTTGAAGCCTGAAATGTGGCAAAAGGTTGAAAAGTTCGAGGGGGCCGAATACTTTCGCAAGGCACTGTATATATACAGATATACCATATCCAGATTAGTTTCATCCCGTTGTACGTTGAACACGTCCTTGTATCTCTAGTGAACCTGCTTACTTGGTCACCATCCTTATCTTCTGTGTGCTAGTTCTTACTGCCTCCATTGCAACCCCTATTTCAACCTCTGATCTTTTCTGTAACCTTGCTTCAAACGAGTATGACAAATTATAGTGCAATCAAAGATTAAAACTGAATAATTGATAAGCCTATTGACCATGCCGGTAGAAAGCAAGCAAGAAGAGGTTGTGTCAGCTGTGCGTCTACAGTGATTACAGAGGCTTCATCTAATAATAACCACTAATGGACAGTGATATTCTATAAAGGGTTCAACCTTTTATCCAAATCCAGAAATGCATGTGATGATGACAATTAAGAAGGGCACTGATATATGTTAGAGCAGAGGTATTAACATTTAGAAACAAGAAATCAATTGTTTTTGGGATCACAGAAGGATTTAACTGCTATTTAGGTTTGTTAAAGGCTTTTTGTCATCAGATTTAACCCTTTTAAACCTGCTGACATTAGCGATGTGCTAATGTCAGCAGACCCTAACAGTGGTATTATTATGTTTATTGGGGGCCCCCTTACTGTGATAATCTTACTTTTGTTATATGTAAATGAGCCTCTAAGAGCAGGGGGGGGCATTGCCCCTGCTCCTAGAGGCTCCGTTTTCCTACCTCCTTCCACGCCTTGAGGTCCTTGATTGACAGGGCCAGGTCTCGTCTTCTCCGGCCATCCCTGTGTGCCGGGGAAATCTCGCGCATGCGCAGTGCAGCACACAGAGTCGGCAGCAGGACACGAATGCTGCCTGGCCCTGTCAATCAAGGACGGTGGGCGTGGAAGGAGGTATGAGAACGGAGCCTCTAGGAGTGGGAGCAACGCCCCCCCCCCTGCTTCTAGAGGCTCATTTACATATAACAAAATTAAGATTATCACAGTAAGGGGGCCCCCAATAAACATAATAATACCACAGTTAGGCTCTGCTGCCATTAGCACGTCGCTAATGTCAGCAGGTTTAAAAGGGTTAAATCTGATGTCAGAAACCCTTTAAGCTTCAAACATTTTAGGGCATATGCAGAAATTACAATGATGTATTCGAATTCTCTTCACAAGGGATGGAAGAGTGCCAGATTTTCCACACCTTATGCTTGGAGGCAACTTCAGTGAAAACAATGGCTTGCATACAAAGAACTTCTATGAGTAAGAATAGTTTGCTTAGGCTCGGTGTATTACAAGTAGTCAGCCACTTGTAGGCATATATCCATATGTATTCCTATTTTAAATTTTTTTAATTTGTCCCCATAACAAAATAATCAAGTAATGTATCTTCTGTAAAATGATCAATATAAAGTAAAAAATGCTTTTTTGACCAGCTGTTCGATTCTTTACAGGGTTCTTATGATTGCGGAGTCCCAGAGGTTGGATCCCTAACAATCTGTTATCGCTTGTCATGTGTATTTGGGACAACTACATATTACTGATTTCCCCTTCAAAGGGGTTTTCAAGGTTTTTTTAACTGATGACCTATCCTCTGGATAGACCATCAGTATCTGATCGGTGGGGCCTGACACTGGGGACCCACGATGATCACAGAAGCCCCGTGGCCTTCTCTCAGCTCACCAAGCACTGCACACTGTACAATGTCTGTGCTTGGTATCGCAGCCCAGCTCAGCCTCATTGAAGTGCCTAGGCCATATGACAATGAACGTGACATCACATAGCCTAGGCTAAGCTGCAAGAAGGCCGTGACACTACTGCACATGCTCAATTAATTTAGGAGAAAGGGTTATTGCCAAACAGTCAGGGTCCCAGCGGTTGTAACCCCACCAATCTAATAATATCTATTATCCTGTGGAAAGAGGATAACCTTCTATATGTTTGAATATTACTTTACTCTTTGAAAAACACCTGCACTATGCAAAACTATATGTCGAAGAGCGTACCAGGAAAAAAAAAATAGCCGATTCGCTATAATTTTGTTGCTTCACAAAAAAAAAATTAGAATAAAAAGTGATCAAAACATCGCACACTCGACATTGGTATCAATCAAAAGTCCCAATTGCTCCACAAAAAAGTGAGCCCTCACACAGCTCCGTAGACCTATCTATAAAAAACTTATGGGAGTCAGAATATGGCAATGTAAAGAAAAAAGGTATTTTTCCAAAATGTTTTTTCGGTTCTAGAACACAAGAAAAAATATACAAATATGGTATTGTTGTAATTGTACCGACCCATAAAATGAAGGGCATGGGTCCGTTTTACTGCATAGAGAACGCTGTAAGAATAAAACTCATAAAACTATGACAGCATTACATTTCTTTTTTTTTCGATTCTACCCCATTTGGAATTTTTTTCCAGCTTCCCTCTACATTGTATGCAACAGTAAATGGTGCCATTAGAAAGGACAACTTGACCCGCATAAAACAAGCCCTAATATGTTTTTATGAATGGAAAAATTAAAATGTTATGGCTCTGGGAAGGCTGGGAGTAATAAATGAAAATGGAAAATTGTAAGGTCCTGAAAGGTTTAAAGAGTACTGCTTATAGGTTCATAGTCTACAATTCAGACTTATAATGGATGGATTTTGTCTATTTTTCCACATCCTTCTGATTTATCAGCTATTCATTTAAAGGAAACCTACTCCTTACTGACATCTGAAATATTTCTGCTGCTCTCTTTACATTGATTTCCAATAACTTTGTCTTCTAAAATGGTTATTGAGCTCTCATTGATATCACCTTCCTATATACGGTATACTTAAGAGCAAAATAAATTAGATAAGAAATTCTGCAGTATTTGGAAATTTCCCAGGATCTTGTCATTAGATTTCACACCGCCTGTATCACAGCTAGATTCCAGTGACTCAGATCTGTACTGCACCAATAAACTATATATTCCTTTTACAATATGCACTGATAACATGTGTTGCACAGTTACATCATACATTGGGGTTACTGATAGAAAAAGGATCTATATTCTCGGTCTCTGTTCTCTTGTAGTACAGACTAATAATGAATTTTCAACTAGACCCCAGGGTCACTATAGGGAACTTGTGATCCAGCGGTGGTTTCTGTGTCAAAGCTTAAATTCAATCTCACAACTGAGTCACCAGTCTGTGTGTACTGCCTTTACACACTTTTCACACTTTAATGCACATGTGCCATGTAACCACCCAACCCCTGATCTTGGAAGCTGAATTAGTTAGTCCTGGTTAATATGTAGGTGTGTTCTGTCTTGGACCTTTGCTTCTCCATGTAATTCTCCATGCACCAAACCATTCAGTACACAAACCACTTAATGATGATGACCTGGAAGCAATTGTTCTTTAAGCTTCTACTACAATCCAACTCGGACTACTCATATTCTGTACTTTTATTCTGCATATCCACAGTTTAACCCTTTCCATTTATTTATGAAATAAACCTCACTGGCAATCCCGCTATCACCTCTGGAAGGGTTGGCTATTAATAGGTCCTAATTATTATATCAGAACTTGGGCCCTGTACAGTTAGTTTTTCTACATTTCCCAATATAATACAGGGTGCCTATATGATACAAAGAGAGGTGATAGTAGCAAGACACATGTTATGCTGATGATGTCTTCAATGCATTTGAGCTCTTTGTCACGTAGCTAAATATTTTCTAGTCTCCTGGCCCCTCCTAAAGTCTTCAGTGTGCAGTACGCATGTACAGTTATTTCATACTTCAGGAACACTAAGTATCACTATGTCCCATAAACAACTACATTACAAGAAATTAAAGTGGAAAGACCACTAAATTACTTCTATACAGTTAGGGGACCTGCGTTTTCTGAGCCCCAGATTCTAACGTTTGAAAATTGACCTTCACACTGAGCTTCATTGCTGAACACCAGACTATGAGTGAATTTGTCCTTTTCCCTGCAAGCCAATGCAAAAGTCACGGTGTTTTGGTTTGATGTCTGGTTTCAGCTCCTGAAGAATTTGTCATCTGTATGACTTACAAAATGTTTTCATAAGATACACCATGGAATGTTGGTTCTAGTAGTTCCATGCTTGGTCAGCTTTCTAGGACTATGCTTATACATGGTTCGGATCCTAATCACTGGCTCTTCCGAAGTCTTTTGGGGGTCCCAGACTTTTCCCATGACATATAAAAAGACAACCTCAAAAAGCAACACACATGTACAAGAAAACGAAGTGCATGTAACATTTATTTAACCTGCTCCCGGCCGCCTTACATATATACATAGGCAGTGGGCGCCATAGCTGCCAGGTGCCTGCTGTTTTAATGTCAATTGCAAATATTTAACCCCTTGGATGCCATGGTCAAATGTGGCTATGCTCCAGCTCCCCCCCCCCCCCCCCCCCCCCTCGACGAGGATCAGGGGAGCGGAAGTGTGCGCACGGCAACCCCTGTCCTCCTGAGTGACAGGAGGCTGCTGCAAATTAGTTCCTATGTAAAGCCTGTCTGTGTAATTCTAATAGACTCCAATGCTAATGCATTGGAGTCTATGAGAAAAGCAATCGAATGACTGCCTGTTATAGTCCCGTTGGGGAACAATAAAAAAAGTAACATAGGGGGTCATTTATTATACTGAAATATGCCTAAATCAGGCGTATTACAGGCGCACTGTTGCGCCGCTATCTGTGACTTCTCCCTGCTCACTCCAGGTCTAAAATTGTGGCAGTGGCATGGGCGGTGAAGGGGACGGCCGTATCCTTGTATTATAGAAAGTGCATGCAGGTCAAGTTAAACCTCTTGCTAGAGGGAAGGGGGTTAGATCAAGAATTTGGCATTGGGGGGGGCGGGGGGGTTTGCTCCATTTCAATTTTTGCCTCTGGCCACAAAGCACTGAGGGAAAGGGGGGCCCAAGCTGCACTTCTGCACTAGGGCACATGAGCCTTTAGCCACGCCCCTGGATTGGAGCCTCCACAAACATAAGGTATAAGGGAAAGATCTGCACTTGTTCTGTGCTTAGAGCCGCACCTGGTTTTGGCTCAAAATCACTGATGGAAATCGAGGAATTGTGGGGTTTTTTTAAATTCCACCTCATTTGGATTTTTTTTCCCTGCTTCTTACTACATTGTATTTAACCGTAAATGGTGCGATTAGAAAGTTACAACGTGTCCCGCAAAAAACAAGCACTCATACAGCTATGTGAATGGAAAAATAAAAGTTATGGCTTTGGGAGGGCTGAGAGCAAAAAACGAAAATGAAAAAATGGAAAATTGCTCGGTCATTAAGGGGGTTCACTTTTCCCATGACATAAACAGCCAGTGGTTTCAATTTGCGTCACCCAATGCGAACTGCAGATTTCATGCTTGGCACATTTAACAAAGGTATTTTGTTCTTGAAAATTCCAACATTCAAAAACCTTTCTTGCTGCGATATCACCATCTTAATGAGGTTCTCCAGGAGTGATTTAAAATGTCTGTCAGCAACCTCTCTTTAGAATGTGAGCAGGACTGTTGCCACTTCTTGCAGAGCTGCCTTGGGGAGTCAAGGCCTCACTACACACTACACGGCTCTACAATGGATGGTAATGATGCGATCCTGATTATGATATGCCATCATGGCTGAGCAGCCTGACAGGAAAAATTACCAATATGTAGTATATGCAAGTACCGGGGTGTAATGACTACCCCCACCGATCACTAGAACAAAGAGAGAGAGAAGTGCTTGCATATTGCGCGCTCTCTCCTCGCTGCAGGAAAGGAAGTAAGACAGACTAGAAAATCTATGAGCCCATCTAACTACTGTCTCCTGCAGCAAGTAAAGAGAGTGATATGTGAGTGCTTCTCCCTCCTCATTCTCAGCAGTGAGACCCCCACGAATGAAAAATTTTGTTCTCTCTGTGACATATCAAAAGTTTTCTGAAAACTCAGTGACCCTTTAAGGAAGTGTATTTGTAATCCTATTTTGAATTTCCAACAGAGTTACACTGCAATCCTAACATTATTATGCAAACATCATTTAGGAAATGGTTTAGATCTGTAATAGTTAACTTCTCTATTTGCCTTGAATTTCTGCCATTTCCCATTTAATGGTTCCTCTTTTGGCAGTTAAATGATCCCAAACCATTAGGGGCCGTTCAGACGGCCGTGTTGTTGCGGGTCCGCAAAAACACGGATGCCAGCTAGTGTGTGTTCTGCAATTTGCAGAACACACATGTCCAGCACCCCATACAAAAAGCCTATTCTTATCTGCAATTGTGGACAAGAATAGGACATGTTCTATATTTTTTCGATCTAATGCGATCTAATGTCGGCCATTAGAGCCGCATCTATTACGCAAAATTGCGGAATAGATGCGGACCCATTCACATGGTCGTGTGAATGAGCCCTGAAAGGGAGGTATTCCTATTATAACAAGTTATCCCCTATCCATTTCAGCCACCAGTTGAAGATAGAACAGATCAGCAGGAGATTAATCTTGATGTTCTCTGCAGGAATTTTACAAGACTGTGTAAAGCTTATGCGGACAAGTTGAAAACTGACATATAGTGAGAGCAAGTTCTGTATATTTCGTTCTTTTAGCAGTCATTTTTGTTACAGTTAATAGTTGTGGTACCACTGTGCCAAACAACAGATGTGGATTAAGGCCAAACCTAAGGGAGTTACCCTGGTGGCTCAAGGGTATTCACCCTTTAACCCCTATATGAGGATCTGGTCTTCAC
The DNA here is from genome assembly GCA_900303285.1 of Rhinella marina. NCBI lineage: Eukaryota > Metazoa > Chordata > Amphibia > Anura > Bufonidae > Rhinella > Rhinella marina. The sequence continues at coordinate 301,010 of ONZH01023284.1, forward strand.
TGCAGAGAACATACCGGGCCTTTACCTCCCAAAGTAGTCTCTGTGTAGTTGGCTGTAGACCCATGGAGGTCAGAGACACCAGTGTAAAGCACTGAATGATCAGGCAAAGCTAGTTGTAAGAAACAGGCCAAGGTCAGGCCAGGCAGAGTTTGTGTGAATCTGTGAAACTGTCCAAAGTTCAGGGCAGATGTCACAGTACAGGAGTCGGTACAGTGAGCAGGCACAGGTCAGTTCATGCAGCAGAGGGTCAGAATCCAGGAATCAGGCAGACAAGCGGATTATAGCTCTTTTGCAGGATGTAACAAGCTAGACAGACCTATGCGAGAAAATTGCTCAGGCAAGAAGTGAAACAAACAGCCCAGCATGATAGGGATCAGTCAGGCCCTGAACTTCACCCGCAACACTATCCCTACCTACTTGCATGATCCGCCCTAGGTGATGGCCCACTGGACGGTGGTCACTTCCTAACAAGGTGCAGGGAACAACATAACAGACTATTTGGATCGGACAGACAGAATCAGAACTGAATCAAAACTGAAGATAGCAGAGTCATACAAACCAAAGTCAATACCAGGAGAATCCAATGTATAGCCAAATAGCCAAACCGGAAATGAGATACTTACCAAGCCATAAGGTCACACCAGAAAATCTCAAGTCAGATCTAAATTGTCAGACAGAGAGATAATAGTTAGAAACAAGCCAAGGTCCAAAAATTCAGACTTCAATGCAAAAATAGCAGAGTATATGTGGAAAAGACACCTTAGTCACAGGCAACTGTGGCCAGCAGTTCCCTGTGTAAATTGGGCACCCCACTGATCACATGAGACATTCGAGTCACATGGGCCATGACTTCATGAGGCTAGACGTCTTGGCGTCACTCCTAATTGGCTGTCACTCCAGCATATGGAGTACCATCTAGGTTACCTGTCAACAAGATGCTGGCACTGGCAGTGCTGGCCGTCGGCAAGGTAGGGACATAACACATATATAGGAGAGTTGATTAGCACATGCAGTACCAACTGGTAACACCCAGTTTGACCTTTATTAAATACCTTTTATCATAAACTAGTAGGAATAATAAAGGAATACAGGCAAAAGAATAGTTGCTCAAGAATTCTTATTACATATAGGTAATAACTAAGTCCTCATGCACACGACCGTGGTTTGTTTCCGCATCTGATCCGCATTTTTTGCAGATCGGATGCAGACCCATTCAATTTAATGGGGCTACAAAAGATCATGTCCATTTTGAGGCCCTGGTACACAATTAGAACATGTCCTTATCCTTGTTTTGCAGACAAGGATAGGCCAGTTCTACTGATTGCAGGATGTTCCGCAAAATGCACATGATCGGTACCCGTGTTTTATGGATCCGCAATTTGTATACCGCAAAAATGGCAATGGCCATGTGCATGAGCCCTAAAACAAAGATGTCAAGAAAGAGGACGAGTCCTCTTGACAATATCTAAGCATTTCCTGTCTTCCAACAAAGTTACCACAGTAATTTCCTGTACATTTGAGGTCCCTATAATGTGAGATCTTAAAGTGGCTCTGTCACCAGGATCAACCCTATTAAACCAGGCATACTGACTTGTAGAGCTCATCATGCTGATTAAAACTGTACCTTTATTTTGTCTGTATGAAAAATAGCTGCAGAGAGATCAGCGTTTTTATTCATACGCAAATGAGCAATCGGAGCACTCAGAGGCGGGGCTGAATATTCTGAGCACTGCTCTGTAACACCCCCTGTGCTCTGCACATGCCCCCTCCCCTTGACTGACAGCGCTAGACAACAAGCTGAGGGCAGAGCTGTGTCCAGGAGCTGTGTGCTAGCATGAAAATATTACATACACTATAGCTTCACGACACTGAGATCTGCTCAGAAAGCTAATACACATATTACTGCTTTATTCACAGGCAAAATATGATTATACAGACACCAATAATGTGTGTTCCTTATAAGCATAAAAACACCATGATTGCTCATTTACATATGAATAAAAACTCTGATTTCTCTGCAGCCATTTATTATACAGACAAAAGAAAGGTACAGTTTTAATCAACATGATGAGCTCTACCAGCCAGTATGTCTGGTTTAATGGGGTTGATCCTGGTGACAGAGCCTCTTTAACTTTCCACAACTGTTTCTAGAAAGATTTAGGATTGTTGCACTGTGTGAGCGTGATCCTCCGTTCTGGACTTGCAGGAGTGCACAGCATTACCATGATTTTTAATGCTATGTGCCTCTGCTTGACCTTACTTCTACAGAATCACAGTGACATACTGGGGGAAAAAAAGTATTTAGTCAGCCACCAATTGTGCAAGTTCTCCCACTTAAAAAGATGAGAGAGGCCTGTAATTGACATTATAGGTAGATCTCAACTATGAGAGACAAAATGAGAAAACAAATCCAGAAAATCACATTGTCTGATTTTTAAAGAATTTATTCAAATTATGGTGGAAAATAAGTATTTGGTCAATAACAAAAGTTCATCTCATTATTTTGTTATATATCCTTTGTTGGCAATGACAAAGGTCAAATGTTTTCTGTAAGTATTCACAAGGTTGGCACACACTGTTGCTGGTATGTTAGCCCATTCCTCCATGCAGATCTCCTCTAGAGCAGTGATGTTTAGAGGAACATCCAAATGCTCGCTAGCAAACTTCAGACAGGCCGGATACGTATGTACTGGCTTAAGCAGAGGGACGCGTCTGGCACTGCAGGATCTGAGTCCCTGGCGGCGTAGTGTGTTACTGATGGTAGCCTTTGTTACGTTGGTCCCAGCTTTCTGCAGGTCATTCACTAGGTCCCCCGTGTGGTTCTGGAATTTTTGCTCACAGTCTTTTTGATCATTTTGACCCCACGAGGTGAGATCTTGCATGGAGCCCCTGATCAAGGGAGATTATCAGTGGTCTTGTATATCTTCCATTTTCTAATTATTGCTCCCATATGTGATTTCTTCACACCATTTTCTTCTTCTGCTTGCCGATTACAAATTCAGTTTTCCCAGCCTGGTGCAGGTCTACAAGTTTGGAGTGTGACTGTTTGAGGTTGTGGACAGGTGTCTTTTATACTGATAACAAGTTCAAACAGGTGCCATTACTACAGGTAATGAGTGGAGGACAGAGGAGCCTCTTAAAGAAGAAGTTACAGGTCTGTGAGAGCCAGAAATCTTGCTTGTTTGTAGGTGACCAAATACTTATTTTCCACCATAATTTGCAAATAAATTCTTTAAAAATCAGACATTGTGATTTTCTGGATTTGTTTTCTCATTTTGTCTCTCATAGTTGAGGTCTACCTATGATGTCAATTACAGGCCTCTCTCATCTTTTTAAGTGGGAGAACTTGCACAATTGATGGCTGACTAAATACTTTTTTTCCCCATTGTAAAGCTGTCAGTATGATTCTGTAACAATATGGTCAAGCAGAGGCACACAGCATTATAAATCATGATAATGCCTTGCTCCTGCAAATCCAGAACGGAGGATAACGCTCACACATGGAGCATGATTCCTGCAATGGACTCTCATGTGAAACAGCCCTTAGGGTACAGTCACACAGGGTGGATTTTTGTTGTGGATCCTTCTGAAGATTTGCCACTGATTTCACCCTATGCATTGCAAAGAAAGAAATCAACAGTGAAATTCTGCAGGGTAAATGGACAGGCTGTAGAGTAAGGGTGCTGCCACATGTTTTTTGTTTTATGTAGTTTTTGAAGCCAACACGAGGAGTGAATTCAAAGTCATATTTTTTATTTCATGCACTAGTATAACGCTACTTTATTCCTCAGCGCTTTACATACAGTACAGACCAAAAGTTTGGACACACCTTCTCATTCAAAGAGTTTTCTGTATTTTCATAACTATGAAAATTGTAGATTCACACTGAAGGCATCAAAACTATGAATTAACACATGTGGATTTATATACTTAACAAAAAAGTGTGAAACAACTGAAAATATGTCTTATATTCTAGGTTCTTCAAAGTAGCCACCTTTTGCTTTGATTACTGCTTTGCACACTCTTGGATGAACTCATCCTCCATAGCAGAGGTGACTCTTGGTCTTCCTTTCCTGGGGCGGTCCTCATGTGAGCCAGTTTCTTTGTAGCGCTTGATGGTTTTTGCGACTGCACTTGGGGACACTTTCAAAGTTTTCCCAATTTTTCGGACTGACTGACCTTCATTTCTTAAAGTAATGATGGCCACTCGTTTTTCTTTACTTAGCTACTTTTTTCTTGCCATAATACAAATTCTAACAGTCTATTCAGTAGGACTATCAGCTGTGTATCCACCTGACTTCTGCCCAACACAACTCATGGTCCCAACCCCATTTATAAGGCAAGAAATCCCACTTATTAAACCTGACAGGGCACACCTATAAAGTGAAAACCATTTCAGGTGACTACCTCTTGAAGCTCATCAAGAGAATGCCAAGAGTGTGCAAAGCAGTAATCAAAGCAAAAGGTGGCTACTTTGAAGAACCTAGAATAGAAGACATATTTTCAGTTGTTTCACACTTTTATATAATTCCACATGTGTTAATTCATAGTTTTGATGCCTTCAGTGTGAATCTACAATTTTCATAGTCATGAAAATACAGAAAACGCTTTGAATGAGAAGGTGTGTCCAAACTTTTGGTCTGTACTGTACATTAGCATCAAGCTGTCCCCAATGAGGTTCTTTATACTTTCTGTACTTTTATGATCCACTCTTAATTTTGGTTTAAAAAACAGCATTAAAAAATTTGAATGTGTGGCAGCACCCTTAAAATCCACACCCAATGTCAATTTCTATTTAGATTTTTTAGGCCGGGGCAATACCATCAGCGCTGTGACTTGAGAGTTAAAATCAATTAGTAGAGCTACAAAAAGTCCCAGTATAGACCTAGCCTAAACTTTGCTGCTGCTGTAAAATCCTGCAGATTTTCCGCATACAATTCCACTGCAGACATCCGCAGCATTTTTATCACACGTAGCCATACCTTTTTGGATTGGTTCTTCTGACTGAGGAGAAAAGGCTTATGGGGCAACTATCCATGACTGTGCAAAAATACGCCTCTTTTTCTTTGCTATTACATTTTTATTTGCCGTTTTTGTTCAATTATATCCATATTCTGAATGGACCTAAAGACTCCACCCAGCTTGGTTTAAAAACATGTTATGTTTGACACCATTCTCTTCATTTCTAGCTCATAAAAAAAATAGGGTGTTGGGTTGATGGGTGTTCGCTAAGTAGTTTTATCTGTTGTGTGTAAAATACATAATTAGATTTGAATTATTAATGAGAAATTAATGAGGATAAACATGAAACACTTTCTCTTGCCTAGACATCGCAGATACCAGAAAGAGTCTTCTGCTATTTTTATCAGCTCATCTACTTTGAATGCTTGGGGATTTAAGACTTACAGTAATTATCCACATTGACATGCTGATAAATGTAATTAAAACATGCTATCGCACTGGGTTATAAATGCATCTTTACTCGGTATTGAGATTAAGCTGCTACAATGCGGGGTAGCACATCCTAATTGAAGAACATGGCTGTTTGAGGGCATCTTACTAACAGCCTAGTTACCATACCTTCTCCCAAAATTGTCTTACATTTAGATTAGGATAGCTGTAAACTGAGGACATAAGAGAAATTGTAACTGGAGAGGGATATTCAAATACCCAATAAAATATAAAACAAGATAGTATACATCAATGATCCACATACTGAATAGCCCTACACAGTGCCTAGATAGCTAGTACTATCTTGTCAATCTTAAAAGCCTACTTTCCCTTTAGGGGTCCACTCCTGGCAAGTTGTAGGGATCCTCCAGTCTACAGAGAATCTAAGCTATGTATGGCAAATGTATAGTCTACATAACCAGTGCTCTTCTTATGAACAAGAAGGGGTGATGGCCCTCAGACACCATAAGACTGCTTTGCATAAGAAAGTCATTCACACAACCATGCAGGGCCGGCGTTAGGGGGGGGGAAACAGGGCAATTGCCCAGGGCCCCCTCTTCAAAGGGGTCTGAAAGTTAAGTGGGAGCCTTATTTTCTCCCCCTGCTCCCTGACTTACATACTGCAGCGCTCCGCTGCTGTCCACCCCACACAGTTTCCCCCAGTGTCTCACCAGACCTTAGGACTGCAGTGTATTAGTGTCCTGCTGCCACAGACATCGGACGTTCGGTGTGGGCGGAGCTATGCTAGCACTTTCATTGTACAGCCCTGTACTGCCCTCAACTACTGACCTGTACCTTCCCTGCACCCCCCTCTGTGAGCATCCTGCGCCCCCCTGTGTGAGGGTCCTTCCCCCCCCACTGTGTGAGCGTCCTCTGCCCCCCTGTGTGAGAGTCCTGCGCCCCCCTGAGTTAGCGTCCTGTGTCCCCCTGAGTGAGCGTCCTGGGCTATAGAGGGCTCTAGTTAAACTATTGACAAAAGCATTGTTTAGGTGGTCTGCATTGTTAATTGGGGGGGGAGGCACGAGGTATTGGAGTATAGATTAAGAACCAGAGGTCCAAATTAGCAGTCTTTTTTTTTCCAGTACTTGGGGTGAGGAGACCAGGGCTGCCAATAAAGGCATCTGTTAAACTATGTCATACATTGTGCCCATATCACAGCGACATCCCCCATAACAGCATCATCCACAGATCCCCCATAACAGTGTGTCATCCACAGATCGCCCATAACAGTGTCATCCACAGATCTCCCATAAGTGACTTATCCACAGATCCCCCATAACAGTGTCATCCACAGATCCCCCATAACAGTGTGTCATCCACAGATCCCCCATAACAGTGTGTCATCCACAGATCCCCCATAACAGTGTCATCCACAGATCCTCCATAAGTGTCATCCACAGATCCCCCATAACAATGTCATCCGCAGATCCCCCATAACAGTGTGTCATCCACAGATCCTCCATAACACTGTCATCCACAGATTCCCCATAACAGTGTCATCCACAGATCCTCAATAACAGTGTGTCATCCACAGATCCTCCATAACAATGTAATCCGCAGATCCCCCATAACAGTGTGTCCTCCACAGATCCCCCATAACAGTGTGTCCTCCACAGATCCCCCATAACAGTGTGATCCACAGATCCCCCATAACAGTGTGATCCACAGATCCCACATAAGTGTCCTCCACAGATCCCCTATAACAGTGTGTCCTCCGCAGATCCCCCATAACAGTGTCATCCACAGATCCCCCATAACAGTGTGTCCTCCGCAGATCCCCATAACAGTGTGTCATCCGCAGATCCCACGTAAAAGTGTGTCATCCGCAGATCCCCCGTAAAAGTGTGTCATCCACAGATCCCCATAACAGTGTGTCCTCCACAGATTCCCCATAACAGTGTGTCATCCACAGATCCCCCATAACAGTGTCATCCACAGATCCCCCAAAGCAGTGTCCTCCACAGATCCCCTATAACAGTGTGTCCTCCGCGTATCCACCATAAGTGTCATCCACAGATCCCCCATAACAGTGTCATCCACAGATCCCCTATAACAGTGTGTCATCCACAGATCCCCTATAACAATGTGTCATCTACAGACCCCCATAACAGTGTTGTCATCCACAGGTCCCCCATTACACTGTGCATGTACAGCATTATCGCCATTGCCAGTGATCGGCTATTTTCAGAACACTCATAGCATAATGGAGGATGACATACATGCACACTGTGCTCTCCCTTCACTTCAGGGGCCTGGATGGGACGACACTAGAGATGAGCGAGCATGCTCGAGTGCCATTTTCACGTATTTGCGTACGCATTTTAAAATTGGTACGCTAATACATACGCATATTTTAATCTGTACACAAATGCGGATCCCCCATAACAGTGTGTCATCCACAGATCGCCCATAACAGTGTCATCCACAGATCTCCCATAAGTGACTTATCCACAGATCCCCCATAACAGTGTCATCCACAGATCCCCCATAACAGTGTGTCATCCACAGATCCCCCATAACAGTGTGTCATCCACAGATCCCCCATAACAGTGTCATCCACAGATCCTCCATAAGTGTCATCCACAGATCCCCCATAACAATGTCATCCGCAGATCCCCCATAACAGTGTGTCATCCACAGATCCTCCATAACACTGTCATCCACAGATTCCCCATAACAGTGTCATCCACAGATCCTCAATAACAGTGTGTCATCCACAGATCCTCCATAACAATGTAATCCGCAGATCCCCCATAACAGTGTGTCCTCCACAGATCCCCCATAACAGTGTGTCCTCCACAGATCCCCCATAACAGTGTGATCCACAGATCCCCCATAACAGTGTGATCCACAGATCCCACATAAGTGTCCTCCACAGATCCCCTATAACAGTGTGTCCTCCGCAGATCCCCCATAACAGTGTCATCCACAGATCCCCCATAACAGTGTGTCCTCCGCAGATCCCCATAACAGTGTGTCATCCGCAGATCCCACGTAAAAGTGTGTCATCCGCAGATCCCCCGTAAAAGTGTGTCATCCACAGATCCCCATAACAGTGTGTCCTCCACAGATTCCCCATAACAGTGTGTCATCCACAGATCCCCCATAACAGTGTCATCCACAGATCCCCCAAAGCAGTGTCCTCCACAGATCCCCTATAACAGTGTGTCCTCCGCGTATCCACCATAAGTGTCATCCACAGATCCCCCATAACAGTGTCATCCACAGATCCCCTATAACAGTGTGTCATCCACAGATCCCCTATAACAATGTGTCATCTACAGACCCCCATAACAGTGTTGTCATCCACAGGTCCCCATTACACTGTGCATGTACAGCATTATCGCCATTGCCAGTGATCGGCTATTTTCAGAACACTCATAGCATAATGGAGGATGACATACATGCACACTGTGCTCTCCCTTCACTTCAGGGGCCTGGATGGGACGACACTAGAGATGAGCGAGCATGCTCGAGTGCCATTTTCACGTATTTGCGTACGCATTTTAAAATTGGTACGCTAATACATACGCATATTTTAATCTGTACACAAATGCGGATCCCCCATAACAGTGTGTCCTCCACAGATCCCCCATAACAGTGTGTCCTCCACAGATCCCCCATAACAGTGTGTCCTCCACAGATCCCCCATAACAGTGTGTCCTCCACAGATCCCCCATAACAGTGTGATCCACAGATCCCCCATAACAGTGTCATCCACAGATCCCACATAACAGTGTCCTCCACAGATCCCCTATAACAGTGTGTCCTCCGCAGATCCCCCATAACAGTGTCATCCCCAGATCCCCCATAACAGTGTGTCCTCCACAGATCCCCCATAACAATGTCATCCGCAGATCCCCCATAACAGTGTGTCATCCACAGATCCTCCATAACACTGTCATCCACAGATTCCCCATAACAGTGTCATCCACAGATCCTCAATAACAGTGTGTCATCCACAGATCCCCCATAACAGTGTGTCCTCCACAGATCCCCCATAACAGTGTGATCCACAGATCCCACATAACAGTGTCCTCCACAGATCCCCTATAACAGTGTGTCCTCCGCAGATCCCCCATAACAGTGTCATCCCCAGATCCCCATAACAGTGTGTCCTCCACAGATCCCCATAACAGTGTGTCATCCGCAGATCCCCCGTAAAAGTGTGTCATCCACAGATCCCCATAACAGTGTGTCCTCCACAGATTCCCCATAACAGTGTGTCCTCCACAGATTCCCCATAACAGTGTGTCATCCACAGATCCCCCATAACAGTGTGTCCTCCACAGATTCCCCATAACAGTGTGTCATCCACAGATCCCCATAACAGTGTCATCCACAGATCCCCCAAAGCAGTGTCCTCCACAGATCCCCTATAACAGTGTGTCCTCCGCAGATCCACCATAAGTGTCATCCACAGATCCCCCATAACAGTGTCATCCACAGATCCCCCATAACAGTGTGTCATCCACAGATCCCCTATAACAATGTGTCATCTACAGACCCCCATAACAGTGTTGTCATCCACAGGTCCCCCATTACAGTGTCAGCCACAGATCCCCCATTACAGTGTGCATGTACAGCATTATCGCCATTGCCAGTGATCGGCTATTTTCAGAACACTCATAGCATAATGGAGGATGACATACATGCACACTGTGCTCTCCCTTCACTTCAGGGGCCTGGATGGGACGACACTAGAGATGAGCGAGCATGCTCGAGTGCCATTTTCGCGTATTTGCGTACGCATTTTAAAATTGGTACGCTAATACATACGCATATTTTAATCTGTACACAAATGCGTATGCGTACGCATAGCGTACAAATTGTTAAAATGCTTACGCATTAGTGTACAGATTAAAATATGCGTATGTATTAGCGTACCAATTATAAAATGCGTACGCAAATACGCGAAAATGGCACTCGAGCATGCTTGGCCGAGCATGCTCACTCATCTCTAGACGACACCTTATTTCATCTTGGGGTTTTATAAACTGCACCATGAAAAAAAAAAGTGCCCTGGCCATTCTTCATGTGGGTTCCATGTACAGAATTCCCTTTGAAAATGGGCATTAATAAAATGCATCAGAAAAAAACACATCCCAAAAAAATACTCTGTGTGAACATACCCAAACAGGCTGCAGGATCAGCAGCTAACAGTAAAAAGGCTAAAGAGATATAATATGGCAGTCTGCAATTAGCTGCGGTGGTTGCAACCGCTGTCTGTGCCTACAAAGTCCTGTCAGACTTCTGGTCCAATATTTCAGGATTTGGGGCCCCACTTTCAGTTTTGCCCAGGGCCACACTTTGTCTAAAACTGGCCCTGCAACCATAGTGCCGCAGGGGACCAAGCTGTATTGCCCTTCACAGCCAGACATGCAGTGTGAATTATGAAGAGGCCACAGTGACGTCCAAGCTCCACAGCCCCTTCAAACAGCTGACTCGCAGGGGTGCCAAGAGGTGGACCCACACAGATCTGATATTGATGGCCTATCCAAATGACACATCGGGTGAGTTGTTAAGACCGGCGTTTTAGACACCGGTCTTAATACCACATGTTTTGCCGCATGATGTGCTTAAAGGGGTATTCCCATCTCACAAATGTAGTTTGTATAGTTAGATATAGCCATACCAGTATTATTACTAATATAATGTATTTATATAAAATGTACCGTTTAGAAGATTATCCTATTTGTATAGGCATTGTCCCTCACACATCAGTCAGGTCGTTGCCCCTAGTTACGACCACCGCGGCCTTGTAGTAGTGGTGGTCAGCTTGCTGTTGTTCAAGGATCCGTTTATAAAGTCTGCGTTTTGGACGGATCCTGACCATTGTGTTTTGGACTGGTAGTGTCCAAAACGCAGATGTGAAAGTACCCTAAGATGTGTCTCCGCATGATCATGCAATGTGTGTTCACAATACAGCAGTTACCTCAGAGCGGGTTTAAAAGGAGCAAGTCGGCCACCACTACTACATGGCCGCGGTGGTCGTAACTAGGGGCAACGGCCTGACTGATGTGTGTGGGACAATGGATATACAAATAAGCAAATCTTCTAAACGGTACATTTTATATAAATACATTCTATTAGTAATAATATTGGTATGGCTATATCTAATTATACAAACTACATTTGTCAGATGGGAATACCCCTTTAAGTTACATAGAGGCGCTGGCCTCTACATAACTTCAGCATCAGCGGTCTAAATGAAAGCCAGCTCCCTTGCTGGCATAGATTTAGTTTATTTTCTATGCCTAATATAGGTGTTGAAAATGCTAAACGAGATGTGCCAGACCCTTTTCCACCCACACCACGGTCCTTTTTTTACACCTGGTATGAGCAGGGAAGATATGCAGATTCAGCTGCAAATCCCCTTTGCAACCGAATCTACAACAGATATACGCCAAAAATTGGCAGCGTACCTGTTGGAATAGAAGATACATACTCACCTGTTCCTCACCACTCCAATCCTCTGCACTGCCTGTGCTGTCTCCATCTTCCAGTCCCCGCACTGTTTAAATCCAGTGGTGCATCAGTATGGTCACATGCACTGCTCCAAGCAATGACTGGCTACAGCGATAATCTGGCCACGAGCAGCTCGTGCTCAGCTATGCTCCGAAAGCTAATCTACATATTACTGCTTTATTTACAAGCCCAATATATGATTATAAAGACGCCAGTAATATGTGTTAGCTTTTAAGCATAGAAAAAACATGCATCTCTATGTGGTAATGCTATATCTTGGTGGTAAGTGGTCTGTCATGCATGTAGAACTCCTAAATTCAGTCCCCAAAGAGACTTACTGTATATATATATATTTTTTTTCTGTTTATTTTTTCTCTTTTATTTAACCCTAAATGAAAGGCTATAATATAATAAATAATATATAATAATAATATTACTAACAAGGCCATACTATATTAAGTATAGTGTTTTTTTCTTAGAAACCTGAAACCTATTATTGGTTTATTCATAGACAATATATGATAATAAATAAACCAGTAATATTTATTAGCTTTCTGAAAAGATTATTCTCAATATGATACGGACATAGAGTTTTATTAGGGATTAAACGTGGAAGACAAAAATATGTGAAGAAAAAAACCTGGATGTCTCTACCAGGATCTCTACATGAAAAAACAAGCACTTACCACCAAGCTGTAGCATTACCACATAGAGATGCATGTTTTTTCTATACTTATAAGTCAACGCATATTGCTGGTGTCTTTTATAATCATATATTGTGTATGGAAAAAAGCAGTAATATGCAGATTAGCTCTCTGAGCAGATCTAAAACTATGAAACTATGGTATATAGTGTATATGATATTTACATGCAAGCACACAGCTCTTTGACACAGCTTTGCTGTCTAGCACTGTCACTGAAGAGGAGAAGGGGGGGTGCAGAGCACAGGGAGTGTTACAAAACAGTGCTCAAAGGATTCAGCCCTGCCTACTGGTGCTCCAATTGCTCATTTGCATATACATAAAAACACAGATATCTCTGCATCTGTTTAGCATACAGACAAAACAAAGGTATTGTCTTAATCAGCATGTTGAGCCCTACCAGGCAGTATGTCTGGTTTAGGCCCCTTGCAGACGAGCGTGACACACACACGTCTCCCACAACGCATCTACTGGCCTGAACTCCCGGCACTGACGGGGATCACATAACATTATATTGCTTTATGATGCTATGTAACCCTTACAGTTCTGGAATGTAATGGATAACACTAACAGCATTATGTCAGTGTTATCCAACACATTCCAGAACTGTAAGGGTTACATAGCATCATAAATCAGCATAATGCTATGTAATCCCCGTCAGTGCCGGGAGTTCAGGCCAGTAGATGCGTTGCGGGAGACGTGGGTGTGTCACGCTCGTCTGCAAGGGGCCTTAATAATGGTTGATCCTGGTGACAGAGCTGCTTTAACACAGAGACCTAAGGACATCAAATATTGTTTGTGAGCACAATGGACTTTACATTGGTTTCTTTTCGGCTATGTTCCCACTGGGGTCATAGCTTCCATTTTTAAATTATCCAAAGCATGACCGACAAACACAATTTGACTTATAATGGGGTCCATTAGGGTTCTGTCAATGTTTCTGTGATTTGGAGGGCACATATATCTCTGCTTACTGCAGTATTCTTGCCATCAAAACAAGAGAAGTTTGAAACACAAATGTGAACAGAACCTAACCTACGCTGATTGTTTGCAATAAACTCTCAACTCTGTGGCAAACACTAAGTAAAGTTAGGTTTTCAGCTTCTGAATATAAAGAAGAGTCTAAGCATTCTCTTATAGCAAGCAGAGATATTGAAAACAAGTAGAAAGATACCTTTAGAAATCGATCAATGTGAGGTTATAATTAAAAGAAAATAATTTAGCAATACTATTATAATAAGGGAATTGCAGTAGTAACCAAGAGCGGCTGGCAAGACAAATATGATGATAGGCAGCATAGAAAGGGCATTGAGGCTCATGGGAAAAAAGGAAAGCTTGAGAAGGTTCAGAGGCAGGCAACCTTATTAATGACAGACATGGCTTCTTGGCATTATCAAGAAAGATAAGGTTAACTGGGATTAAGTAGTAGTTTACAAAAACAGTAGCTAAGAGGTGACCTAACTACTATATATAGATAAATCGAAGGTCAATTCCAAGCACTCAAATGATCTAAAAACCTGCAGTCACGACCAGGGAGCTTGCATGGTGCACTCTCCTTCACTTTGGGGACCCCGTTCTGCAGATATGAGCAAGTCCCTGAGGACACATATACAGATGAATACAATAGTGAAGCAGGGGCACTAAGGAAAAGGGTATGTAAATGAGCTCTTAGCAAGCTCTGCCTATAGTGCTACCAGACGTAAGGGGGCATTGTATTGTGAAGGAGAAACTAAGGGGGTATAATTACTGTGTAGGGGCACAAAAGCCGCATTCTACTGGGTAGGGGAAAACAAGGTGCATAACTACTCTGTGGGGCACTAAAGGGGCATTTTACTGTGAAGTGGGCAGTAAGTGGGCATAACTACTGTGTGTGTGGGGGCATCTCTACTGTGCATGGGCACAAAGGGGGCATAACTACTGTGTGGGGGCACTAACAGGGAATTCTTACTGTGAGGGGACATTAAGGGGACATTTGACTGCGTGGAAGCACTAAAGGGGCATTCTACAGTGTGGAGACAGTAAGGGGGCATAACTACAGTGTGGGGACACAAAGGGGGAATAACTAATGTGTTAGTGCACTAAGGGGACTGGATGGCATTGGGCATTTATAGATAGGCATTGAGCTGAGTTAGTAGTGTGCCGTAGTATAAAAAACTTGGCTACCTCTAAAGCTCCAGTGAAAATGAATTGAGTGGCAGTGCACATGTCCGACCTGCCATTTAATTCATTTCGGGGAATCCAGAGGGCAGGGGCATAGCTAAAGGCTCATGGGCCCTGGTGCAAGAGTTCAGCTTGGGCTCCCCTTCCCTCAGTACTTTGTGTGTCTTCTTATGCGGCACAAGGGTCTTTGGGGCCCCCTCAGGCTCCTGGGCCCAGTAGCGACTGCTACCCCTGCACCCCCTATAGCTACTCCCCTGCCAGAGGGATATGGGGTCTCCATTCTTGTGGTTTGTGGGGGTCCCAGTGGTAGGGCAACCTCCAATCTAATAATTATGGATGGGGGAAAACTTGTCTCAGTCGGAATCCCCCTTGCTACTTCTTTTTTCCACACAGAGAAATATGAAGCGCTGCTTCCAATTGAAATAAATGGGAGGCGGTTTGGAGGCGTTATTTGGAGCTGGTTTTGAGGCAGAAACACACCAGAATTAGTGCCACAAAAATTTATTGTGAACTTGACCAGCAGTGTGGACCGAACACAATTTCATGAAGCTTTTGCTACTGTTGATTTTATCCACATAACCAGGGGCGGTCTTGGGCACCACACATCCTATGCATTTGCATAGGGCCCCCGACGTCCAAGGGGGCCCCCACACTCCGCTCTTGTGCTGGTGTCCAAGACCGACCGCCCAGCTGTCACGTACTGCATTTGTCCGAATGCGTACTCATTTTATAAATTAGTACGCTAATGCGTACTAATTTATAAAATGCATACACATTAGTGTACATACTAAAATATGCATATGAATTAGCGTGCAGATTTGAAAAAGCGCACGCAAATTCCACCCGAGCATGCTCTAGTCCCAGTCTTTGATGTGTGGGGGGGCGTGCCATTGGGGGGGGGTGTCATCAGAGGGCGTGTCATCAGGGGCGTGACGCGTCATTGGGGGGTGGGGGCCCCCGGACATAACTTCGCTTAGGGCCCCAGAAATGCCAAGACCGCCCCTGCACATAACTACAGATTTTCCACAGAGGATTTGTTGCATGTGGCTGTAGGAGCACCTACATTTTTATTTTATTTTTTAAATCTGGCTTCTTTATCTGAACATATTTTGTAAAAATAAATAAATAAATAAATCTTACAGATTAACATCTGGCTACATTAGAAATTCAGGGCACTACGTTTACATACATAATTGTAGAAGCCTTGAGAACATTTGCTAGTAATGCCACTAGGTGGCGCTCTCCACTTGTTTTCGTTCCCAGTACGGCGCACGCTTCCCACATAATAGGAAATGTTTGCAGTTTTCTATCACTACGGATCGCGGTAAGAGACAGAAAGCTTCAGTGTCTTGGCGTCCGGGTATGTAAATTAAACTGTTATATAGCAAGATTATATTCGTGTGATAATACAGCTCATGTGTAGTGTCAGTATGTAGGAGGATTTCTGCTGTTATTGTTTTTACAGCTGAACACAGAGACGCAATCTCTTATTCTCCCTATGGAAGGTCCTGGCAGGCAAGATGGCTCCCTCCAGTCATGACTAGTGGTAGGAACAGTGCAGTCGTAAATGTATTCTTGTGACATTTCTGTGGTGAATACTGAATGTCATAGCAAATACTTGTACTACACACTCCTGACTGACCGGTATGCGTGTTTGTGCTATTCATACACAGTTTGCTAAGTTTTCAGAGCTGGATAAGTTACTTGCAGTAATAATAGTACAGGAATATATTAGAGAACCTGTCTCCATGAAATGCAGTGCAATCTGCAGGCAGCATGTTATAGAGCAGGAAGAGCTGAGCAGATGTATATATGGGTTATGACTCCACAAAACTTGTCATTTATTATTGTGCCATCTGAACATTTCTGGCACAATGATGGAATATCCGAGATGTTGAGCAGTGTAATTTCTGAAGAGAAAGTAGCGCTTGTATGAGCTCTGCCTTCTCTTCAAGCAGTTGATTGGCAGGGGTGCTGAGAGTCTTACCCCCACCAATCAGATATTGTTGACCTAGCCTGACGATGGGTCATCAGTATTACTGGCTGCACAACCCCTTTAACCCTTTTCCTGAGGAGGCTATTTTCCGTTTTTGCATTTTCGTTTTTCACTACCTGTCTTCCCAGAGCCATTACTTTTTTATTTTTCAGTTTGCATAGCCATATGAGGGCTTGTTTTTTGCAGAAAAAGTTGTACTTTCTAATGCCAAAATTTATTATTGCATAGGATGTAGTCGGAAGTGGGGGAAAAAAATTCCAAATGGGGTGGAATTGGAAAAAAATACAATCCTGCCACAGTTTTACGGGTTTGTTTTTAACGGCGTTCACTATGCGGTTAAACTGACTTGTGATCTTCATTCTCCAGGTTAGTACAAATCCACATATGTATAGTTTTTCTTGTGTTTTGATACAGAAAAAAAATGAAAAACTTGAAAAAAAAAACCTTTTTCTTTTTTTTTCCCATTGTCATTTTCCGACCCCTATAATATTTTGGCAGTGATGCGTGCGGAGCTGTGAGGGTTCATGCGGGGGCGATCTGTACTTTTCATTGATACCATTCTGGGATGTCTACGACTTTTTGATCACTTTTTTTATTTATTTTTTTGTGGGAGAAGCTCCCAAAAAACATTGAATCAGCCAATTTGACCCTTTTTTTTAGTTTCGCCTTTTTGTATATATGGGATAAATATTTTTATATTTTGATAGTATTGGTGTTTTTGCACACAGTAATACCCATGATGTGTATTTTTTGTAATTTTTTTATTTTCAAGGGGGATGATTTCAATGTTTATATATTTTTATTTTTAAAGACTTTGTTTTACACTTTTTTTTATAGTTTCCATAGGGAACTATAATAAGCAATCATTAGATTGCCTTTCTCATAGACTCCAATGCATAAGTTTTGGAGTCTATTATGGTTTTACTGTATTTCTATGGAGCCCTGCCATAGGCAGGGACTCCATAAAAATTACTATCCAGCAGCCTCTTGTCATGCTGAATGACAGGAGCTACTGCATACACACTCCTGCTCCTCTGATCGCCACATGGGGGAGCCGGAGCACACACAGAAGAGCGCGCTTCCGGTATTTCATGTGGTCAGGTTTGACCACACCATCCGAGAGGTTAACTGTCCATGATCAGCATTACTGCTGGTCGTGGACATTAGCCACTGGTGCCTGCTTTATAAAACAGCAGGAACCCGGTTGCTATGGCGCCCGCTTCATTCCGGAGCAGGTGCAATCTTTAAGGACCCGACATGTGACGTACTCTTACGTCACATGTTGGGAAGGGGTTAAAGGGAACCTGTCATCAGACTGTGCCAAATGGCAGCAAATGGCACGTCGCTGCTCTGCACATTAAACCGTTTTCAAACTTAGTTTCCTCAAAGCTAACCATAAAGCCGTTTTGGTGAAATTAATGTTAGTATTTTGTCCTAACCTGATGTCATTGTGGGACCAGGAGTCAGCAGGTCGTATAACTGGAATCCCAGAAACTGTAATGTGACGAGCCATTCGCTACATAGGCACATAACAGGTTAAATGTCTGATAAGTGCCACCTCTGAGACATACTTCTATCTCAAGAACAGGGCACTGCTGTGAATGAAGAGTACACAGTGCATGCACAGCGTCCTCTCCCTTCACTGTTATGAGACTTAGGCCCCATTCAGGCGACCGTGTTTCACTGTACGGCGGCGGCCTCAGGAAGCGCACGGCGTCATAGCAACCAATGACGCCGTGCGCTCCTGTCCTCTGGGGCAGCTAAAGGCCGGGCTTATATGGTCGTGAAACACGGTCGTCTGAATGGGGCCTCATGAAAAAAGCTGAGCGCACTTGCTTCGCTATTTTGAGAAATCCCATAGCAGTGTGTGGAGCAAATACTGCGCATGTGCAGTCACCCCTCCAGTAATTTTTTAAATTTAATAGTAGTGAATTGAGGAAGCCTCACATGGACCTGTCAGGCATTGGTGGCATATCCTAGCAATATGCCCTAAATGTATAGATGGGAAAACCCGTCTACTGTTTTTATGTCTAGGAGTCATGTGGGCGGTCCTTCTCAGTGACTGACGAGAAAGATACAAAATAGGCCCCAGAACTATATACAGTATCTATCACTATACTATAGATACCGTCTAGGGCCTCATGCACATAACCATATCTGTTTTGTGGTCTGCAAAACACATATACTAGCCACGTACACCCAGCATTTTCCAATTCCACACGTCCCACACTATTGTAGAAATGCCTATTCTTGTCTGCAATATGGACAGTAATAGGACATGTTATATCTTTTTTTGATGAGCCGCGGAATGGCACATGCAGTGTGCTGTCCGCATCTTTTGCGGCCCTATAGAAATGATTGTCCCCATCTGATTTGCATTTTTTTGCGGATCAGATGTAGACAGAAAATATGGTCTTGTGTATGAGTTCACATGGCCTAGGCACAGTTCATTTCTATGTGAGAAGAGCAGAGCAAGTATGCATGCTGGGAGTTGTAGTTTCACAACAGCTAGAGTGCCGGAGATTGCCTACCCCTGCGCTTTACATTGTATTGGCACTCTTTAAAAAGTTGGAACATATGTTGGGTGTCCTTGTGACAGAATATCCAATCCACCCCAACTATGAGCAGGATAAACACAAGCTCTTTTCTTGTCATTTTGAAAAGTGAATTTAAAAAACACAAAACATGGTCACCTTTTTTGCACAGAAATGGGTAACATTTGTGTGCTGGCACAAACGTGTTAATAAATTCCACCTTGATTTTTCATTACAGTGCAAATAATGCTTAATATTTCATATACAATACTTAGCGTAAATTATTTGTGCATTGACTTTGGGATCGGCTCCAAATTGTCATAGCTACTGCAGTCAATCGTGAATACTGGCCTAGGGTCAGAGCAGAAACAAAGTAAGTAAAAGAACGATATGGTTTGTTTTACTTCATTTCATATAATCCGATTCCTGATGGGAAGGTTAGATTTGCATGTACAGCGCTCAGTATCCCTGTGGTCCTGTTGGATTCCAGCCAGGCCCACTGAAAAGACTGTCCGCTGTAGATCTTTCCATGCAGTCAGATTATGTAGAGTGCACAGTGGGTACTTTACTGGATCACATACCTATTGTGTGGGCGTACCATAAAGCTGGGATAATGAAATGTTTTTCTTTCTGTTACAGAACATTGTAAACTAGGTGTAATGGAGTCCAAATCCAGAGCTTATGAAACGGACGGTGAAAGGCAGTATTACCTACCGATTCTTCCTATTCAAAAATGCAAAGATAAGCTTCTTCAGACTGCAAGAGAGCATCCGTTTTTTGTTGTGACGGGAGAGACTGGAAGTGGGAAGACTACTCAGCTGCCCCAGTATCTCTACAAAGCAGGTGACTGTATTCTGCAATGTACACATCAAATGCCACCAGTAAATATAGGTCCTTAACCCTTCAATTATTACCATATACTGTTCTTATGGCTATATGTGCTGAAGTCCCTACTCCGAGGGTTTTACTAACAACCTCAATCATCGAGCCTCTGATCAGAGACCAATAAAGTTGGTCTATGATAATTTTAGAGACCAGCTCTAAAAGTAACGAGTGGTAGAGGACTCTTTTGGCCAGCTAATCGACCCCCTGTGATACTATTGCAGGGTGATTTCATGTTTTACTTTAGAAGGACTAACAAAGAGGTCCACCATAACCATCTTCCTAGTAGGCTATGACTAGAGTTGAGCGAAGCGAGCTTCGGATGCTTAATCCAAAGTCGCTTCATTCAAAACTTCGAAATAATATTGTACAGAGATTCGTCTCCATACAGTATTAGAATGTATGGGCTCCGATGAGTCAAAGTCAGTTATTCTCGAAGTTGCGCGTGACTTCGTTGAATAATTTCTGTAGTTGATTTTTAAAGTGGAAAACTACCTTAAAGGGTTTCTGTCACCAGTTTTTTCGGTATGAATCAGGCTGACAGAGATGTGCTAATGTCACCTGATTCCAAATATATATCTGTTTTATTTACTGGTGCCCCCATTTTTATATAAAATGAACTTTTATTTTATGCTAATAAGGCCTCTAGGTGCAAGGGGCGTTATCCCTGCTCCTAGAGGCTCTGTTGATTGACAGGCCCAGGCAGAGAAGAAACACTCCATTCACCATAGCTTGCAAGGACCTTTAATGATGTCATGACCATGTGATCAGTCACATGGTTAGGATCACACAAACAGCCTGCCTCCTCCTAAACCATGTGACTGATCACATGGTCATGACATCATTGAAGGTCCTTGCAAGCTATGGTAAATGGAGTGTTTCTTTGCCTGGGCCTGTCAATCAACAGAGCCTCTAGGAGCAGGGATAACGCCCCTTGCACCTAGAGGCCTTATTAGCATAAAATAAAAGTTCATTTTATATAAAAATGGGGGCACCAGTAAATAAAACAGATATATATTTGGAATCAGGTGACATTAGCACATCTCTGTCAGCCTGATTCATACCGAAAAAACTGGTGACAGAAACCCTTTAAAGCTTGAAAGCAAACTCTGCTTGGGTTCCAAGGTACTAGTTGGAATCTAGCCTGAGTTCGGTTATCCACTTTAAAAATCAACTACCGAAGTTATTCAGCGAAGTCATGCACGACTTCGTGAATAACTAACGTTGGCTCATTGGAGCCCATACATTCTAAAATTGTACAGAGACGAATCTCCATACAGTATTATTCCGAAGTTTTGAATGAAGCAACTTCGGATTAAGCATCCGAAGCTCGCTTCGCTCAACTCTAGCCATGATTTATAGTTCACCGTAAAAATATATATATACTGTATATCCCCCACCCAAGAAATTTATACAAATTGATCAAAAATTATATGCACCCTAGAATAGTATCACTTAAAACTTTAACTCATACAATAAAAAACATTGCCTTACATGGCTATGTTGATAGAAAAATAAAAAAGTTATAGCCCTGGTAAAGTGGCAACATAAAAATCACTTTTTTTCTATAGAACATGTTTTATTATATAAACATATAAAAAATCCTATTCTTATTTGGTATTACCATTAGTAATCCGTACAATAAAGTTTGTTTAATATTTGTCCTGCACAGTAAACAGCGTGAAAAAAAATGCAAAAAAAAACAATGTCGGAATTGCTGTTTGTTTGCTTTTCCCTTCACCCCTCTAAAATAAATGCTAATCAATACATTGTCCACCTCAAAATGTTTGACCCTTAACCCCTTGCTCTGTCTGTTTGTGGGTTTGTGTAACATGTAATATGAGTGGAATTACAACTCCCAAAAGTCTACAGTAGCATGTTATAGAGCAGGAAGAGATGATGGCAGCATAAATTAGTGACAGAAATGCTGATTTCAGTGATGTGTCACTCATAAGCTAAAAGTAATCATTGCAGCCCAGGCCTTGAAAAGAGTCAAATCTACCTGAGAAGAGTCATGGTTATTCATAAGCTCCTGTTCTCCACGTCCATCCGCTGATGACTGGCAGTTCTCTCCTAGACAGAAAGGGAGAAAACTAGGTAGAAGACTCAGCAGGTGGGCAGGAGAGCAGGAATTCATGAATAACCATGACACTTCTCAGGTGTCTGTGACTCTTTTCAATGCCCAGTCTGCAAAGATTGTGATGTTAGTTTTTGGCAGCCACTTACTTTTAACTTATAAATGACAGACCGCTGAAATCAACTCACCTGTCACTACTTTATTCTGCCGTTAGTATGGGCAGCATAAAGTTGATGACAGGTTCCTTTTAAGGGGTTAAAGAGGATCTGTCACCACAAAATGGGATGCAATCTTCATTCAGCATGTTATAGAGAAGTAGGTGCTGAGCAGATTGATTATAGTTTTGTGGGAAAAGATTAATTAAAAGTTGTAATTTATGCATTTACCGTATATCTCTGCTCTTTCTTAGATGTACATGGGGTGGTCTTAAATGAACAGCTATCTATGTATACACACTTATACAGAGAATGCTATCAATCACTGATAACACCTCCCCTGTGTACACCTATCAGTGACTGACAGCTATCTATGTATACACACTTACACAGAGAATGCTATCAATCACTGATAACATCTCTCCTGTGTACACCTATCAGTGACTGACAGCTATCTATGTATATACACTTACACAGAGAATACTATCAATCACTGATAACACCTCCCCTGTGTACAACTATCAGTGACTGACAGCTATCTATGTATACACACTTATACAGAGAATACTATCAATCACTGATAACACCTCCCCTGTGTACACCTATCAGTGACTGACAGCTATCTATGTATACACACTTACACAGAGAATGCTATCAATCACTGATAACATCTCTCCTGTGTACACCTATCAGTGACTGACAGCTATCTATGTATACACACTTACACAGAGAATGCTATCACTGATAACACATCCGCTGTGTACAACTATCAGTGACTGACAACTATTTATGTATACACACTTACACAGAGAATGCTCAATCACTGATATCACCTCCCCTGTGTACAACTATCAGTGACTGACAGCTATCTATATATTCACACTTATACAGAGCATGCTATCAATCACTGACAACACCTCCCCTTTGTACAACTATCAGTGACTGACAGCTATCTATGTATACACGCTTACACAGAGCATGCTATCAATCACTGATAACACCTCCCCTGTTTACAACTATCAGTGACTGACAGCTATCTATGTATACACACTTACACAGAGAATGCTATCAATCACTGATAACACCTCCCCTGTGTACAACTATCAGTGACTGACAGCTATTATATATTCACACTTACACAGAGAATACTATCAATTACTGATAACATATTTCCTTTGTACAACTATCAGTGACTGACAGCTATCTATGTATACACACTTACACAGAGAATGCTATCAATCACTGATAACACCTCCCCTGTGTACAACTATCAGTGACTGACAGCTATTATATATTCACACTTACACAGAGAATACTATCAATTACTGATAACATATTCCCTTTGTACAACTATCAGTGACTGACAGCTATCTATGTATACACACTTACACAGAGAATGCTATCAATCACTGATAACACCTCCCCTGTACAACTATCAGTGAACGACAGCTATGTTTATATACACACTAACACAGATAATGCTGTAAATCACTGATAACATCTCCCCTGTGTACAGTAACTGACAGCTATGTATACACACTTACACAGAGAATACTATCAATCACTGATAACACCTTTCCCCTGTGTATAACTATCAGTGACTGACAGCTATCTATGTATACACACTTACACAGAGAATGCTATCAATCACTGATGACACCTCCCCCGTGTACACCTATCAGTGACTGACAGCTATCTATGTATACACACTTACACAGAGAATACTATCAATCACTGATAACACCTCCCCATGTACAGCTATCAGTGACTGACAGCTATCTATGTATACACACTTACACAGAGAATGCTATCAATCACTGATGACACCTCCCCCGTGTACAACTATCAGTGACTGACAACTATCTATGTATACACACTTACACAGAGAATGCTATCAATCACTGATAACACCACCAACGTGAACAATGAATCAGAAAATATGTATTTTATGTGTAAATTCCAAGTTTTACAGAATTTATTCCCACAATACTATATAATCAATCTGCTCAGCTCCTGCTGCTGTGTATTATGCTGCCTGCAGACTGCACTGCATTTTGTGGTGACAGGTCATCAAGGGTCATCATGAAGACAATCCCTGTCCATATGCCGTATCCACATAGATGTTTATCCTACTGCTGTGACAAATTTTGTACCATCCCAGTATATGATGCATGATGGCTGAGCCTATCGTACCCTTCTGACCAGAGGTTAATGACTTTCTTTTAAGGTTTTGGTAAACATGGAATTATTGGCGTCACTCAGCCTCGCCGAGTAGCAACAATATCTGTGGCACAAAGAGTCGCGGAGGAAATGGATTGTTCATTGGGGAGTACAGTAGGTTACCAAGTGCGTTTTGATGACTGCACTTCACAGGTAAGTAGTCTCTATCTTTTAAGTTCCTTTCATGTTTTTGGATTGTCCCTTTGTAGGGCTTATTCAGATGATTATTGTAAAACTTGTTCGTGTTCCACCCATTAAACAGACAGGTTTAATGGACCGCAAATGGATGGCATCCGTGTGCTGTCCATTTGCAAGGATCCATTGACTTTACTGGGCAAGTCTGGAGCAAAAATCAGACCAGAGTAAAGCATGCTGATATTTTCTTCGTTTAGACTGATAATCTGTGTTGAAAATCGAACATGTGATTTGGGTCATTGACTATGATGTGTCAAATCTCAGTCCATGTGCTGTCTGTTCTACACTCAGACTGCACCCAGACACATCGCTCTTCTGAACACTTTAATACCTTTGCACCTTTTTGTGTGGTAAACTCCCTTAGCAATCACTTAAAGGATAAATAATGCTTAAATGGTTACCTGCTCCTCTTGCATCGCGTGACCATTTGTCATGACACAAGATGAACAGGTTACTGCTCATTATAGCTAAAGTCTTATCAAACTAATTAGAATATGGCTTAAATGAGTGTTTATGAGGTCAGGAGATCAGAGATAAGGCTTCACATGAGCCGTCAGCTTATGGGGCTGAGAAGATACTCTGCAGACTTTTAATCCCTGTATCTCAAAAACAGCTGAAGATTTTTAAGAAATACCAAATTAAAAAAATGATTTTAGATTTTAGCCCAAAATGAGTAAAATGCCATCATGAAATAATTGCGCTGAAGGTGTCCATAGCTTTTGAGCAGCAAGGAGACACAGCTCTTTATGTGAGCATTTTTTTCCTCCTCATTCTAGAAATCGGTGGGAGTCTCAGCATTTGGACCCCCACTTATCAAAGCTTTTGATATCTCACTATGACATATTAAAAGTTTTTTGAAGGTACAGTTACACTTTAAGGAGAACCTGTCGTTCTTATTTAAAAGTGGGAGCAGGGCAGCGTTGTATTAAAAATACTTTATAAAAAATAAGTGAATTTAAAAAGAGAAAAAAAAGCATATTTTTGGTTTCTTACGTTGGGCCAACTTAGACAGCAGAGTTGCCACCAGGCTAACCCAGCACATTTCCAGCTTTTTTATGTTGATATCCTGGTTCAGCATCACCAAAGTATTTGTGTGCTAGGGTCCCACCATCTTGTAAGACTTCGGGGTTCCCTGCAATATAAAAGGATTAAAGAACAAACTCGGGCAACTTGGTGGGACTTTTCTGTTCCATTTAAAGGGGTTTTCCGGGAGTTTAATTTAAAAATGCACTGCAAGCTCGGTCCCATTTATCCCCACCACTATACAGTGATGAAGCTGATCGGTGGGGATGTCAGGAGTAGATTGTTAACCAATCTGATATTGATATATATAATGTCTAATATACAGTATACATATGTCTTCTGTAGAAAACTGCAATCATGTACATGACTGATGGATGTCTGCTGAGACACACACTGACCGATCCCAACCTCACCAAATTCAGCACAATTGTTTTAGATGAAGCTCACGAGCGAAGTTTAAGTACGGTAAGTGCACTTTGCTGTAGACTACTTATAAATATATACAGCGCTAGAACAAGAAGAGAGAAGGCACATATCACCCTCTCCTCATTGCAGGAGATGGGCTCAATAGAAGTCTATGGGCCCACCTCGATGCCATCCGCTGCATGCAAGCACTTCTCTCTCGTCTTTCTAGAGATTCGTTTTACAAAAACTCAGTGACCTATTAATATTTTTGTGTGTAAAAATCAAGCAGTTTTCTAATATAGTCCCAGGAATGCTAACCCGGTGGTGCCTGGATGCATTACTGCTGAGTGGAGAGCAATGTTTGATGGCTGACACTGTGTATTGGAAGCATTGTGGAATTTTCTAGGCAGTAAGCAGGTAAAGGTTTTGCCCATGTTCTCCTGATAAGGTGGAGTCCCAAAAGCTAACCTCCCACCTCTCAGATATTAAAGTGCCACATGGGATACCTCTTTAAAGGGGTT
Organism: Rhinella marina; assembly: GCA_900303285.1. Classification (NCBI taxonomy): domain Eukaryota; kingdom Metazoa; phylum Chordata; class Amphibia; order Anura; family Bufonidae; genus Rhinella; species Rhinella marina. The sequence goes on from ONZH01023284.1 coordinate 327,798, forward strand.
GTCTTATCCTTATGTTACTTTGATGTGCCACCAATGTCAGATAGGTGTGGGTGCCACCTCTGGAACCTGCATCTATCGCTAGAATGGGATCCCCTGTGGCTGTCCTCCATTTCTGTGGGACTGCCATAAATATCCAAGCGCTGGCTCAGGTATCTCCAGAACTCCCATTGAAGTGAATGGAGCGGTAGGCGCACTTGCGCGGTGTGCTCTCTATTCATTTCTATTGGACTGCTGAAAATAGCTGATCTTTCCCACTCTGCTATTTTCAGGATTCCCATAGGAATGAATTGAGAGCACGCTGCACATGCGCTGTACGCTCTTCTTCACTTTCGACAGCCCGTTCTCGAGATAGGTGAGAGTACCACCTCTGAGAGCTGCACCTATCCATGTGATATGCCACCAATATCTCAGATGAGACAACCCCTTTAAAGAGGTATCCCCATGTGGCACACTAATGTCTGATAGGTGGGAGAACACAGGCAAATCTTCCAGTACACAGTGTCAGCCAGCAAACATTGCTCCCCACTAAGCAGTGATGCATTCAGGCACCTTCGGTCACCACTCCTGGGACTGTATCAAAGTCCCAGATGACACAACCCATTTAAGTTTTACTGTCGCCCTCGAGAGTGATACAATTCAGCCCCTGAACCAAAAAATACATCTCTGCTGTAGATTTATATAGTAGGGGAAGGTGAGGGAGGCAGCTGCAGTTTCTCTCTTACGGTTCACCATTTCTATCTGCACCAGAATAAATATACTGTACATATAGAGCTGCCAAAATGCCTTTAACGTGAAGCTGGGACATTGAACATACAGTCCGATCAGCAGGCAGCTTGTTATAGAGCAGGAGGAGCTGAGCAGATTGATATATAGTTTTGTGGGAAAAGATTCAGCAGAATGTATTCATTTAAATCTCTGCTCATTCTGAGCTTCAAAGTTCAGTGTGTGGTCCTATTTAGTGACTGATAGCCTTCCCTGTTTGTCTGTACATACAGAGATAGCTCTCAATCACTGGACTCCACTGAGCAGAGATGTAACTGAATGTAATGTAATTTATACTGAATCTTTTCCCACAAGATAATTTATCAATCTGCGCAGCTCCTTCTCTATAACATGCTGCCCACAAATAGGGCTGTGTAGTACAATGAGACAGGTTCCCATAACTAAGGACTTGTTCATCTGTGATGCTGGACAGGTTCTTGGCATGGCAAATATCAGTGATTACAACTAGAAGTGGATCCTGTAGTACAAAAGGGAGGGAATTATTCTTGTAAATGTATATCTTTCATTGATATTAGTTCTCTTTTCCATAACTTCCATTAAAGGGGTTTTCCAAGTTATATATATTGATGACCTATTCTCAGGATAGGTCATCAATATCAGATCGACGGGGTTCCGACACCCCCCCCCCCCCCCCCTCCGATCGGCTGTTTGAAGAGGAGGCGCGCGCCGTATCAGCACTGCCTCCTCTTCACTGTTTACATGCTGGCCGTAACGGGGTAGTGGTGAGTAGGTGTAATTACACCTCACGGCCCCATTCATTTCTATGGGAAGAATCGTTTCCATAGACTTGTATGGGAGCGATTCTTCCCATAGAAATGAATGGGGCGGTGAGGTGTAATTACACCTACTCACCTCTACCCCCGTTACAGCCAGCATGTAAACAGTGAAGAGGAGGCAGTGCTGATACGGCGCGCGCCTCCTCTTCAAACAGCTGATCGGCGGGGGTGCCAGGTGTCGGAACCCCGCCGATCTGATATTGATGACCTATCCTGAGGATAGGTCATCAATATAGATAACTCGGAGAACCCCTTTAAGGGAATGTTCAGAGTATCTTCCAATAACCTAGTAATAAGACAATGATCACCCCGTTTTAACTATATCATCTAGATTGCTTTAATATTGCTTTAAAAGAAAGCTGTGCAAACAAGTAATGTCTTTCATCTACTAGCCCTGTATGTGTACACTTGCAACCATTAAAAATGAACAATTCACTTGTCCTTTTTATAAATAACTTTCTTCCTTTTTTTTCCCCCAGGATATTTTATTTGGTCTTTTGAGAAAACAGTTCCTGATGAAAAGTACCTCGAAAAGGAAATACCCTCTCAAAGTTATAGTAATGTCTGCCACTCTGGACATTGAGAGACTGTCTGAATTCTTTGGCAGTTGTCCAGTATGCGTTATTCCAGGAAAGGTCTTCCCAATTAAAGAGAGATTCCATAACCTCATTGGCCCCAGAGACAAAGACAACAGTGCTTATGTTACAGAGGTAGGTGGCTTCAGTCTTGCAAGTAACCTGTAAAGCTCATATGGAGATTTCAGGATTTCCTGAGATTGTCATAAGGATGCACTCTCTAGGGGTGGTGCTGGAGCTGTGGTGGAGGAAGGAGAAGTGCATCATGGGTTTGGTTGGATACAGCGACAGGAAGTGCTACATATAGGATGAAAACACACCAGAGGGATTTGTTTACATGGTGAAAACGGATCACTAGAGTCTAAACGGCAAAAAAAAAAGTATGGGGAAGTTGTATGAAGTAAGCAACGACGTGAGCATATCTGTTAAGACTATAGTAATCCCGTAGAACCCTTTGAAATAAAACTGTTGGTGTGTCAACAAATCATCTAAAAGGTAGAATAGATACACTGACATCTAATTTCCAGGGTTGCTTCCTGCAGCACCATTTACAGAATACACCCTTAATGTAGTGAAAGGGAAAGAAATTCTCTCATAGTAAGAGAATAATCATATGAGATGAGTCTTTGTCATGCGTACAGATTACCCACAATGCAACCTGTACAACTCTTGTGTCGTGCATGCAAAGTTTATCCAGAAATGGTCAATCTATAGTGTCATTTGATGAATGTCAAGCTCTTTATGGAAAGTTCTATAAGCACAGAGTTTTAATATTTAATGTGTTTTATTTTTTTATCTCAGACTGTGAAAGTCACACTACAGACACACTTAAATGAGCCGGCTGGGGATATTCTTGTTTTTCTCACAGGTAAGCGGTTCTCAAAGATCCGGGATGCACTGACCACAGGTTTGGAACCAAGGCCCGAAACTGCTGTTGACCATTTATGCTCAGATTGTGATCTTTCCTCTAAAGATGGAGCATTATATACAGCGTATTTGTAGCTTGTTTTACGGCGTGAACCTGCTTGTCTAAAACTGGCCATACATTTAAAGGGATTCTGTCACCAGGATTTGGCCTATTAAGGTAATCCCACTATTGGATTCTGCTCAGTGTGGTGATTTCAAAAACGTTATTATTATTGTTCCTAGGGATGGATTTGATGGTAAAAAAACGTTTTTTATATTATGCAAATGACTTACATAAGGAGCCCAAGGGGATGTGCCCAGCGCCGTTGGAGCCCAGGACCGCCCACCTCATTATTATTCACTTCACTGCTTCCAGCAGACTCGCTCCGTCACCTTCGTAATCCCGCGCAGGCGCAGTACCCGCTCTACCGCCACTCCGCTCTTCCTTTCCGGGTCGAGCGAAGTGCGCAGAGAGCCGGCGCATGCGCAGTAACTTCGCTGGGCACAGACCGCTTTAGGTACTGCGCCTGCGCGGGATTACGAAGGTGACGGAGCGAGTCTGCTGGAAGCAGTGAAGTGAATAATAATGAGATGGGCGGTCCTGGGCTCCAACGGCGCTGGGCACATCCCCTTGGGCTCCTTATGTAAGTCATTTGCATAATATAAAAAACGTTTTTTTACCATCAAATCCATCCCTAGGAACAATAATAATAACGTTTTTGAAATCACCACACTGAGCAGAATCCAATAGTGGGATTACCTTAATAGGCCAAATCCTGGTGACAGAATCCCTTTAAGGCTTTTTCAACAATTTGTCATTCATGGTTAATCTGTGAAGGTACACCTCTTGATTGACAACGCCATAAGTTAAAACAGCAAATTACTTATTGACCTCTGCCGTTATCTGTGGCCTAATCTGGGCTCCCATTCATGGATGCAGATCTGTCATTTGGCAGTAACTACAGCACCCAACGTAGCTCACTAACTTCCCCATAGATATCGGCCATCAGTCAGCATTTGTCATGCTTCTTTGTGTCACGGACAGGCACCAATGGAATTATAGCAGTTTTGATGGGGTTGTCTGAGATTACAACCTCAGGCACCATCAGTAAATAACAACTAATGGGGTTTTACAAGACTTTAAAGGGGTTTTCCGAGATTTTACTACTGATTACCTATATTCAGTATAGGTCATCAGCCACTATACAATGTACAGCGCTGTGCTTGGCAAGCACAGGGAAGGCCAGGTCGCTCACAGGAGCGCCACTGCCTTCTCAAACAGCTGATTAGCAGGGGTTCCAGGTTGTCTGGGTGGTCCTGAAAAACCCTTTTAACCACCTAACTGTTCTGCCCAAGTCCAGCTTGGGCAGTGTGAAAAGTAGCTAACTAGAGGGGGGAGGGCTGCTTTAGATGGTGATATCTCCTCAATGGTAGCAGCTAGAAACATGCAATTGGTCTTTCCTGAAAGCTGACAGTCCAGGCTTTAATAATGTTAGGAAGAATTTTGCTAAAATGTCAGCTAAAGTCCAAGAAACAGAGGAGAAATCACTGTTAGAAATCAAGTCGGGAATAATTGTGAGTGAAACCTTTTACTTTAATTTTCAGCTGCATTTACAGCATCCCGATTTCTATCAGTGATATCTTTCTATGTCCTGAACATATTGCTGTCATTTTGGTATTGTCTGAAAGGTTTGAATGTTTGCTTTCAAACAAGACCAGTTGCATGTTTCTAGCTGCTACCATTCAGGAGGTAGCAGCATGTAAAGCAGGCCTCCCCCCTCCAGATAGATACTTTTCCCACTGCTGGAGCTCCACTCTGGCAAAACATCTTACTCTCCCATTTTTCCCCTGCCGCCTGTAGCTTAGCGCTCTGGTCCTCCCCTCTGGTGTTTGTTTTCCTGGCTGTAGTGCTGACATCCTGTATAAAACACGTCACTGCTGCAGCCAATCAGTGGCCTCACCGTCCTGTATACTGCTAAGGGCAGTAATTAGATGCACAGTGACTTGTATGAAATGTTACCACTACAGCCAGGAGGATGACATAAGCACTGCAGGATCGAAACACAATGCTGGAAATGTCAGGGAGAAAAGGGGTGAGTAGGAATTTTATTTTAAAAGATGTTTGCTGCCACTGCCTGAGTTTTAATTTATCATGCACAACCCCTTAATAATAATGGGCTGTTGTCCCATCCCAGTAAAGATCACGTTCCCATTATATTTACTATATTACAGGCCAGTCAGAAATTGAGAAGGCTTGTGATGTGCTGTACAATAAAGCTGAAATGATAGACTACAGGCATGATGTCTTTGACTCGTCTGTGGAAGGACTTCTGATCTTGCCATTGTATGGTTCCATGCCAACAGGTAAGACAGTGATTTTCTGTTATTTTCAATGAACATGTTTAATTGTTTTCTACTGGTGTTACACTATATTATGCAATATTATAAACCACTATTATGTATTTTCTCTATCATTTTTAAAATTGCACTAATTGATACATTTCCATTACTGTAAAACCCATGATTGGAAGTGTTATTGTTGAGAAAGTGTATACTTATAGATAAGTTCTAGTAGAAAGTATGACCTCTTCTCAGCCTAGAGATACTCAGGCCCTACATCCCCTGACATTAAGAAAGAAACTTTAGTTGAACAACTGCTGTTCAACATTCCTTAACCACTTCACGTCCGCCCATTGACTATAAACGTCCGTGAAGTGGTTGTTTATTTCTAAATGGACGTTTCTGAACGTCCATTCAGAAATAGCAGCTGCACGCTAATCGTGCAGCTGCACAGTGGGTTACCTGCTGTCAGTGACAGCAGGGTACCCCAAAGAAAAGGCAGGGACCGTTCCCAGGGGTCCCTGCCTTGTAGATTGCTGTATACACAGCGCTCACCGAGCGCTGTGTATACAGAGCAGGAAGCGCTGTTGCGCTTCCTGTTCTGGCCCAGCAGTAACGTGATAGCCAGGGCCGGGAGTGTGCAGGAGCTGCCGGGTCTCTCATAGACCCGATCAGCCCCGCACTGAGGCTGTACAGCATAGTATTATGCTGTACAGCCTCTCTGGGGATGTATTTCCCCTGTAACTGGGGCCACTATGTCAGCCCCAGTTACAGGAGAAATCAAGTGTAAAAATAAATAAATAAGTGAAGTTAAATGTCCCCCTGAGGTCTTGTATGACCTTATGGGGGACACAAAGTGTAAAATAAAAAATAAAATAAAAAAATAGAGTATTATATGTAGTATATATATAGTATTACAAGACACTTACTAATGTATTGTGACTGTCCATATTGCTTCCTTTGCTGGCTGGATTCATTTTCCTATCACATTATACACTGGTCGTTTCCATGGTTACGACCACCCTGCAATTCATCAGTGGTGGTCGTGCTTGCACACTATAGGAAAAAGCATCAGCCTCTCTGGTGGCCGGGGCCATGGGAGCGCACATAGGCTGGTGCTTTTTCCTATATTGTGCAAGCACGGCCACCACTGATGGATTGCAGGGTGGCCGTAACCATGGAAACGATCAGTGTATAATGTGATAGAAAAATGAATCCAGCCAGCAAAGGAAGCAATATGGACAATCACAGTACATTAGTAAGTGTCTTGTATTAACTTTCTCTACATGATAAATGCCACTTACTGAGGTGAGACAACCACTTTAAGGACATTTAGTTATAAATATAACGGTTACGGAAGGTTAATGTTTCTATCCTAGACAGTATGAATGTCGGAAGGGGATATTCTTATGGAATATGTGTGTTAAAGTACTGAACTATATTTCCTGTTTTTATATCCTGTGTCATTTTGCAGATCAGCAAAAAAGAATTTTTCTCCCACCTCCAAAAGGCATCAGGAAGTGTGTAGTAGCCACAAACATTGCTGCAACGTCTGTGACAATTGAAGGCATTAGGTACAAAGTTTTGACATTATGTAGGCTGTTACAATTACAGTTATGTTTGTTCGCTGGCATAGCGGTATCCCAACTAGCAACGCACATTTATAAGGCACATTATGACTGGCTGTAGAATTTGCCGATTGGCTTGTGTACGTAAATCTGTTAAATCTGGGCTTCTCCAGCTTCTGCTGTTGTAAATATGAACAATTTTAAAACGGTTTATCAGCACTAAAAAAATCACTTTCTATTGGCTCAAAATAAAAATGTAATATACATACATTTAAAATTCCATGCTGTTTGCCACTAAGGTACCTTTACATTAGGAACATTAAAGTGGTTATGTCCTCAGGAGAATTAAAGAAGTTGGACATCACAGAGGGGGTTCCTTCACTCGGGAATCCCCGTTAGCCATAGCATACAGCTGTCATATTCATGCTGCCAAGCACAATGTGACCACCGCCCATGAGACTGTATGTCAGGAAGTGACATGGCACAGTTTATCAGTAGGGGGTTTCAGGAGCCAGTGCAGCAGAGGGGACCCTCACTTATCAGACATTTATGGTGAATATTGTAAAAAATGTCGACGATGGGAAACCGCCCTAAACAAATAACAATTGTTTTAAAAATTTTGAACACTTTATGTTTTTCAGGTATGTCATAGACAGCGGCTTTGTGAAACAGTTAAACCATAATCCCAGAGCAGGTCTAGATGTTTTAGAAATTGTGGCTATTTCAAAGTAAGTGAAATTGAATGGTGTCATTTTACTATATTTGTATTAGATTATTATGAGCCGTTCTCTTTTAAATTTTATTTCATTTCCTGAAGAAGCGAAGCAGTACAGAGAGCTGGCAGGGCTGGCAGGACAGCTTCTGGGAAATGCCATCGGATTTACAGTGAGGAGTTCTGGGAGAAATGTATGCCAGATCACATGATCCCTGAGATTAAGCGAACCAGCCTTACATCTGTCATTCTGACCCTTAAATGCCTGGAGGTAAATGATGTCATCAGGTAATCCAGTGTTTCCTTAAATACATTGTTACTTTAGTATTGCACCCTTGTTGTAAGCTTAACCCTGGAAAGTTGTTGCTTGAAGTCGACCACATTAATGAAAATGTTGTTCTAGTTCATTTAAAGGGGTTGTCCGGGTTCAGAGCTGAACCCGGACATACCCAGGTTCTCACTCCGGCAGCCCTCCTGAACAGGGCATCGGAGCATCTCATGCTCCGATGCCCTCCCTTGCCCTGCGCTGGATCACGCAGGGCAAGGGCTCTTTTGTTTGTAAACATTCACTGCCGGGCGGAGGCTTCCGCCCGGCAGTGAGTTCGGTGACGTCACCGGCCGTAATGGGCCGGCTTTAGCGCTGCCCTAGCCGTTTGAATGGCTAGGGCAGCGCTAAAGCCCGCCCATCAGCGCCGATGATGTCACCGGGCTCACTGCCGGGCGGAAGCCTCTGCCTGGCAGAGCCCGGTACGTCACCGGAACTGGGCTAAATTCCTTTGCCCTGCGCTAATTAGCGCAGGGCAAAGGAGGGCATCGGAGCATAGGATGCTCCGATGCCCTGTTCAGGCGGGCTGCCTGGGTGAATTGAAAGGTATGTCCGGGTTCAGCTCTGAACCCGGACAACCCCTTTAAGTTTAGGGACCACTCTTATAGTTCCTGAGCCATTTATTTCTAACATTATATCCAGGATCTACATACATTAGGAAATACAAGCACAGTATCCTGAATGTGTGTAATCCCTAGCATTAGAAATGCTTCCCATCAATTAGACTAGTGTGCCTGTCTCCGTTTTGTAAATCTGATGAGTAATATACAGAGGACCAGTAAGCTGCGATGCTTGTTTCCAGTCGGCCTGCTACACTGTGTACTAAAGTATAGTTTCTCCATGCTTCCTCTGTCTCCAGACATGAGTCTGTCTAATTGATGGGAAGCTTTTCTAATGCTAGGGATTACACACGATCAGAATACAGTGCTTGTATTTACTAATGTATATAGATCCTAGTTATAATATTACGAATAAGTCATCTTGAAAAAATGATGGTGTCCACTGTAGATGTTGTGTGATCAGATAAATAGCATGATTTTTACTAGCTAAGGCTGTGTTCACATCTGGTTATGTGAACATGTCCAACATATTCTCTTTGAAAGCTTGCACCACATGTTCTGAATGTACCTTGAGGTCCACGTCCACCTGCCAGAGGCCAAAAGAGTGTCCTTTTAGCCTCCGTTGGGTTGGCATATGTTGGTATACCTTTTTTTTTATCACCTTTGCATTGGATTGGTGGTAACCGTTCCAGATTGGAAAACCATAGTAAGGCACCCATCCAATTGTGGGTTTATATTATTTCAATTGGTCTTCATACGTACACATAATGTCTGATTTTAATATAACTGCTGCTTCAAGACATATGCATTATTGGCTACTGATGTTACCCACAGGTTCCCCTACTTGGATCCACCTGAAGAAAGGTTTATTTTAGAAGCACTCAGGAAGCTCTACCAGTGCAGTGCAATTGACAGGTGAAATAATCTGTTGTTATCTAATGTTCATTTTAACCCATGTGACTCAATGTATTCATTGCCATGTATAATTAGTAGTATAGTTTGCCATTTCTCATAAAGACCTGATTTACATGAGAGTATTTTCCATCCATGCTCTATCCACATGCAGGGCCAAATAAAGGGGTTGTGCAGTGGCCTAATATTGACAACATCAGATTGGCAGGGATCTGACTTTCGCTACCCCTGCTGATCAGCAGTTTGTAGGAGTCATGGTGCTCTTGCAAGCGCTGGATCCTCTTCAGTAATTACTTGCACACTGCCTCCCTTGTATCAGTGGTGCAGTGTAATTACACCGTCCTCTCCCTTTCATTTGAATGGGACGAGCAGTTGTAATTACACTGCACTGCTGCTACAAGGGAGACAGTGTGCAAGTAAATACTGAGGAAGGCACAGTGCTCTCAGGAGTGCCATGATCCCTTCAAACAGCTGATCAGTGCCAGGAGTTGGACCACTGCACAACAATAGATGTCTGTTAGGCTGAAGGATAAGGGATCAGAAGATCCCTGGTTCTAGCCCCTAAAGTGGATAATGGTTAATAAATAAATAGTAAAAAACCCTCCACCAAAATATTAAAAGTTTAAATCACCCCCCTTTACCAATTTTACATATGAAAATATCTAAGCAATAAAAGAACATATTAGGTATCGTCTGAACTATTAAAATAATTTTTAAAAATCCTGTGTGGGGAACGCCGTAAATTAACACGCAATTCACCATTGTTTAGTCATAAGGGCTGAAACAATTAGTAACTGGACACAAAGTAATCCTCAATGCAAATTTTTTGCATCAAGGATTCGTTTGTACCATGTGACCACAGAGCGCAAGTGAAGCACTCACCGATCAGTGGCCCCCCGTCAGCCGACACCGCGCTTTTCTGTATCCTGACGTACACACATTGTTAGGACATAGTGCACATAAGCGCAAACTATGACCTGATGCTGCGATGTCAGATCCCAATGCATTGCGTGAAGAGGACAATGCAAGATCTCTGGACTGTCGGAAGCGCCCCTACAGGAAAGGTAAGTATTTATTTCATTTCACTGGCGCTGTGGCTGGGCACTGATGGCTAGGAGGGGAAGTGGTGGAACCGGTGGCACTGGGGGGGGGCGGTGGGGACAACTGATGGCATGGGGGGTGTGGTGGCACTGGGGGAGGAACTAATACTGGTGGAGGAAGAACTGATGGCACAAGGGAGGGGAACTGATGGCACAGGGGGAGCTGGTGGCACAGAGGTGGGGGAGCTGATGGCACTGGAGGGAGCAACTGATGGCATGCGGAAGTCGGTGGCACTGGAGGAGGAACTGATGGCACTGGGGGGAAGCTGATGGCATGGCAGGCTGATGAGATTTTACAGAAAACGTTCTTTTAATTAGTACTCAATTAATTGTTGGATTACTTGGTAGAATACTTGATTACTATAAGAATCGATAGCTGCAGCCGTAATAGCCATCCTGTCCTCCCGCCCAAAAAAAGTTGTACATACCACAAAAATGGTACCAAGAAAAACTACAGTTCGTTACGTAAAAAACAAGCCCTCATATAGCTCTGTAGACCGAAATATAAAAAAAGTTATGGCTGTCTCAATACGGCGATGCAAAGAAAATGTAGATTTCTTGTGCCTATCATTGGGGGACACAGCACCAGTGGGATATAGGCAGCTGCCACTAGGAGGCGACACTAGACATCAAAGAAGTAGCCCCGCCTGGTAGCCTATATCCCTCCTACGGACACCAGGCTAGCTCAGTTTTTAGTCTAGTGTCCGTAGGAGGTAGACACTGGTGCTTTGCACCTCTAATTTTTTATTTTAGTTTTATTTCTTTTCTTTTCTTTTAGGTTATCAGGGGGGCCGTCGGCGTGGGAAGCCACACCAGACGTGGACCCCCCTGAGGGTGCCTGGAGAATGTTTTCACGTTCTCCCTGCGCCGGTCACCCGTCCCCCATGGTAGCTGCTCCCTGCAGCTGGATGCCAGTGCCCCACTCCGGTGCGAGGTCACTGAGGGGGTGACCCTGCGCGCACCTGAAGCCTGCGGAGAGGTGAGTATGCAGCCTTTCCCCGGCCCCCCCCCCAGGAGCCCCTTGCTGCTGTCTGGGCAGGTTCCCGAACCCCCCCCCAGCACCTTTTTCGGCCGCCCCCTCCTGGGAGGGTTTCTTCCCTCCGGATTACACCCTGCCGCTCTTGCAGTCGCCCTGGTGCCTCCTGTCTCCCCCCTCTGCGGCCTCCGGCTCCTTGGCTGCAGAAAAGGGGGGGGGGATGGGGGGCCGCATGTCCTTCCTCCGGGCGCCCCCTGGTCCTTACTGCCCGCAGGTCCTTCCTCCGGGCGCCCCCTGGTTCCTTGACCCCTCCGGCTCCTCTTCTGGGCCGCACCGGCGTTCTCCGTCTGATCGCGCCGCCCCGGCACTTCCGGCCGGGCGGCGCTCTAATCCAGGCCGCGGCTTCCCGACTTACTAGGCCGCATGTGGGCGGGCGCTTCCCAGTGACGTCACTGGGCTGCGCGCCCGCCCGCTGCTCTGCTGGCCCCCTCCTTTTCCGGCCGGAGTGGTTGTTTCTGCGATTGGCCTGCGCTCTGCCCCTCCTTCGTGGGTGGTCCCTTGGGTTTATCTGTGCCGGCCTGCCCTGCGTCCAGCGGCCTGTTTGTTTCTTCAGGTCTGCACAGCACCAGTGGGTTCTCTCCAGTGCCGTATTCTGCTGCTCCTGAGTCCGGTAGGCACCCAGTGGGTGACATTCTTCCCTCCCCAGGCTAGCAGTCCGCTTAGCCCTTCACCATGTCGGGTCCCCGGGACGACCCTCCTAGGCAGCATGCTCCTGTGGCGGTGGCGACGCACTTTGCGTGCGCTCGCTGTAGCCAAAAGTTCCCCAGCGGTCAGTCTGGCTCCCTTTGCGTGCCTTGCCTTTCGGTTGGCACCCCTCCCACTGAGGCTTCTGCTCCCTCTGGTTTGGTTGCGGCCTCACCCGAGTGGGCCAGATCCCTGACCCAGGCGATTGGCGACCTCTCTAAGCTGTCTCAGGTCATGATCCACGCCATTGACCGGTTGCCGTCCCAGGTGCCCCCCTCTGCGACCCCTCCCTTGGTGTCGCCTGACTCCCCTTCCAGGGGACGGCCCTCTAAGAGGCGAAGACGTTCCCCTTCTCGGTCACCCTCCCGGTGTTCCTCTGACCCTTCCCCTGGAATGTCCGCTGCGGGTGGTTCCCAGCAGCACCTCTCTGACGCCTCGGGGGACTCCTGCGACTCTGCCTCAGAGTCTGACAGGGAGGACCATTTGGCCTCTGCGGTGCAAGCCTTGGTCCGTGCAGTACGGGACACACTCCATATCCGGGACGAATCTCCCTCTGTGGCCAGAGGCGAGGTTTCGTTTAGTCGCCATAGGCGGCAACCGCTGGTATTCCCGAGTCATAAAGACTTTGAGAATCTCCTGGACAAGGAATGGAAGCACCCCGACCGGCGCATTCCATCCTCTAAACGGACTGAGGCCCTCTTTCCGTTTGCTGCGGAGTTAGTCTCCGCCTGGACAGTTCCACCTACGGTGGACCCCCCTGTCTCCCGGCTGTCTAAATCCACCACCCTCCCGTTAGCGGATGGGGCGTCTCTGACGGATCCTGTGGACAAGAGGATGGACACGTTCTCCAAATCCGTCTTTATTGCGGCGGGTTCTGCCCTTCGCCCTTCTTTTGCGGCGTCTTGGGTCAGTAAGGCCTGCTCCGCCTGGGCCAAGCAGCTGGTCCATGACATCTCCTCGGACGCTCCCCGCGAGGATCTCCTTCCCCTAGCCTCACAGATCCTTCAGGCCTCTAAGTATCTGTGTGATGCTTCCCAGGAAGCGGCTCGTCTGTCTGCTCGGGCTGTGGCCAACTCTGTGGCCATTCGCCGTTCTCTTTGGCTGAGGGCGTGGTCGGCTGACGCCGCTTCCAAGAAGGCTCTTACGGGTCTTCCTTTTTCTGGGAGCAGGCTTTTTGGGGAGCGGTTGGACAGGATTATCTCTGACGCCACCGGTGGCAAGAGTTCCTTGTTGCCGCAGAACCGGCCCAGGCGCTCCCAGCCTTCGAGGCGTTCTAGTCGCTTTCGCTCCTTCCAGGCTCCTACCCGTCAGCAGTCCTCAGGGGGTACTCCCTCAGCCTCCTCTTCCCGGAAGCCCTCCTTTAAGCCCCGGCCGTCCTGGCAGCCGCGCTCCCGCCCTTCCAAGGGCCCTGCCCCCAAGCCTTCTTCCTGATGGCTTTCCCCCACTCGGGTCTTCCTCCCGAGTGGGGGGTCGTCTGCTCGCCTTCAAGGAGGTATGGCTCGCCCACGTCACCGACGCATGGGTACGAGAGGTGGTGTCTTCCGGATACAGGATCGAGTTTGCGTCCTTTCCGCCTCCTCGGTTCTTCCCGTCTCGGATCCCCCACTCTTCGGCAGGGCTTTTGGCGCTTTCCCGCGCCGTTCATCACCTCCTTGCTCAGGGGGTTGTAGTCCCTGTCCCCCCTCCCGAGCGGTTTCAAGGTTTCTACTCGAACCTGTTCACCATACCCAAGAAGGACGGCTCGGTTCGACCCATCCTGGATCTGAGGCACCTCAACCGTTATGTCCGCCTCCGCCACTTCCGCATGGAGTCCCTGCGGTCGGTGGTCGCGTCCCTGGACCAGGGCGAGTTTCTCGCGTCCATAGATATACGCGACGCATATCTCCATGTGCCAATCGCGCTAAGTCACCAGCGCTTTCTTCGTTTCGCCATCGGTTCTCGTCATTTCCAGTTTGTCGCTCTGCCCTTCGGTCTGTCAACAGCGCCCCGGGTCTTTACCAAGACCCTCGCCCCTCTCATGGCTCTCCTTCATGCCAGAGGGGTGGCGGTCATCCCGTACCTGGACGACCTTTTGGTAAGGGGCCGCTCCCTGCAGGATGCCCAGTCCAGCCTCCAGATCACACTCGATCTGCTTTCCAGGTTCGGCTGGGTGATCAACTTCCAGAAGTCGTCCCTGCGCCCCTCTCGCTCCATGGAGTTTCTAGGGATGTTGTTCGACACCGAGAGGGCTCGGGTTTTTCTGCCTTGCGACAAGGTCTCGTCTCTACGCTCGGCTGTCTCCAGGCTCCGTTCGGGCTCCCCCTGTTCGCTCCGCTTCTGCATGCGGGTGCTGGGCAAGATGGTCTCCTCGTTCGAGGCCGTCACGTTTGCTCAATTCCACTCTCGGCCCCTCCAGGGAGCTATTCTGGCCCAGTGGGACAGGTCTCCTCTCTCTCTGGACAGGAGGATCGTCCTCTCCCCGGCAGTCCGCAGAGAGTTGCTTTGGTGGCTGACGTCCCCAGCCCTTCTCCAGGGCCGCTCCTTCCTCCCCCTTCAGTGGCTGGTCGTCACCTCCGATGCCAGCCTGACAGGGTGGGGTGCGGTTTTCGGCGTCCTGACTGTCCAGGGTACGTGGACTTTGCCGGAGTCGCGCCTTCCCATCAACATACTGGAGCTTCGGGCAATATTCCTTGCCTTGACGCATTGGACCGCCTCCCTCCAGGGTCACCCTGTTCGGGTTCAGACGGACAACTCCACCGCCGTTGCCTACGTGAACCGCCAGGGAGGCACCAGGAGCCGCCCTGCGATGGCGGAGGCTGCCCGAATCCTCGGCTGGGCGGAACGGTTCGTCCCGGCTCTCTCAGCCATCCACATCCCGGGCGTAGACAACTGGGCGGCGGATTATCTCAGTCGCGGGTCCCTGGACCAGGGAGAGTGGTCTCTCCATCCCCTGGTGTTTCTACAGATTTGCCGTCGGTGGGGCTCCCCGGATGTGGATCTTTTCGCGTCCAGGCTCAACCACAAGCTTCCCACTTACGTGGCTCGGGCTCGGGATCCCCGCGCGTTCGCGGTGGACGCCCTGGTGACCCCTTGGGATCAGTTCTCCCTGATTTATCTTTTTCCCCCGCTCCCTCTTCTTCCGCGGGTCCTCAGACGCCTGAGATTCCTCGGCGTTCCCGCCATCCTCATCGCTCCGGACTGGCCCCGCCGGTCCTGGTACGCCGACGTGATCCACCTCCTGGCCGACGCCCCTTGGCGTCTTCCCCTGCGGCCCGACCTCCTTTCTCAAGGGCCGATCCTCCACCCCACTTTACCTCAGCTCAATTTGACGGCTTGGCTGTTGAAGCCGCGGTGCTGAGGTTTCGGGGCCTGTCTGAATCTGTCATCCAGACTATGCTTAGAGCCCGTAAGCCGCAGTCGGCTCGCATTTACCATCGGGTTTGGAAGTCCTTTTTTTCTTGGTGCGAGCAACGACGTCTTCATCCTCTCGTTTGCTCCACGCCTAGGATCCTTTCTTTTTTGCAGTCCGGCCTTGACCAGGGTCTCAGCCATTCCACCCTTCGGTCTCAAGTCTCCGCCTTGTCCGTGCTTTTTCAGAAGACTTTGGCTCTGCGCTCCCAGGTGAAGACCTTTCTACAGGGGGTTCTTCGCCTGAAGCCCCCCTTCCGCTCCCCCGTCGAGCCCTGGGATCTCAACTTGGTGCTCGATGTGCTCCAGGGTCCCCCCTTTGAGCCTTTGAGAGAGATTTCCCTACGTCTTCTCTCTTGGAAGGTCGCCTTTCTGGTGGCGATTACGTCCATCCGCCGTGTCTCTGAATTAGCCGCTCTATCCTGTCGCTCCCCCTATCTTGTTTTGCACAGGGATAGGGTGGTTTTGCGCCCTCTCCCTTCCTTCCTTCCGAAGGTTGTCTCGGCATTCCACATCAACGAGGATATTGTGCTTCCTTCTCTTTGTCCCGCTCCTGCTCATCCTAGGGAACGCTCCCTTCACTGTTTGGACCTTGTCCGGGCCATCCGGGTCTACTTGTCCCTCACGGCTCCCTTCCGTCAGTCGGATTCCTTGTTTATCATTCCTGAGGGTCCCCGCAGAGGTCTTGCCGCCTCTAAGGTGACCATTGCGCGCTGGATCACGGCCGCCGTCTCTGAGGCCTATCGCTCTCGGGACAGGTCCCCCCCCTTCCGGGTCACGGCCCATTCTACCAGGGCCGTGGGAGCTTCCTGGGCGGTTCGCCATCATGCATCGGTGTCCCAGGTCTGCAAGGCCGCTACCTGGGCCTCGGTGCATACCTTTACCAGGTTTTACCAGGTCCACACTCTGGCTTCAGCTGATGCCAGTCTGGGCCGCAGAATCCTGCAGGCCGCCGTGCGTTAGGCTGGCCGACTGGGGATTTTTCTTTTTCCCCACCCTTTGGGACTGCTTTTGTACGTCCCACTGGTGCTGTGTCCCCCAATGATAGGCACAAGAAAACAGGATTTTTGTATAACTTACCGTAAAATCCCTTTCTTGTGGCTTCATTGGGGGACACAGCTCCCACCCTGATTTTTTCTGGGTTGTTCTTTTTCCCGGGCTTGTTTGCTGTTCTTTGAGTTCTCGTTCCCGGGTTCAGACTGGTTTGTATCATTCTGTTCGGCTCCTACTGCTTTTTAACTAAACTGAGCTAGCCTGGTGTCCGTAGGAGGGATATAGGCTACCAGGCGGGGCTACTTCTTTGATGTCTAGTGTCGCCTCCTAGTGGCAGCTGCCTATATCCCACTGGTGCTGTGTCCCCCAATGAAGCCACAAGAAAGGGATTTTACGGTAAGTTATACAAAAATCCTGTTTTTTTCCCCCAAAGGATTGGTATTGCAGCAATCGTTATGACATTTTTAGCGCACAGTGAACGTGTTATGTCAAAACCCCCAAAAAAACTTTGGTGGAATTGTAGGTTTTTTCATTTTTAATGGTAAATTACATGGCAGCATTAAATAAATGCATCTTGTTCAGCAAAAAATATTGTATAATTATATGGCTATGTGAACAGAAAAATAAATAAAGTTATGGCTATTGGAACACGGGGAGGAAAAATAAAAAATTAAAGAGGTCTGGTCTTTAAAGGGAACCTGTCATGAGCTTTATGCTGACCTCACTGAGGGCAGCATAAATTAGTGACAGAAATGCTGATTTCAGTGGTGTATCACTCATGAGCTAAAAGTAAGTGGTTGCTGAGAACCAGCATCATAATCATTGCAGCTCAAGCCTTGAAAAAAGTCAAATCTACCTGAGAAGAGTCATGGTTATTCATAATCTCCTGCTCTCCACGACCATCTGCTGATGATTCATTCAGCATGTTATAGAGAAGTAGGTGCTGAGCAGATTGATTATAGTTTTGTGGGAAAAGATTCATTAAAAGTTGTAATTTATGCATTTACCGCATATCTCTGCTCTTTCTTAGATGTACATGGGGTGGTCTTAAATGAACTGACAGCTATCTATGTATACACACTTATACAGAGAATACTACCTATCACTGATAATACCTCCCCTGTGTACAACTATCAGTGACTGACAGCTATCTATGTATACACACTTACACAGAGAATGCTATCAATCACTGATAATACCTGCCCTGTGTACAACTATCAGTGACTGACAGCTATCTATGTATACACGCTTACACAGAGAATGCTGTCAATCACTAATAACACCTCACCCATGTACAACTATCAGTGACTGACAGCTATATATGTATACACACTTACACAGAGAATACTATCAGTTACTGATAATACCTCCCCTGTGTACAACTATCAGTGACTGACATCTATCTATGTATATACACTTAAGGTCCTTTTACACGGAAAGATAAATCGTATTAGCGATCGTAGATGAACGATCGAACGATGCAATGTAAATACCGTTTACACTGAAAGAGAAGTCGTTCACAATCTTCGTACTTTCGGTCGTTTTATAATCGTTATTACGATCGTTCCTTGCTCCTTGCCATAAGCATTACCATTACCATCTGCCAACGACTAAACGATTTTCGTTTAAACTGGAAGATTTTTCGAACGATGAACGATTAATTTATTGGCGGGACAAAAGATGCGATCAACGAGAAGCGAACGAAATCTCGTTCGTCGTTAAATCGTTACCCGTGTTTATACGCAACAATAATCGTGCAAATCCGAACGTTTGAACGATTATTTGAACGATAATCGGCTCGTGTAAAAGGGCCTTTACACAGAGAATGATATCAATCACTGATAACATCTCCCCTGTGTACAACTATCAGTGACTGACAGCTATCTATGTATACACACTTACACAGAGAATGCTATCACTGATAACACCTCCCTGTGTACAACTATCAGTGCCTGACAGCTATCTATGTATACACACTTACACAGAGAATGCTATCAATCACTGATAACACCTCACCCATGTACAACTTTCAGTGACTGACAGCTATATATGTATACACACTTACACAGAGAATACTATCAATCACTGATAACACCTCCCCTGTGTATAACTATCAGTGACTGACAGCTATCTATGTATACACACTTACACAGAGAATACTATCAATCACTGATAACACCTCCCCTGTGTATAACTATCAGTGACTGACAGCTATCTATGTATACACACTAACACAGAGAATGCTATCAATCACTGATAACACCTCTCCTGTGTACAACTATCAGTGACTGACAGCTATCTATGTGTACACACAAAGGGAATGCAGTCAATCACTGATAATACCTACCCCGTGTAAAACTGAAGTTAGAAAAAACAGAAATAAAATTGTATAAATTATAAGTGATGCTGAATATTTTCTTCTAAAACTATATTTCAATCTGTTCAGCTCCTCCTGCTCTAGAACACATTGCCTGAGGCTTACGCTGCATTTTATGATGACAGGTCCTCTTTAAAGTCAATTCACGCGTCCATTGGTCTGTACCGAGAAACTGGCAGCACAAGCTATTCTTGTCGGCTTTCCATCTGAGACTCCATCACTCAAGTGTATGGTTGTGGAAAAAACAGACGCCATACAGATGTCCACACAGAATGATATTAATTCGTTTTTTTGCAGATTTAAATTAAAACACCGATCTGAACAAGCCTAATGCAGAATAAACTAATTCACGTTTTCTGCAGATGTTAAAAGATTATAATTCACAGCACTTTCATTGTATGTGTCCTGCTATGATGCTATTGATCATATCTTGACACTGAATGTTCTTACACACTGTGCTACCTGAAAGGGTTCCTAGCACACTTTGTTCCCGTAGCAGAAGCAGCTTTTATTTTACCCTTCAAAACTGTCATCCTTTATAATGTTCTGGCACTGTAATCCTTCTGTTTAGCTTGGAGGCACTCTGAAACAAATGTAAGAAAGGTGCCTTCTCAGCAATTCCTTAATGTATTACTGATACCCAACTCATTTATAACTAGAAGATTTGCAGGTTAGAGAAAAAGCAGACCTGTGTAAACCAGGTAAATGCAGCTGCAAGTGAACACTATGGAGGGCATTTACTATGCTGAAGCACACCTAAATTAGGTTAGTTGCGGCGCTATATGCGACTTCGCCCTGCTCACGCCAGATCTAATGGGAGGGGCCAGTAGGCCGTTTTATTCACCATTTTCTACGCCTGTTTTAGGCGTAGAAAAAGGTCTGAATGTAAGACAGCAAGGAAGCTACCTTACATTTAGAACTGGCGCTGAATGCGCCAAAGCTATGGATAGGCCAGCGCCTCTTCATGACTTCGGCAAATCCACCGCCAGCTATGGGCCTTTATTAAGACTGGCGTCTAAAATGTCCCTATGTATGTGTGTCTGATCCTGCAGCCATGAGCAAAGACCTCCATGCACATTAAAGGGGTTCTCCGGGAATTAGGAAAATGAAAATACTTAAATATTACTTTATTATAAATATATTCCCAAATACCTTTCATTAGCTATAATGGCTTGTTTTGCCTAGGGAGCAATCATTAGGAGAAATAAAATGGCTGCCATCCTATTAATACACATAAAACCTGTCCTAATCTCACAGGAGGACAAGTTACTTCAGAGCAGGGAGCCAAAGAGCTGCCTCATCTTCTTCAATGATCCTAAATACAGTTTATTATGATCTTCAGCTGAATCTCTGTAGAAATGGAGTTCATGAGGAGATATGAAGTACACTTGTATACAGTCTCCATTAGCACAGCCTGTCCTGTCCGTCCTCTCTGTACTTCATGTCTCCTCATGCACTCCATTCCTACAGAGATTCATCTGAAGATCATATTAAACTCTATTCAGGATCATAACCCCTGACAAGTAGGGCAGAGAAGAGGAGGAGGCAGCTTTTTACCTCAGTATTGTGAAGTACCTGCAGTGTTGTGAAGTAACTGCTGTATGATTAGGACAGGTTTTGTGTGTACTAATAGGACGGCGGCCATTTTATTTCTCCTAATGATTGCTCCCTAAACAAAATGAACCATTATAACTAATTAAAGGTATATGGGAATATATTTACAATAAAGTAGTATTAAAGTATTTTCATTTTCTAAATTCCCGGAGGACCCCTTTAATGTCTTGCTGGCCAAACCCGCTGTTCTCATCGGGAATCTAATAAGTATGTGGAGCTCCTGAATTCCCAGACGGATGATTTGTGAGAGAAAAACATTGTGCACTTTGAATTTTAACACCTCATAATTTTGTTTTCCTCGGAGATAAGCCACCACTAGATAAGCCACCGGCAGCTTTCTCCTCTCTTCCCATTGAAAACATAAATGCTCAGCGGGCAGCTATTGAAGGTGTGCATCTTTACTCTCCTGAGCACTTTATTCATCTGTGGTCTTCAGATCAGGTTAGTGTTATTCATATATAACATGCCATATATCTCAGTGGAGACTTCTGGGCTGCTTTTTCACATAGAGATCACAGCACAGGACAATGTCAGTCTGCAAGAGATAGAAGACACCAGTATCAGTATTAAGGGAAGGGGAGACAGCGAGGTTCACAAAGAAAGTTTGCTGAGCTCAGAGATTTTGGTGCCACATACGGCATTGTTGAAAGGCCTTGAAGCTAAAGGAAGCAATTCTGAAATCCGTTAATATTGTGGTGCAGATCTGAATCTCTCCATTTACATGAGCCCATATCTAAAAACTTTTTTTTTTGGGCTGAGAGAGGGGTATGTAACCTTAAAGCCAGGTTCTCTGTATCATTTATTAGCTTTTACTGATCAGGGGTTAAATTGACATTGTCTGGGTTACAGGCTTATTGTCTGCCTTGGACATTCCTTGTTCATATGTAATAGGACAGGGGGATCCCCTCTGTGTTACCCCCTTCAATTAGCCAGAATGAAGAGCGTCTACAAAGAGTGGCTCATCATCTGGAGCACGTGAATTATACAATCACTAGTAGAGGTGCACTGCGGCGGTAATGCAATTGACAATATATGGCCAAACCCTCACGCTGATGTTAAAATGAGACTTTCGCCAATATATTCTTATATCAAGAACATACCGGAGCCCGAGCACCGCGTCAAGGTATCTCAGAGTGGCACTGGATCTAACGCTAACCTACCTTGCCGTATGGGCAATTGCGGAAGGAGCATATAGGCCGACACACAGCAACCTACTCCTAGTTACCTGCAGCGTGAGATCACACATACAATGGGAAGAGGGAGGAGACTGAGCCCCACCTACCAATGACTCATGTGACTCAGGCTACACAGGTGCACCAGAATGTTACCATAAAATGTAAGTAATGGTACATTCAGACCTGGAGTTGCCACACCTCCAGGTATAAATGTTCAAATACAATCACAGAAAAAAACGTGGTCTAAAATGGCAGAAAATTGCTCAGACCCCATATGCTGTTGCGCATATCAAACTGGGGGAGCAAATCCTGCACATGTGATCCGTTGTAACAGCAATCCCCAGCAAAAATGCATACAATGGAGGATGCCTGCAGCGGACCACATGTACCACAAAACCATCCTACACAAGGTAACAAATTGTGTGGATGTGGCGAACTATATAATCAAACAATCACTAGTAAAGGTGCACTGTGGCGGTAATGCAATTGACAATATATGGCTAAACCCTCACACTGATGTTAAAATGAGACTTTCGCCAATATATTGTTATATTAAGAACATACCGGAGCCCGAGGACCGCGTCAAGGTATCTCAGAGTGGCACGTGAATTACCCCACAAAATCAATTGCAGGTGACCCCACAATCAAGGTTATTATTGGGTGATGTGTTCGCTTATAGAGGACTGAGTGAGAGACTCGTTCTTTACATACAGTTTTTCAGCATTTCAATGTAAAATGCTAATGTTTACAGTACAAAAGAGCGTATTTTGACATTTAGAATGTAAAGGATATACCCTAGCATGTTTACAGCAAATAAAGGAATATAAAGTACACAATGCCATATTTAGTAAGGTTAAATAACTATTATCCATGGGTGGAAAATGTATCTGTCTGAAATAAGTGTCTATTCATGGTTAATCATCACCCATCCCAGTATAACATGTTGAGCATTTAACATCTATTATATATTAAGCTCTCAGGGATGTTGTTCTGCAGTATCATCAGAAAGTGACATTCAAGCTTTAAGAAAACTATGAGCTGCAATGCCAGACACAGCCCATGAAAATGACCGGTGCCATTTCAGAGGCAAATCCTTTATCTCTAGTTTCTGGATATCACATCAAGCTTATGTTATACACAGCAGTTATTCTGAGGAAGGAACAGCAGCCTAACCCAAAGATAAGAAAGGAGGTGTTTCAGACTATGGGCTGTATTACACCAACAGATTATCTGACCAATTTCTGTCCAATCAGACCAATAGTGGGTGTGTATAACAAAAGATCTGTGTGTTTAAATATGTCAGATAATCTGTCGGTGTAATACAGCCGTAACTCTCTGTAGGCACGGTAGGTAATCTAGTCACAGATCTGCCCTAATGTAGTTAAGGTAAAAAGCAGCTATACAGGAAGATCCTAACTGGACAGATGCTTTAAAACCACTGAAAACCCCGCTAGTGTGGGAGAATGGGAGTCTAGAATATCTTTAACCCCTTCCTGACCAGCGGCGTACATGTTCATCGCTGGCTCCCGCTTGTGAACAGAGTGGGCGCCAGGCCGCCAAGTTCCTGTTGTTTTAAACAGCAGGCACCCGGGACTAATGTCTGTGAACTGGCAGTAATGCTGATTGTAGACTTTAAACCCATCAGATGCCGTGGTCAAACTTGACCACGGCATCTGTACAAGCAAAAACCCAGAAGTGCGCGCTTTCAGGTGTGCTCCCCCTGGCGAGGATCTGGGTACCCGGATGCAGTGTGCAGCAGCCTCTGTCCTCCTGAGTGATGAGGCTGCCACACATTAGTTCCTATGGAGCTCCATAGGAATACAGTGTATTTCTCATATACTCCAATGTTAATGCATTGGATTGTATGGAAATAGCAGTCTGAAAACTGCTTGTTATAGTTTTTTATGGGAACTATTACAGAGTGTCCAAAAAAAAAAAGTTTTTAAAAATTACTCCCCTTCCCCCAAAATATAAATAAAAATATGTAAAAAATAATTTAAAAAATACACGTCATGGGCATTGCCACATGCAAAAATGCCTGTACTATTAAAATCTAAAAATATTTATCCTATGCACCCAATGGTGAAACAGGGAAAAAGTCAAAATGGCCAATTTGTCCTTTTTTGGTCACTTCACCTCTTACAAAAAATTAAATAAAAAGTGATCCAAAAGTCATACACACCCCAACATGGTATCATTGACAAGTACACATTGTCCTGCAAAAATGAGCCCTACAAAAAAGTTACAGGGGTCAGAATCAAAATATTCTCAAGGTTTTTTTTTTTTTTTCAGTATTAAAACGCAAGAAAAACTATACATATATTGTATTACCATAATCATAATGACCTGGAGAATGAAAGTAACAGGTCAGTTTTACCATGTAGGGAACGCCGTAAAAACAATACCCATAAAACTGTTGCGGAAAGGCAGGGAGTGAAAAACGAAAACTCAAAAAGGAAAAAAACTCTGGGGCTGAGAGGTTAAAAGGGGTTTTCCAGGACTAACTTATTGATGACCTATCCTTAGACTTGGTCATCAATATCATATTTGTAACCTCCTTTTCTTAAAAATCAACTGTTTTTACAAGATCCAGGACCATGCACCAGTACTGCACAGCTCTGTCCATTGTGTACTGGCTATGCCTGGTTCCTGCATGTTCCTAATCAAGATTATTTCTGAAATGGTTGGCCACTTTCTAATGGAATTTCGCAAATGACCTAATCAAGCATATTTAATTGTAAAAGGTGTCATTCTTCATCCTGGCACACAGACAGAAAGCTGGAGTCTGTGTGCCTGGGTAAGAAATGACCTGTTTGACAATTTTATATGTCTGTAACCGTTGGATTAGGCCATTTCTGAAATTTCATCAGAAAGTGGTCATACAGTTTAAATATTTGCTTACTACACTGCAGTTAAAGGGGTTCTGCAGTTTTTTCAAACTGATGATCTATCCTCTGGATAGATCATCAGCATCTGATCGGCGGGGGTCCGACACCCGGGACCCCCGACGATCAGCTGTTTGAGAAGGCAGCGGCGCTGCAGGAGCGCCGCGGCCTTCTCTGTGTTTACCGCAGGCCAGTGACGTCACGACTAGTATCACTGGCCTGGGCGGGGCTAAGCTCTGTTCACATGAATGGAGCTTAGCCGCGCCCAGGCCAGTGATAGTAGTCGTGACGTCACTGGCCTGCGGTAAACACAGAGAAGGCCGCGGCGCTCCTGCAGCGCCGCTGCCTTCTCAAACAGCTGATCGGCAGGGGTCCCGGGTGTCGGACCCCCGCCGATCAGATGCTGATGATCTATCCAGAGGATAGATCATCAGTTTGAAAAAACTACAGAACCCCTTTAATTTTGATTCTGGTTTTTATCCTTGTTACATATTATTTGACGGTCCTGCAGAACTGACCCAGTTATATTTTCTCTCCTTGTCTGTCTTTTTTAAAGGAGTGGCAATGTTACAGATCTTGGGCGATTCATCATTGAATTTCCATTATCGCCAAATCTGGCCTGTGCTCTTATTAAAGCAACCTCTCTGGGATGTGAGGATCTTCTTCTTCCTGTGGCAGCTATGTTGTCTGTTGAACATGTTTTTATACAATCAGGTATCTTGTATGATTGCTAACAAAATATTTCTGTCATCATTTGTAAGACTGCAACTTAAAAAGGCCTACCCGGTGTTTAGAGATAATAGTGCTCGGCTAGTAAAGCCTCTCTCTGCTTAAAGGGGTTCTGTATCTTTTTCTTACTGATGATCTATCCTCTGGGGGTGGGGGGTCCGATCAGCTGTTTGAGAAGGCAGTAGCGCCTCAGCCTTCTCGTTTCCCGCTAATGCCCTTTGAAGTGAACGGGGCTTAGCTTCGCACAGGCCAGTGCTACTAGTCGTGATGTCACTGGGCCTGCGGGAAACAGCAAGAAGGCCGCCTTAGAGCTTTAAACTACCAGAATTGTACAGAATTGTTTTAGACCATGGAGGTGATATAGTTTTTGACAAGAAGACGGATACAAAATAAAGTGCAAAATGGGATTATATGGGACAAATAGCTGGCAGAAAAGTTGACTTACAGGCATCCATGTCTAGAATGTCACAGATGGGTATAAATTCTGGTGCGCGCATTTAATATATTAGCTGCAACGAGTAAGTGCCTCAAATTCTGGCTTAAATAAAATAAGTTCGGGGGCACATACATTAATATATCTCCCCCTGGAGTTTACCATAAACACAGATAATGTATAATGGACACATTTGATCTGCCATTCTCCTGCAGAGAAATTCTGCTTTTTATCAGTATGCGAAGGAGGCACTTAGTGTAATGAGGGTGGCGCCGTTGCTGTTGCTGCACCCAGGCTCTGCTACTTTCTCTGCCCAGTCCCTCCCTCGGACCATTGATTTCATGATACAAATGTAGTCCAAGTTATGAAACAGTTCTCTTTAATTATTATCTTTGCATATCAATTTGTTCTGCTGGATATGGACAGTTATAATTTATTTGGTTGATTGATGACATTAAAGGGGTTGTGTCACTTCAGCAAGAGGTGTTTATTATGTAGAGAAAGTTAATACAAAGTATTGTATTGTGATTGTCCATATTGCTTCCTGGATTCATTTTTCCATCACATTATACACTGCTCGTTTCCATGGTTACAGACCACCCTGTAATCCATTGGTGGTGGCTGTGATTGCATACAATAGGAAAAAGTATTGGCCTCTATGGTGCCCGAGACTGTGGGTGCTCACATAGGCTAGTGCTTTTTCTCTATAGTGTGCAAGCACGTCCACCGCTGATGGACTTCAGGGTGGTCGTAACCATGGAAACAAGCAGTGTATAATGTCATGGAAAAATGAATCCAGCGAGAAAAGAAGACAATATGGAGCCAGTTATGGTAGTGTCAGCAGAGCTTTAGCAAGACTTTTCAGGTACAAGGAGACTTCAAAGAACTTTTCTGCAGTTTCCCCTATACAGAGTACAGCGTCAATGTGTTGTCCACTTGGCTTCTTCAGTTATCTAATTGTAAGAAGCATATTATAATTAAAGTGTAACTGGTGAGGATCCGAGTGCTGAGACGCCCGTGACTGCTAAAATGAGGTAGAAGCATTCACACACAACGTCCTCTCTCCTTGCTGAAGGAGATGGACTCAGTAGAAAGTCTAAGAGCCCGTAGATTCCGTCTCCGCAGCGAGAAGAGAAAGTGATATGTGATTGCTTCTTTCTACTCGTTCTATCAATTAGTGGAGGTCTCAGCACTCAGAGTCCCACTGATCAAAACCTTTGATAAGTCACTATTATATATCAAAAGTTTTTAATGTACATTTACACTTTAATTAGAATATGTTTGTTACAATTTGATAAGTGAAGAAGTCAGGCAGAAAACACATTGATACTGTACTCTTTATAGGGGAAAACTGCAGAAAAGATCTTCAAAGTCCCCCCTCCTACCTGAAAAGTTTCTTTTAAGGTATTATCTGTTTTTTTTATATTTATGACCTATCCTCAGGGCACCCCTGCCCATCAGCTGTTTGAAAAAAAATGCAGCACTAGTATGAGCGCTGCCTTTTCTTTATTGTTTACCTGCTCAAACATATGAGCGCTGCAGTCTATTCAAACAGCTGATCAGCGGGGAGCAGGCCCCCTGCAGACATGATATTGATGACCTATCCTGAGGATAGGTCATCAATATAAAAAAAAAGCGGACAACCCCTTTAAGTACAGAGATACTTCAAAGTGAATGAACCCTTTCACTGCCAATGACATATGTAGTAAATGTCATGATCTTAGTATCATATTGAAGCAAATGATACCTGGTGAAATATTAAGGGCGCAGCATTTGTTTGCATGTGCTTACAAAGTTGGGGACCAGCATGAAAAGTGTTACTTTTGGTTTCTTTGTGTCTGTAAAGGTTGGGCAATCTGCAGGTGTTACTGTCGCCTCTCCCCCACTTCATCCTACAGTGGCCCAAAGGGGGCAGAATCCTAACCACTTACATGAATTTTTAAACAAAATGCTACGCTTTGATGTAAAACTGTCCACTTTCAGAAAATATTTGGGTATAGGGGATTTTATGAACATAGCCCCAATATGTAAAAGGAAATATCAGGTGACTAATATTTACTTTGAATTACTTCCCAAGGCCTCATGCACACAGCAGTGCGTACACTGTGTAGTAGGTACTTCACGTGTCCTCATATGGTGCCCTTTACTGTACCATTTTCTGTCAAATTCATACTAAATCAGACAGACAAAATCTACAAGCAAAACAAACCATTTTATAGTTACTTGTGCTTTCATACTGGGCAATCAACCGATAGTTAAAGGGGTTTTCCAGGACTTAACTATTGATGACCTTCCTTCAGAATGGGTCCTCATTATCAGATTAGTGGGCACCAACAGCACGCACCCCCTCCAATAGGCTGTTTCAGGCTGGCACCGGAAACCATACAGTGTACGGAACAGAAAGCATCATATATTTGTGTTGTGGCAATGCCAGCGCTGGAAACTACGCTTCTCCTTCATACACTGTATAGTTTCCAACTCCACGGCTTCCCAAAACAGCTGATGGGGGTTGAACATTTGATATTGATCACCTATTTTGAGGATGGGTCATAAATAGCTGTAGCCCAGACAAACCTTTTAATAGATGTAAAGACTGAACACTGGGATAACTAGTGTTTTTTTTTTGTGACCAGTATTTTAGTAAAAAATTATTCAAATTCTGTATTATCTATATTTATTTCAAGAGAAGGATCTGTCACAACAGAACAACAACATCTAGATGTTCTTCCATGAAGCACGAGCTCTAGGCAGTCAGTACTGGCCTTTAGCTGCTGTCCTATTTACTATTAAAATAGCTTTGTCTAATATACCGGTAAGTGTATATTTATTGAAGTGACCAAAAGGAACAGTACCATTAATATGAGAAGTTACAATAATATACCAGTAAATGACATCATTTTGTAATAAGATGATGTATCAGATTCATTTAAGTAAGCTCGGAGAACTATTTTAAGGGTCCATGGTAAACTAAAGACCTTTGACTTTTGTTCCGTCTGCCTTGAAAAGTATCAAAGTGACAAAATAACCATGGTTAATTTATTCGTCAGTTAGACGTGAGTTAAAAAGTATCTTTTGACGCCTCCGACAGCAGCTTTTCAATATATTACACTGGGCACTTACTGGCTGGTTTTGCTCTACTGCCCATATTCAATTAGATTAATGGCCATGCACTACACAATCTTGCTTCAAGTCCCTGCAAATAATGCATTGGAAAAGGAATGTGACATTTCTCAGCAGAAAATTGCTTTTATTTTCTTAGCGGTTATTTAAAGGATCACTCCACTTTTATCAAAACTACAGTTTACGACATTCCACAGTTTAAACATACATAATGTTGACAATGTACTGCTTTTAATTAGAAGATGCCTCTTTTCCGTTGAGTTACAGGTCTGATTTCCAATTTATAATTTTTTTTTTCATTTTTGGAGGCTCGGATGACAGTTACATACAGAGCAAAGCTATAACCCGCAGGATTTTCTGCGGAGTACAGATAAACCACATGCAGCAGAATTTTCACTCTTACTAAGGGTATGAATTGTGAGGAAGGAACATAGACTGTAGCTCAGAATCGGTAAAGGAAAGCATTTAACAAAGTTACTCAGCTTTGCATGTAGACTTTAACTTCTAAAAGGGGAGTTTACTTTTAAGGGAGATTTAACAGGAATCTAAGCTGCAGTGAATGACAGGGTGAGCCGTAGGTCTTAAAACTGGAGTGTGTAAATGAGGAAATTGACTTCATTTTGTAACTAAATCACTTCTTTATTCTTTAGTAGCAGGTGTAGGAAGTGATGATTTAAGTAAAAAAGAACTTTGTAAGCACATGTAGCAAACACTGTTGAATAAGGCATGGTAAAGAAACCTGAGGACGTTCCCAATAACAAAAAATAAAGGCACAAGATTTGGGGGAATCTTTATATTATGTTTAAGGACAGCTTTAAAACAACCATTTATGGAAAGTTCTTTTTTAAAAATTATTATGTAAAAATAAGTCTAGTTCCAGTCTTCAGATTCTCATGGCCTCCTAATTTTGGCATGTTTGGTCAAAGAGTTGTTAAAGAGGTATTTCAGTGACATTATTTAGTTTTCTAGTGGGATAAAATAATTAAGAGTCAATACTAACCTAACCGATCCCCGCCACTGCTGTTCAGGCATTGCTCTGGTCCCCGCTTCTTTCCATTTCCTGTTCTTGGGCTCGACTGGAAATGACTTGGAATGCCATTCACTGGCAATCACTGGCTAAGATGTGTCAATGCTGCTGCCAGTGATTAGCTAAGCATGTAGTCCAGGGATCAGCAACCTCTGGCACTCCAGCTGTTATAAAACGACAACACCCAGAATCCTCCTTTCACTTCTGTGGGAGTTAAAAGAACAGTCGAGTAAGTTTGTATGCTGGGAGTTGTAGTTTCGTAGCAGCTGGAGTGCCGAATGTTGCTGATCCTAGATGTAGTCCAAGCCATTTCTGGTACAATATGTGTAGCCCAAGAACAGGAAGTGGAGAGGAGCGGAGACTGGAGCTGAGGCTAAACGGTAGCGGTTGGGGCTTGGTAGGGTGACTACTGACTGTTTATTATTTTACCCCCCTCCCCCCCGACCCCATTTTTAATTTTTTAATCAAAATTATGCTGCCAGAATACCCCTTTAAAAAGCGGATCTGTCATCTCTCCTGACGTTTGTTTTATTAAAAACTTTGTGTTATTTCTCCTGGAAATTTATGAATAAACAACTGGGTGCCACCATTACTCTTGTCAAAGGAGTTTGCCAAGAAGTATGTCGCTACACAGTAATGGCACTGTTGACACTGATTTGACAATGTCAGTTTGTGTATTAGTACACTACCATTTGGTTCGCTGGAGCTATATAGTGTGTATGTATATGTATATAATGCTATTTATAGTGTAGATATATATATATATATATATATATATATATATATATACCTATAGATACACTGAAAAAAGCTATATCATTCGCTGATTATACAGGGTGGGCCATTTATATGGATACACCTAAATAAAATGGGAATGGTTGGTGATATTAACTTCCTGTTTGTGGCACATTAGTATATGGGAGGGGGGAAACTTTTCAAGATGGGTGGTGACCATGGCAGCCATTTTGAAGTCGGCCAGTTTGGATCCAACTTTAGTTTTTTAAATGGGAAGAGGGAAAAAGAGAAGAAGGTCTACCAATCTGACCCCTTAGACTTTTATCTTTGGAGACATCTGAAGGCAATTGTCTATGCTGTGAAGATATGAGATGTGCAGCACCTGAAACTACGGATACTGGAAGCCTGTACTAGCATTTCTTCTGCGGTGTTGCTATCAGTGTGTGAAGAGTGGGAGAAGAGGGTTGCATTGAGAATCCAACACAATGGGCAGCACTTTGAACACATTTTATAAGTGGTCAGAAACTTGTAAATAACTCATGAAAGAATAAAGTTACGTTAAAACCAAGCACACCATTGTTTTTCCTGTGAAATTCTCAATAAGTTTGATGTCACATGACCCTCTTCCCATTGAAAAAACTAAAGTTGGATCCAAAATGGCCAACTTAAAAATGGCCGCCATGGTCACCACCCATCTTGAAAAGTTTCCCCCCTTCTATATACTAATGTGCCACAAACAGGAAGTTAATATCACCAACCA
The DNA here is from genome assembly GCA_900303285.1 of Rhinella marina. Taxonomy (NCBI): domain Eukaryota; kingdom Metazoa; phylum Chordata; class Amphibia; order Anura; family Bufonidae; genus Rhinella; species Rhinella marina. The sequence goes on from ONZH01023284.1 coordinate 359,310, forward strand.
TTCCCATTTTATTCAGGTGTATCCATATAAATGGCCACCCTGTAGTTTTTGTGTATGTTACTTCAGTAGATATTTTATGCTTCTGGTCTTCACAACAATTAAAAAACAAGATACTGTATAGTAGAAATCTTCAGGGGGAAAAAATCATAACCATATTTAATTTTCTCTTTAAAGTCCAGTGCATTGGTGTCATATTGAAGGCACATTGATCACTTTATAGCCAGCTTTATAAAAAGTGTACCTAACCTTTCAACAACCTTTACATTAATCAGTAGTACAGTGTGCATGGGAAGAATAGGTCTATTTATGTCCATTATATCTCTTATATCTGGAATTTTAGTAGATTTCCCCTGTGCATGCTGAATGTGTAGTTTGTAGTTTCCCTAGATCTGGTGAGTGGAGACTAGCTGCCATCCACTGCACACAGAAAGCAAAGGAGAATCTGCTTCCTAACCTTCTCTTACTGACTCAGCCCCAGGATCATGGTGGACACCACAGAAAAGTACTCGCCTGTATAGTTGTGAGTAAAACACTTAGGAACTTTGTATCTCAGCCCATGAAGCTGCAATAGTCTGCTTGTCTGTGTGTGCCTCATTCAGCTCCTGCTCACTCCTTCCCCCTCCCCTCTATATAGACTAGTATTGATATATGTAATATGATCCCTCTGTGAGCTACTGCCGTCCTGGATGAGGTTACGACATCAGTGGGGGGCTGATAACATGAGAACTAGACATTTCTCACTGATAAGAGATATTACAATGTTTCTTCTAGTTGCTTGTACTATTGATGTATGCAGAGAAAGTTAGGGACTATTGAAGATTTTCTTTTTTGCATTTTTTTTTCTCATAATGATGATTTGTTTTCCTGCAATTAATTTCTCTTTGAAACTGTCTTTTTGTAATACATTACAGTGCATTTGTCAACATGATAACCCCTATTAAACCAGACATACTACCTGTTAGCGTTGATCATTCTGAGTGAGACGTCCCCTGTCTGGTAGCAATTCCTTGTTCCTTTTATTCTGCTGCAATTTAGGTGTTTGGAGCACCGAAGGATGGGCTTAGTCTCTCGGAGCACTGCTTCACCACCATGTTTCCCCTTTAATGATTTCCTTCCGGGGGGGGGGGCAGACATCCTCACTGTCCCCCTGCCTGACCCTGAAATCTCACGCATGTGCTGGTAAGACTTTAGTTGGCTCATGTGCAGTAGATCTCATTCACCTGTCCCCGTTGTTGAGATCTGAACCGTGCATGTGCCAGTTGAACTCTCACTGATGCATTCATGATATTTCAGGATCAGGCAGGAGTTAATTGAGAATGCTTGGCCCTGTTACTCACTGGGAAGAAGCGGCATAGGGAGAAAAGTGGTCCAAGGGACCAAGCCCACCCCTCAGTGCTCTGAACACCTAATCAGCATAAGAATAAAAGTACACATTTCTTGAAAAATGCACAAAGGATTGTTACAAGACAGGGGTCAGTTCACTCTGCATGATCAACCCTAAGGGGCGGTATGTCTGGTTTAATAGGGTTGTTAATGCTGATAGATGTTTTTCAACTTTTTATTTTAGGAATAACTCAGAAACAAGAGGAAGTTGAAAAAAGTCACAAAACATTATCAGAAATTGCTGGAGGAGACAATGACTTTGCCACTCTTTTTTCCATTTTTGAACAGTGCAAGTCTAGGTAAGTGTAAAGAGAGCCTGTCAGCACAGTGCTGTTTTACTGCATTCTTGGAGCAATCGTCATTTCATCATATGATAAATATATTTTACTCTATGCACTTCTCTTCCTGTAGCTTATAATGAACTTTTTTGCCCATGCCAAATCCGATGGCCCCTGCTGCCCTCGGTGTACACGCAGCTGATCACATTGCTTTTAAGCATGTGACCTCTACAGCCAATCACTGGCCTTAGCGGTCTAGTGCTGTACATACAGACAAGAAAGCTGAGGCCAGTGATTGGCTGCAGCTGTCACCTGGTTTGATGGCATCTGATCAGCTGCACAGTCTAAAAGAGGCTAGTGGTGGGAAATGTGAGCCATGACATCTTTTAAAGGGTTTTTATTGGACCTTTATTTGATTACCTGTCCTCACCAACTCCTGGGACACTCACCGTTCAGCAGAACGATCCTAAGAACAGACCATCAATTAAATAATTTAAAGAATATGTCACAGACATCCTTCAAATACCGTAAATTAGAGTTTTACATGCTTGTCCCAGAATGTGTTCACTTGTTTTTCTGTCGGTATAAAATAATGTTATGAGAGAATACATGGAAAGTCATGCTGGCTTTTTCTATTACTATGACATATGATGATGTTTTTTCTTTCCCAGTGACAATCCTGTTTTGTGGTGTCGCAAACATGCAGTTCACTGGAGAGCTGTAAAATCTGCTTTCAGCGTGGAAAAGCAGCTTAGAGACATTACAAATAAGCTCAAACAGGTTTGTACTTTACTTTCTGTAATTAGCTCCGAAATCTCCATCCTCCACCCTTTCTGTCACTCTCATGTAATATATACTTTCCTTTAATGTATACATGGACCAATATGCATACTTACTTTGGTCAGCATTAATTGGGACATAAAGTGCTACAGCAGGCTCTATAGAGGGGACATACAACTTGTACATCCTCCTAAAATCTCACTAAAATGTGGATACAAGCTCGGATCTCAGGAAATGCATCTGTATGGATATGCTGAGTCTGCTTACTCACACATCCATACAGTTTAGATATACAGTCAATGCACACCCAGAAACACCGCTTACATTGTGGTCTCTCCAAAGCATGTCTATAGAGGTGGCCTTTATAAACATGCATAGGTAAATGAACACACTGGGGGAGATTTACGAATTCTGGCTTAGTATGCCCCAAATACTACTAAATATTGGTCAAAAGCAAGCCAGGACATGGCATAAAGAACAGAAAATGTCTAACATGCCTAGCAACAGATCACACAGGAGTAGCCAAGTTTAATGCATTTTCTGCTTGCCTGGTCTCGTTCTAAGCTGTCTGCGGTTAAGGGATTGCCCCACAAAAAATATTCAACATTTTTCAAACTAGCACCTGGATTTGAATACTTTTGTAATTGCATGTAATTAAAAATGTAGTTTAGCCACTGAGCTATTCACCAAAATCTGTCCGTATAGCGCCACCTGCTGTTTGCCCTTTTTAAAATGTCTCTGTCCTGCTCACTCAGATGGAAGCACATGCTCAGTTCCATCCTTCAACTGCCACCAGCTGCAGTAGAAAGGACACGCCCCTTGACAGTGCACATCCCCAGAGCTACCAGCTTGAACTAAATTTAGCAGAGCAATGGATGGGTAGATTTCTGCTTCCATGTGATATACAGGGCTGGTTCTTAGGCCTGATTTATCATACCATCACTCCAGAATTCTGGTGTCAAAAAGTCTTATTCTTGTCTTATTCCACTCGCCTGTGCAAAATTTAAGCGACTGTGAAAAACTTTGCGACTTTTTACGCTCACAAGCGCAGTTTAGCAACATTTTTACATTACTCATTCCAGTTTTGTAATATGGGTGGAAAAGTGGGTGTGGTTAGCTATGTTAACGAGTTTCACTCCCAATTTATCATTGCAACTTTTTTTAAAAAGTACCAATCTTACTCCAGTAGCAGGGTGGAGTAGGAAAACTGGAGGAGCTTCTCTAGACAAAAGTGTTAGGTCTAAGGACGAGCCAAATTTATCAAACAACCTGTGACATATGATCAACGTGGCACAAAGTACTCCAACGCAACTCAAGCAAAACTGACTTCAAATATTCTCCTCATGATAAATTCCCCCCTTAGTGTGTTAGAAAAAGACTTTCATGACTTTTCAAGACTATATGATAGCAGATTTTCATTTTTTACATGAATCATGGGATAACTATGGCCTCATTCACGCAAACATATTTTCGGTCTGCATACAGTCTGCATTTTTTTGTGGATCGCACACGAACGCATTCATTTCTATGGGGCCTCTAAAAATGTGGACAGCACACTGATATTATCCATGTGCTGTTCGCATCCATATGTTTGTTGCGGACACAAATTGGCATTTTGACATAAGGCCGGTATATTTTTCTTAGATCAGCAGTTTGCGGACCACAAAATACATAGTCGTGTCCATGAGGCCTAAGACAGTAATAATAATAAATCTCTCTCACATTATACATACAGTATAATTAGCATGGTTCTTCTTTTCTGCCTCAACTGTCATATATACATTAATAAACCTAGCACTACGTAATTTTAGAATATTATGCACCGTGCGTTCCCACTTGCATGCCAATACTGTCTTGCTCTTAGACCAAACGAGTCCATTAGTATGTATATTTATCAATATCTTTGAATGGATTGGGAGTGTGCATGTTTGAACGCTGCCCCATTTCAACAGGGAGGCATGGTTCCCCTGAGCGGTGGTGTATGTGGATAGGTAATAAGTTGTTATTCTGGGACAATACCTTTCAATATACATTTCTTTAAACTTTTGTGTGTATTTAAATCTAATACCTGTAATACCCCTCTGTATGTACATAGCTGAAGAATTTTCCAGTGGAAAACAGTAATATTCCCAAAAATGAGTTGCTTCAGCGGTGTCTGTGTGCTGGATTTTTTTCCAATGTGGCCAGAAGGTAAGACCATGCCCATTATTATTTAGCATGCCAGTCTCATAACACGCTAGGCGCATACATTACATTCCACCTACATGTTTTATTCAGTGCACCATAAGTGATATTCTATTAAGAATTTTCACATTATTTCTTTGCAAATACTTACAAAGTAAGTGAAAACAGCAAGTACAAGTAAGCAGGCCAGAATCAATAAGTCTAGAGGTTTATTCACCTGTTGACATCTCATTAAAGGGGTTGTCCCATGAAAAATATTCTACATTATTCAAACCAGCCCCTGGATCCAAATACTTCTAATTAGAAATTTAGCATAGTCACTGAGTTATTCAATAAAATGTATCTGTATAGCGCCACCTGCTGTTTGTTCTTTTCCTTATTTTTCTGTCCACCTACTGAGATGGTCACACGCTCAGTTCTGTCCTTCAACTGCCACCAGCCATATGTACTGTGAGAAGCTCTACCAGTTACAGGACACACCTGTGATAGGGCAGTAGCAGAAAGGACTCTGTCCCCAGAAAGGACACAGCTCTGAGCTGTCAGCCTGAAATAAATCAAGCAGAGCAATTAGAACAATGAATGGGGAGATCTCTGGATCTATTTGAGGAACAGGGCTGGTTTCGATCTGAAAGAGATAGTTATACATTATGTCTTTATTTTCATTTTTTACATTAATCATATGATAACCCCTTTAAAGAGGTTGTGCAAGAATGGGGGAACACATAGCTGCTTCCCAGCTCTGGTTCCCCTCTGCTTCTCCTCCAGGCCTGTGACGCTCTGCTGGGCTCCCTCGCTGTAAGCATCCAGCTTGACATTGTCGCAGTTTGTCTGTCATTTGCTGTTAGTTCTTATTCCTGTGCTCGCGTTCACTATTTTATTGGTCTTATTACAGATAGAATGTTTCTTTATTTTACGAAATGTATTTTCCAGTTTCCTGTCAATCCTTTGTGCTTCTGCCTTGTATGACATATATTGCTGAAGGGGCTAAAGCTCCTGGGTAATGTTTCACATTGATCAGGTCACATTCCAGATGATACACTACTTGAGCTATCCTCCGAGGAAAAAGCAATCCATATTCCTTATTTAAACCACTTTCAGGGATGGGCAGATATGGTGAGAGAGATGTGCTAGGATGTTTTGCTAGAATAGTTTATTTTTGGTCTTAATATTGTTTTATAAGCGCATAATTACAAGGCAAATCACAGTCATAAAATCTACAGTAGAAAAACGTCTCATTGTTGTATATTCATCACACTGAATGACCTCTGATCATTAAAGGCAGATTATAAAATGCACCTAACTTGGGTTCTTAAACAGAGCCAAGTTGCCTTTTGGCAGCCATTGTCCCTCACATGCACATTTTTAAGGGGTATTAGGCAGTAGTTCTGCATTCTCCACTGCTTTGCTTTCTGGGAAATGCTGCAGGCAGTTACCAAACCCTGCCCCCGTCAGTCAGTACTGTGCCGCTATTAGCTTTTGCTGCAGGGGTCTGATGTCATCACTGCACTGATGACCTCTCCTGCTACTGCCATCATTTTATGGCGCTGGAGAACTTGATGTATTCCTATAGCTGGTTCTACATTACATTGTATACCCAAATGCAGGAGGAATCGGTTATAATGGAGTATAAAGTACTCCAGGGACATAAATAGCAGCCAGCTATGGATAAGGCAGTGGTGATGTCAGTGCAGCTACAGACAGTAAACGCTTGCCGCTGTCTTTGAATGGTGGAGCAGCTTGGCCTCCGATGTCACGTCCATTGGTGACATTGCCTTTGTGCAGCTTAGTCCCATTCAGGTGAATGGGATTGAGCTGTAGTACCAAGCACAGCCAATGTATGATGTATGGCACAGTTTTTGGTGCACTATGAGGAGGCTGTAGTGCTTATCTGTAATGGTTTTCATAAAGGGGTCATATAGTCATTTATCATATAGAGAAAGCACTTATTAATGTATTGTGATTATCCATATTGCTTCCTTTGCTAGTTTGATTCATTTTTCCATCACATTATATACTGCTCGTTTCCATGGTTATGACCACCTTGCAATCCAGCAGCAGTGGTCATGCTTGCAAAGTGTAGGAAAAAGCACCAGCCTTTGCGCACTCCCACAGTCTCAGCCGCCAGAGAGGCAGGTGTCTTTTCCTATAGTGTGCAAGCACGACCACCAATGCTGGATTGCAGGGTGGTCATAACCCCTGGATACAAGAAGTGTATAATGCAATGGATAAATGAATCCAGCCAGCAAAGGAAGCAATATGGACAATCACAATACATTGGTAAGTGTCTTGTGTTAACTTTCTATACATGATAACTGCCATTTGCTGAAGTGACATGACCACTTTAAGAATCCTGTACCCTGCCCTAGGTGAGGCTAGAAAGGCTTCAGGTTGCCTTCATTTCATATTACATTTTGTTTAGAATAGAGTTTGGAATAGTGGGGACATCTTAGAAGTGGGTAACGTTATTTTTTTTTTGGTCACTGCATGTTAGTCAAACACTGTAGTACGCATTTGGAAATAATTCCACTTCATTTACATTGTGCACATTTCTGTACTTCTAGGTCAGTAGGAAGGACATTCTGCACAATGGATGGAAATGGCAGCATGGTACATATCCATCCTTCCTCAGCTGTGAGTATTTGAATATAAGCGTTGTCTCATTGGTTACTTGTATAATCAGCCAGCGTTTGTTGGATTCATTAGATGCATTATTGTTTTCCGTAAATTCATCATAAGTCATGCATGTGACACAGCATTCATAGAAATGAGTTATTTGGGTTTTTATGTAAATGCATCATAAAAAGATTACCAGCGCTGTAAATAACTTGCTTTATCAGTATACTGCTGTGACATCCATATGTAATTTCTGAAGGAGTCAGAATGAACCATAACTTGCTTAAAGGGAGTCTGTCACCTCATAGGCCCCTATAAAGTAGTAAAACAGCCCCATAGCACTTGTTATAAATAAAGTATTGGTACCTTTTGCGCTGTCTTGTGATCTTCAGAACTGCCAAAAACGTACTTTAATTGATATGCTAATGAAGCGTCGGAAGAGCCCGGAGGCGGGGTTTACCGCCTTCGAGCCCGGGCTCCTGTCCTTTTTTAAAGTTATTCCCCGCCCCAGCAACTGCCTGCGCCCGCCCTGCACGTCACCATGGTCCTCCTTCAGCAAAATCCCGCGCCTGCGCCTTCCTGCGCTTGTCTGGACCAGATTTTGCGCCGTTGGACAGGCGCATGCGCACTAGGTACGGCGATGCCGTGCCCAAAGTGGGCATCACATGCCCCGTCCCGGCGAGAGACTGCGCAGGCCGCGCGGGATCTTGCTGAAGGAGGACCATGGTGACGTGCAGGGCGGGCGCAGGCAGTTGCTGGGGCGGGGAATAACTTTAAAAAAGGACAGGAGCCCGGGCTCGAAGGCGGTAAACCCCGCCTCCGGGCTCTTCCGACGCTTCATTAGCATATCAATTAAAGTACGTTTTTGGCAGTTCTGAAGATCACAAGACAGCGCAAAAGGTACCAATACTTTATTTATAACAAGTGCTATGGGGCTGTTTTACTACTTTATAGGGGCCTATGAGGTGACAGACTCCCTTTAAAGGGAATGTGTCATTAGAAAATAAACTATTTCTTAAAGGGGTTGTGTCACTTTAGAAAATGGCATTTATCATGTAGAGGAAGTTACTACAAGCCGCTTACTAATGTATTGTGATTGTCCATATTATTTCTTTTGCTGGTTAGATTCATTTTTCCATCACACTTAACACTGCTCGTATCCATGGTTACGACCACCCCCTGTGGCTGTGGTTGCACAATATAGGAAAAAGCGCTGGCCTCTCTGGTGGCCGAGAACGTGGTGAGTGCACATAGTCCAGCACTTTTTTTTTTCAGTGTGCATGCTTGGCCACCACTGATGGATTGCTGGGTGGTTGTAACCATGGAAACCAGCAGTGTATAATGTAATGAAAAAATGAATCCAGCCAGCCAAAGAAGCAGTATGGACAATCACAATATATTAGTAAGTGCCTTGTATTAATTTCGTCTACTTGATAAATGCTATTTGCTGAAGTAAGACAACTAGAGATGAGCGAACGTGCTCGTAACGAGCACTGTCCCGCTCGGCTCCCCTGCGCTCGCATGGGCACAGGCAGCCGCTTCCGTCGGGTGAGGAGGACGGAAGCGGCTGCCTGCACCCATGCGAGCGCAGGGGAGCCGAGCGGTACAGTGCTCTTTACGAGCATGTTCGCTCATCTCTAAAGACAACCCCTTTAAATTACATTTTTATGTTTAAAACATATTTTAAATCATTTTTGATGGTGCTATTTTTAATTGTCCATGTCACTATCTATCTTTTTGCACTGACCACTAAACCTAATAATAGGCACCACTTTTTAGTCTGTACAGATCACTTTTCTGCAGTCATCTGCTTATCATTACATGTAGAATTACAATGACCAATATTAGATAACACAGGATCCACCATTAACAATAGGTGATATCACAGCTTATCTACTCCCTCCTGACCTCTGCACAGGTCACAGAGCAAGTAGTAGCACAGATGTAGTCATACTTGCAATAGCCAGTTCCTCCAGAATATCTGCTCTCCATCCCATTGAAGCAACTGATTTCACCTCCTTTTATTGTAGCACACAATTTTTACCATGCAGAATGTCCCTCTGTTAGCACAATTTTAAAGAACCTTTCTGGGTTTTCCATATTGATGACCTATCCTCACGTTAGGTCTTCAATATGTGATCGGTGGAGGTCTGACCCCTAGCACTTCTACCAAGCTACTGATTGAAGAGGACGTGGTGCTCTGGTCTCTTTGCAGCATACCAAGCTCAGTGCCCTCCATTGTATAGCGGTTGTGCTTGGTACTGCAGCTCTGTCCCATTCACTTGAAAGGAACTGAGATTCAACTAGTCCATGTGCCTGATGAACGTGACGTCACTGGTCTTAGAAGTGACCACAGCACTCACTGGACCACAGCCTCTTCAAAGAGGTGCTGGAAGTGAAACCCTCACCAATCACATTGATGACCTATCTCAAGAATAGGCCATCAATAAAGAAGACCCACAAAACCATTATAAACACAGCTAACTTCTCTCCAAACAATGGAGATGGGTCATCATTAGACTAAAACGATTGGTCATTGTTAAATTCCACCCGACAAACTATTATCTTAGTCAAACTATCGTCCAATTTTATCAACTTCAGACTAATGTATATGGCCGCCTTCAACCTTACCCTCCACCCAGCAGCATGTTGTCATCATTCCAAGCAGTACATTATCTTTTCCATCTTCAAGCTGCACATTTACTTCTGCAATATATTCTTTACTGTAAATCTGCTGGTCCTCTTGTCTGCCCCAGTCTCTGTGTTTTACATAAAGCTGCGGACCTCCTGATGCTGGAAAGCATATTGCTTCTGGGTTTATGTTTCTTTTTTCTTTTCCTTAAGTTGTTTGGACAGGAGGCCAGTCTTGAGTGGATTTTATTCCACAATGTGTTGGTTACATCGAAGATATATGTCCGAACTGTGTGTCCCATCCGCTATGAATGGGTTAAGGATTTGCTTCCAAAACTACATGATGTAGATGCCTATGAACTGAGCAGTGTGGCCAGAGAAGAAGTGACTGAAGAGGAACTTGCCAAATGGGAATCAAGAGAACAAGCAAAACGCAACAATGGTAAGATTATTATGTGTTAGGCTGCTGTCCCACCATGTTTTTTTTATTTTTGTGCAGTTAGGCCAATGAGAATTGTCGTTGGGTGGGGGAAGCTGTCAGTTTTTGGAAGTTGACATAAAAAAAAAAATGCTTGCCTGCTGGTACTTATACAGTAGTATGAAATAGTTTCTCAGAAGCCATATGGAACTTTTTGAAATTTTTTATTTTTTTTACTTATTAGAGGGACTGGAAGCCTCACTAAAGAAAATGCAGAAAAGAAATGACGACAAGTCCATATCTGATGCCAGAGAACGTTTCCTTCAACGCAAACAACAGAAACTTCATAAGGGAGAAACAAGTTGATAAAGCTTAAGCTCTAGCCTGAATTGCAGGGGTTTAATAGATATTTTATTTTTATGTTACAAGTAGACCAAAAAATAAGCATCCATGGCCAGTTATCTGATCATTTTCTTGTAATAGATCTCTTTATAAAGTATATATAAAACAATAGATAACAGCTTAATGGGTAGGCTCACACTAGAAAAGTGGATAATAAAGGATGGACCACCCAAAACCAGAGAAATAAAAAGAAAATATAAAGAATTGGGTGTGCACACCTTTTACTGGGAATAGTATAGAAAATTATTTATTAAAATATATAAAAAATACATAATACATAAATATATCTCCAAAATAAAAAGAATATCCCTGAAAGAGAAATGGATAAAGGGGATATCCCTATATGGGATACAACTGCTTTTATACCTATAATAATTATACCTCGATATAGATAAATATGCTACAGTGCCAGTTGAACCTGATAGTGTTCAGTTGTCTCTCAACATGAAACTAACAAAAAAGACGCTGCAAAGTAATACTCCAATGTGCAGTATAGCAGAAATACTTCAATGTGCAATATAGAAGAAGCAGAAAACGCCAAAACATACACCACATATAGCAGAAAACGCAGAAGGTTCAAAACGCAGGTAAGGTGAATACAATTGCGTCAATATAGTTCAACAGGCAAGATGCACCAGTATAGTACATGGGGCACGATCCCTCTATGGTGATATTATTTATTAAAGGGAACCTGTCATCAACTTTATGCTGACTGTACTGAGGGCAGCATAAATTAGTGACAGAAATGCTGATTTCAGCGATGTGTCTCTCTTAAGCTAAAAGTGAGTGGTTGCTGAGAACCAACATCACAAACATTGCAGCCCAGGCCTTGACAAGAGTCAAATCTACCTGAGAAGAGTCATGAGTCCTGCTCTCCCCACCCATCTGCTGATGATTGGCAGTTCTCTCCTAGAGAGAAAGGGAGAAAACTAGGTAGAAGCCTGTCAGTCATCAGCAAGTGGGCAGGGAAAGCAGGAATTCATGAATAACCATGACTCTTCTCATAAAGATTTGACTCTTTTTCCAGGCCTAATCTGCAATGTTTGTGATGTTGGTTCTCGGCAACCACTTACTTTTAACTTATAAATGACAGACCGCTGAAATCAGCTCACCTCTCTCTACTTTATTCTGCTGCTAGTATGGGTAGCATAAAGGTGGTGACAGGTTCCCTTTAAATAGTATCCACAAGAATAGTTGTTGAAATGTAAAGGTATGTATACATATGGCAATATACTCTTGTTCCTTCCCTTTCTTTCATACAATACTATTGAAAAAGTTCGATATCTGCCCAGCTGGGCTTCTTACCCAACCTCATGCGTTATATAGCGATTTCTCCGCTTCTGAATATTGGCGCCGCACCACTGAGACTCCCAGGACGGCTGTTCTGGCTTGTGGCGCGCGTCTCTAGGTAGTCACGTGTCCCGCAGGCGGCTCTCGGGTATCGCGTAGTTCTTTGATGTCACGTGGTTCCGTACTCATGTGGGCAGGAAGTCATGTGACCCGGCAGGTCTCCAAACTGTTATAATCCTATAGAGGTAAACGGCAGTATTGGCGTATTCTTCAATAAAATGATGCAAGTCTGGACTCTAAAATAAAATAAAAATTCGCCTCGTGATATCGGTTAGCGTCAGACGCGTTTTGGAGGTCACTGATGAAGGAGCCAGGGCTGTTGAACTGTATTTACACAATCGTATTCACCTTACCTGCGTTTTGAACCTGTGTTTTTGGCTATACTGCAATTGGAAATATTGACTTGCAGTGGTTTCTGCAGTGGTGTATGTTTTGGCGTTTTCTGCTTCTGCTATATTGCACATCGAAGTATTACTGCTATACTGCACATTGGAGTATTACTTTGCAGCGGTCTTCTTTGGTAGTTTCATGTTGAGAGACAACTGAACACTATCAGGTTCAACTGGCACTGTAGCATATTTATCTATATCGAGGTATAATTATTATAGGTATAAAAACAGTTGTATCCCATATAGGGATATCCCCTTTATCCATTTCCCTTTAGGGATATTCTTTTTACTTTGGAGATATATTTATGTATTATGTATTTTTTAATATATTTTAATAAATCATTTTCTAAACTATTCCCAGTATAAGGTGTGCACACCCAATTCTTTATATATAAAACAATAGCCTCAGCACATTAGATGTCTACATACACACTTCTTCAAGTTCACACTTCAGTTATTTTCCGTCAGGTTACCATTATTTGGTCAGCAGATCAGAATTATCTGCTGTGCTGTTGTGTTAAATAAAACTAGGAAACATGGTGGGTTTATTATAAGTTATAAGGATTTGTCAGGATATCCAAACATATCCGTAATATGAAGTCATGGCCATTGTAAACAAAGTCTAATTTTGTAAGGGAGTCTATCCCTGCAAATTCACAAATTAAAATGTTTCTGTTGCCCTGCCCAGTATCCCAAACACACCCTTTTTATCAGTTATTTTATATTCTGAGACCCTTTAAAACATCTTATAATTCATATGGAAATTAGATGAAAAAGGGGTAGTCTCATCACTTATGGTGCCCAGTGACTCCCAACTGAATGGAGCCCTCCTCCCCTCAGCGCTGACTGGAGGCCGGCTCCTCCTCTTGGCACTGACTGGAGGCCGGCTCCTCCTCTTGGCACTGACTGGAGGCCGGCTCCTCCCCTTGGCACTGACTGGGGGCCGGCTCCTCCCCTTGGCACTGACCCTCGTCACTGACTGGAGGCCGGCTCCTCCCCCTCGGCATTGAATGGAGGCCGGCTCCTCCCCTCGGCACTGAATGGAGGCCGGCTCCTCCCCTCGGCACTGAATGGAGGCCGGCTCCTCCCCTCGGCACTGAATGGAGGCCGGCTCCTCCCCTCGGCACTGAATGGAGGCCGGCTCCTCCCCTCGGCACTGAATGGAGGCCGCCTCCTCCCCTCGGCACTGAATGGAGGCCGCCTCCTCCCCTCGGCACTGAATGGAGGCCGGCTCCTCCCCTCGGCACTAAATGGAGCCCCACTCCTCCCTCTAGTCCCAACTTCATGCAGGCACTCAACTCGGCTCACTGCACTGCCTGCGCAAGATTTCAAGGTTTGAATCTTCTGCAAGCAGTGAAGTGAGCAGAGCTGATTACTAATTGAAAGGTATCACTACATTCAGCTGAGCTAGTCCAGCAAGGCATTATGCCTGGTTTAATAGTGAAATGAAATTCCTGGTGACATATTCCTTTTAACAATAATGGCTCTTAGCATGATAGAAGTACCACAAGCAGATGTATAATATTGGTTCATTCAAATCGTTCATCTCTTCTAGTCTCACTCAAAAACGGGCATGCTTATTTGCTTATTGTAGGATTCCTACTATCTAATGGTGGCCATACACATTAGACAGAAGTTGGATGAACAATCAATCATCTGGTGAACGTTCCTCTCACAGACACGGACATACACATTTTAGTTTATATTGGTTTTGTTCAAACTGGCTATACACGTTAAATGAAATTGGGTGATGGAAGAAGGATCTTTCTGGGATTGTTCTTTCAAAGAAAGATCTTTCGTTCACAGTCTTTCTTTGAAGAAAAAGATCTTTCGTCTATCAGATGAGAATATTAAACGCGGCCGACTTCTTTTAGTGTATATACCATGGAATACAGAAACCTACAAGGAAAGCATTTTGCTAAAATGATAGTTTTCTAAAAAAAAATAAAAATAAAAAATCCAATAGTTATTGTACATATTGTATAAAGATTTGCCGAGTAGTGTTTGCTTATTGATTGGGGCCAAATGTTTTGTATGAACTTCTAATATGTATTTGCAGAAAATTATCATGAACCTTATGTTTGTACTTTAATGTTCTATGTATATTTTTAGAGTAAAAACTTTGCAGGATTTTATTATCAAGACAGGCGATTTCTGCACCAGTCTTGATACTCCCTGCGCTGCTGGAGAATGCACCACTCGTCATAAATTAGGCGCATCCTCCTGTAGTCCATGTGCCTTACAGCTGCCGTAGATTTCTGGCTTCATTTGCACCAGAAAACTGGCGTGAATAAAAATAAGTTTGTCTTGGGTCTTGGCCACACCCCCCATCTCTGCCCTTACCTTGCCCCTTTTGGAAAAGTGCCAAAGGCGGCGTAAAAAGAGATGCTTGCAACTTTTTGTTTGTTTTCAAAAAGTTGCATTTAAAGAGTTGCAAGGGAGATGATAAATCTCCCCCTTTGTGTTAGAGGGGTTATCCAAGATGCCACTCAATCCTCTACAGCTGGCACATTTGTTTTCAAACTAGATATGTTTCATTTTTTTTAACAATTTTAAAATTCTGTGCCGTATAATGTCAAAATATAAGTTTATAAGAATTGGTGTTCTAAATTGCAATAGTTTTGATAAATTTCCCCAATTTTATTTTTCACTGTTCTGATGATAACTATTTCATGGGGGAAATTTATGAAACTGGTGTAAAGGAAAACTGGCTTAGTTGCCCATAGCAACCAATCAGATTCCACCTTTCATTTTCCAAAGGAGCTGTGAAAAATGAAAGGTGGAATCTGATCGGTTGCTATGGGCAACAAAGCCAGTTCTAATTTACACCAGTTTTGATAAATCTTCACAGCTATTTTTATACAATTTAAATAAAAATATATTTTATATCTTCAAGTGTTTCCTTTCTAGATCTATTTGCATACTAAAACCATAATTAACATCCAGATAGTGTTTACATAGTAACATCTAATATATAAAGCTGAGTGTATGTGTGTGTGTGTGTGTGTGTGTATGTATGTCCGCTAAAGGAATCCGCACCGCTGCAGCTACAATCACAAAATTTGGCACACATGTACATCAGGTGTCCGAGAAGGTTTTAGAACATTTTTCAGCTCTCCAGGACGTACCGTTCCTGAGATATTCCCAAAAAATGCATTAGCCAATAGTAGCCTGGTCACATGACACTTATCAGCCAATAGAAGCTCACAGGCAGTCTCCACACACCAGGTTTCTATGACAACCTAGCCAGTTCACTGCTGTAGGTCTGCATTAAAGAGGCAGAGCACTGTGGATGAGAATGGTAAAGGGGTATTCCGGTTACCATAAATATAACTTATGTTTTAGACTAATTCATCATCAATCATTACCTCATATAATGTAAATTTCACATATTTACCGTTCAGTAGTAATAAAAGATGTTTTCTTCCACTGCTACCCACCTTCCTCCTAAATTACTATGGCATCGACCTGTAATTCAGGCTAACGTGAAAAAAGAAGGACTTAAAAGCCCCACCCCCAGATCCCACTAAGTCACGCCCCTGACTCAGTCAGGCCACGGCCCTTCCATGCTGCATTTGACCAGGATTTCAAATATAGGTAAAAATCACCTTCTTTCAGCTGCAGGGGTGGGGGGAGGGTGACTTTCTCCCTGCAGCTCATTGCTCAGACTGCACAGTGCTGCTGCTGAGAGTGAGCTGTTCCAGGCCCTGCGCATGACAGAGGACAGGGAGTCTGAAAGCCAGACTGTCCAGCCTAAAACAAGACCTCTGGCCACCCTAGGTCCAGACTGATGTTAGGGTGGCCAGATGTCCGGCTTTAGGCTGGACAGTCCAGTTTTCTGGCTACCTGTTCTCCGTCCGACGCAGTGCCTGGACAGACACAGGGATGTCCACCCTTTCAGTAGCTCACACTCAGACAGCTTCTCCTCCGTGTCTTCACGGAGCCAGGGGGGCATGACCTCATGTTTAGTGGTGTGTCTTCATGGAAACTGGGGGCGCTGTTTCACGTTTGGGGGAATGGCTGGTGAGGTCTGGCTTTCTGGGGTGAAGACAGTGGCCACTTAGGCCAGAGGTCACTGTTAAAGGGGCGGCCTGCTGTAGAGGTCACTGTTAAAGGGGCGGGCTGCTGTAGAGGTCACTGTTAAAGGGGCGGGCTGCTGTAGAGGTCACTGTTAAAGGGGCTGGCCACTGTAGAGGTCACTGTTAAAGGGGCGGGCTGCTGTAGAGGTCACTGTTAAAGGGGCAGGTTGCTGTAGAGGTCACTCTCGATATCTTTTAACGACACACACACACACACACAAACAGTAAATGAAATAAATTAAATATACCCGGGAGAAGCCGGGTCCTTCAGCTAGTAGTTTATAAGGCCGAAAAAAGACATCTGTCCATCCAGTTCGGCCTGTTTTCCTACAAGTTGATCCAGAGGAAGGCAAAAAGCCAATGAGGTAGAAGCCAATTTTCCTCACTTTAGGGGAAAAAATTCCTTCCCGACTCTAATCAGGCAATCAGAATTACTCCCTGGATCAACGACCCCTCTCTAGTAACTATAACCTGTAATATTATTACCCTCCAGAAATACATCCAGGCCTCTCTTGAACTCTTTAGTGAACTTACCATCACCACCTCCTCAGGAAGAGAGTTCCATAGTCTCACCGCTCTTACCATAAAGAATCCTCTTCTATGTTTGTGTACAAACCTTCTTTCCTCCAGACGCAGAGGATGTCCCCTCGTCACAGTCACAGTCCTCGGGATAAATAGATCATGGGAGAGATCTCTGTACTGACCCCTGATATATTTATACATAGTTATTAGATCTCCCCTCAGTCATCTTTTTTCTAAAGTGAATAACCCTAATTTTGATAATCTATCTGGGTACTGTAGTCCACCCATTCCAGTTATGACTTTAGTTGCCCTCCTCTGAACCCTCTCTAGCTCTGCTATGTCTGCCTTGTTCACAGGAGCCCAGAACTGTACACAGTACTCCATGTGTGGTCTGACTAGTGATTTGTAAAGTGGCAGGACTATGTTCTCATCACGGGCATCTATGCCTCTTTTGATGCAACCCATTATCTTATTGGCCTTGGCAGCAGCTGTCTGACACTGGTTTCTGCAGCTTAGTTTGCTGTTCACTAAAATTCCTAGGTCCTTTTCTATGTCACAGTTAGGCTCCATTCACACGTCCTGTTTTTCTTTCCTGATTCGATTCTGATCCTGATCTGGATCCATTCATTTCAATGGGTCCTGAAAAAATCAGGATCGAATCAGGAAAGAAAAACAGGACGTGTGAATGGAGCCTTAGGCCTCTTTCACACTAGCGGCAGTCCGGATCCGGCAGGTGAAGGGTGCCGTCGGATCCGGACTGCCACAGGGACATGTGTGGGGCCGGAACCGCGCTCCGGCCCCTCACATGTCACGCAGTACCATATACAGACATACACACACATACACACAAACACATACATACTTACATACTCCAGGCAGGCAGGCCACACGTCTTCACGCCCAGGAGGCGCGCAGCTATGACGATTCCCCACAGCGCCCTCTGCTGGGCGCTGTAGGGAATCGTCATAACGGCGCGCCTCCTGGGCATGAAGACGTGCGGCCTGCCTGCCTGGAGTATGTAAGTATGTATGTGTATGTGTGTATGTATGTCTGTCAGTCTGTATGTGGTGACGGATCCGTCCTGAACTCCATTGCAAGTCAATGGAGGGCGGATCCGTTTACCATGTTGGTCACACCAAACGGATCCGTCCCCATTGACTTGCATTGGGGGTCATTCCGGATCCGTCTTGGTGCGGATGCCTGGACCGGAGAGAAAACCGCAGCATGCTCTGGTTTGTTCTCCGGTATGAAGACGGAACGGAATGCTTTTAGGAGCATTCCGTTGTCTTCAGTTCAGTTTTGTCCCCATTGACAATGAATGGGGACAAAACTGAAGCGTTTTATTCCGGTATTGAGCCCCTATGACGGAACTCAATACCGGAATTTAAAAACGCTAGTGTGAAAGTAGCCTTACCCAATGTTTTACCATTCAGTATGTACTGGTGACTTGCATTATTCCTTCCCATATGCATAACCTTACATTTTTCAGTGTTAAAC
The DNA here is from genome assembly GCA_900303285.1 of Rhinella marina. NCBI lineage: Eukaryota > Metazoa > Chordata > Amphibia > Anura > Bufonidae > Rhinella > Rhinella marina. The sequence continues at coordinate 377,836 of ONZH01023284.1, forward strand.
CTCATCTGCCACTTCTCTGCCCAAGCCTCCAGTCTATCCAGATCCATCTGTAGCAATGTACTGTCCTCTTCTGTGTTAATTACTTTACACAGTTTAGTGTAATCTGCAAAAATTGATATTTTACTGTGAAAGCCTTCTACCAGATCATTAATAAATATATTGAAGAGAATAGGGCCCAGTACTGTGGTACCCCACTAGTGACAGTGACCCAATCTGAGTATGTGCGGTTAATAACTACCCTCTGTTTTCTATCACTGAGCCAGTTACTTACATACAGACATTTTCTCCCAGGCCAAGCATTCTCATTTTATATACTAACTAGAGTTGATCGAACATGCTCGTAACGAGCACTGTAGTGCTCGGATCCCCTGGGCTCGCATGCCCGCAGGCATCCGGATCCGTCCTCACCTGACTGTAAGTCAATGGGGGCGGATCCGTTTGGGATGTGAGGATGGATCCGGATGGCTGCGCAGAGGAGCACAGGGGATCCGAGCAGTACAGTGCTCGTTACGAGCACGTTCGATCAACTCTAATACTAACCTTTTATGCAGTACCGTGTCAAATGCTTTGGAGAAGTCCAGATATACGACATCCATTGATTTGCTGCGGTCCAGTCTAGAACTTACCTCCTCATAGAAATTGATTAAATTGGTTTGACATGACCGATCCCTCATGAAGCCATGCTGATATGGAGTTATTTGCTTATTTTCATTAAGGTACTGCAAGATAGCATCTCTTAGAAAACCCTCAAACAGTTTACCCACGACAGATGTTAAACTTACCGGCCTATAGTTTCCAGCCTCTGTTTTTGGACCCTTTTTGAATATTGGCACCACATTTGCTATGCACCATCCTGTGGAACACTCCCTGTCAGTATAGAGTCCTTAAATATCAGAAATAAGGGTCTGGCGATGACATTACTTAATTCTCTTAGGATACGGGGATGTATGCCATCAGGTCCTGGCGATTTGTCTATTTTAATCTTTTTAAGACGCAGCTCTACTTCTTCCTGGGTCAGACAGGTCAGCTCTACTTCTTCCTGGGAATTTACTTTTATATTCTGCATTTCATCTGACAGTTTATTTTCCACAGTGAATACAGTGGAGAAAAAGATATTTAGTAGCTTTGCTTTCTCCTCATCGCTCTCTGCAACTCCCCCCTCATTAGTCTGTAAGGGTCCGACACCTTCAGGTTTATACTTTTTACCATTTATATAATTAAAGAACATTTTAGGGTAAATTTTACTCTCTTTGGCAATTAATCTCTCGGTCTCTAGTTTGGCTGTTTTTATTTGTCTTTTACATATTCTATTTTTTTCCTTATAGTTTTTCAATGCTTCCTCGCCACGCTCCTGTTTTAGTGATTTAAATGATTTCTGTTTGTCATTTATTGCTTTCTTTACAGCTCTATTTATACACATTGGTTTTTTCGTGTTCCTTAACCTTTTATTCCCATAAGGTATGTACCTCTCACAATTAGATATTAGGATGCTTTTAAAAATCTCCTATTTTGTGGATGTATTTTTATTTTTGAGGACTTTGTCCCAGTTAGTTAGGCCTATGGCCTCTCTTAGTTGGCTAAATTTTGCTTTTTTGAAGTTTGGTATTTTTCTTTGTCCCTGAAGAAACACTCTTTTGAATGACAGTTGGAAGGTTATTATTTTATGGTCATTATTTGCCAGGTGTCCCCCGACCTGCACATCTGTTGTTCTGTCAGGTCTATTGGTTAATACTAAGTCCAGTATGGCCGTCCCTCTAGTGGGGTCCTGAACCAGTTGGGAAAGGTAATTGTCTTTGGTTATTTCCAAGAACCTGTTTCCTTTATGAGATATACAGATTTCAGTTTCCCAGTCTATATCTGGGTAGTTGAAATCCCCCATAATAACGACCTCATTATGTTTTGCCGCCTTGTCTATTTCATTTAGAAGTAGATTTTCTGTGGACTCTGATATATTAGGTGGTTTATAATAAACTCCTATTAGTATTTTATTATTGTTTTTGGCTCCATTTATTTTTACCCACAGTGACTCCACATCTTCATGTCCCTCACTTATATCTTCCTGCAGTGTGGGCTTTAGACAGGACTTTACATAAAGGCAGACCCCTCCCCCTCTACGGTTTTGGCGATCCTTTCTAAACAGACTGTAACCCTGTACGTTGACTGCCCAGTCATAGGTATCATCCAGCCATGTCTCAGTTACTCCCACTATGTCATAGTCCTCCTCACACATCACTAATTCCAGTTCACCAGTTTTATTAGTTAGGCTTCTGGCATTAGTGTACATACAATTAAGAGGTTTATGTATATTTTTTCCCCTACACCTTTCCTTCTGCACTGTTCTAGTTCCTCCTTCCATTCCTCCCCCAGTTCCATTACCTTGCCCCAGGTCTCTATCTGCACTATCTTCCCCATCTATAATGTAGTTACCCTCCCCCCCAGTCCCTAGTTTAAACACTCCTCCAGCCTTCTAGCCATCTTCTCCCCCAAAACAGCTGCCCCTTCCCCATTGAGGTGCAGCCCATCCCTACGGTAGAGCCTGGAGCCGACAGAGAAGTTGGCCCAGTTCTCCAAGAACCCAAATCCCTCCTTCCTACACCAGTTCTTGAGCCACTTGTTTACCTCCCTAATCTCCCGCTGCCTTTCTTGTGTGGCTCGTGGTACAGGCAGTATTTCGGAAAACACTACCTTTGAGGTCCTTGCCCTAAGCTTATGCCCTAAATCCCTAAAATCATTTTTTTGTCTGGTTCTTCTTTGCATATGCTAGGCGTGGGATTATTGATGGAGATTATTGTTCAGATGACCTCTGAACTATAGATTTAAGTGCACTGAATAGATTTTTGTGTTACTTTTAGTACATTTGTTTATTTTAGCAAATGTGAAATCTATATCATTAGTGTTTGCTAACAAAATTAAGTCAAAATACTGTATACATAAGCTTTTGTGTCTAGTTAATTGCTATTTTTCCTCTTACAGTAAAACCTCTTCTGGGGGTTCAGATAACCAGTATGCATAATATATGGTGTCACAGGAAATCTGGTCTGCATAAGGGTTTGCACATCTCAAAGAGGTGGTCTTTTGGACCAGTTTTACTACATGTAGGGGGTCATTTATTAAGCCTGTCTCATTTGCCATTTTCTATGCCTGTTTTAGTTGCAGAAAAGTGTCTAAATGTAAGACAGAAAGGAAGTTGTCTTACATTTAGAAGTGGCGGGGGGGGGCGTGGCCTGGCAGCGGAAAAGATGGCCGCATGATCATTCAGCTCCCGCGCTCAGCGACAAGTTTTAGCAAATAGACCCGGAGCCAGCCTTCTTCCTATACCCCTGCAAGATGCCAGACACTGCACGCAACTTACACCCTCCGGCCATGATGCGGAAAACTCGGCGTGCGCAGCAGAAACACGATACAGACATGCTGCAGTTCTTCGGTCCGGAGCGCGGTAAAGATGGCGGCGCTTCCCGCTCTACGTCTCCTGCCTCCCGTGTCCAAGAAGGCACCCTCTTGCTGGAAGAAAAACAGGGGCTGGTGAGTGACTCTTCAGGAGACATTATAACTGCTCATGAAAAATCTGCAGTGCCAGCAACCCTCACCATTACAACTCCCTCTATAACTGGGACCTCCAGCCCGGAACGTCCAGCTTTCTGGGCAGAAGAGCCATTTCTAGCAGGCCCCATGTTGCTCTCTACACAAATAGGCGGTGAGCCTCCGGCGCCACATCTTACATTGGCTGTCTCACAATCAGACCAGCATACTCCTCAGGACACCCCCAGTGATGTCCCTGATGCCCTTGCTGCAGAAGCCGCCTCTTGCATTCCTATCTCAGAACAATCTTTGAAACGCATGCTTCTTGCACTGAAATCATCTCTACATGAGGATATTACTAATCTGCTACAACCCATCTCTATATCAGTCCAGGTATTGGACTCTAGGATGACCCATGTTGAAACAAAAATGGGAGAGTTTGCGGAGTCTCAAAATACCATAATTGATGCCCACAATGAGATGGCGGAGGAGTTGGAGCAGGTGAAGTCTAAGCTGGCAGATTTGGAGGACCGCTCGAGACGCAACAATATTAAATTCCGAGGTATACCAGAGTCTGTTCCTCCAGCAGGCCTGATCCCGTACATTCACAAGATCTTTCGCTCCCTACTCCCAGATCGTAGACCGCCAGAATTGATCATAGATCGGGCTCATCGAATACCTAAACCGACGCATCTGGCGGAAACTGTACCCAGAGATACACTCGCCAGAGTGCATTTCTTCCATATTAAAGATGCCATATTGTCAGCGGCGAGGAAGTCACCACTTCTACCAGATCCTTTTCAGAATATCAAATTGTATGCTGACCTATCGGCCTCCACTCTCCACCAAAGGAAGCTACTAGCGCCAATTACTGCTACCCTGAGAAAGCAGAACATTTCATATCGCTGGGGCTACCCGGTCAAGATTCTGGTAACCAGGAACGGCACCCCATACACCATCAAGACGGTAGAGGAAGGAAAGAAGTTGTTGTCATCTTGGGACGTGGCTATAGAAGCGACGACATCTGCCTCGCACTTAAGATCTACGCAGAAGGCTACTACGTGATGTGTGACTGTACTCAGCATACGCATTTATCCGGATCTATTTTTGAATTTTGTGGTTACACGTTGAGTGTGGACAGATTATGAGGAGCATCCGATCCTCCTTTCAGTCCTCGGGACAGTTTTTTTGCTTCCCCCCATGTTCTTAAACAGCCTTGGGCTGTCTCCTCAGCATTACTCTGCTTCAGAGATTTACAAGATGAGAGTTCTTACTAAGGCTACTTTCACACTAGCGTTTTAAAATTCCGGTATTGAGTTCCGTCATAGGGGCTCAATACCGGAATAAAACGCTTCAGTTTTGTCCCCATTCATTGTCAATGGGGACAAAACTGAACTGAAGACAACGGAATGCTCCTGAAAGCATTCCGTTCCGTCTTCAGACCGGAGAACAAACCGCAGCATGCTGCGGTTTGCTCTCTGGTCCAGGCATCCGCACCAAGACGGATCCGGAATGACCCCCAATGCAAGTCAATGGGGGTGGATCCGTCTGGTGTGACCACAATGGTAACCGGATCCGCCCTCCATTGACTTTCAATGGAGTTCATGACGGATCCGGCTACACATACACACATACAGACATAGACATAAACATACACAGACATATACACATACAAATACACATACATACTTACATGCACCCTGGCAGGTCTTCAGAGCGTCGGAGGGACAGGACGGCGCGCACAGGTGACGATTCCACCAGGCGCCCAGCAGAGGGCGCTGTGGGGAATCGTCACCTGTGCGAGCCGTCCTGTCCCTCCGACGCTCTGTAGACCTGCCGGGAGCAAGTAAGTATGTATGTGTATTTGTCTGTGTATATGTGTGTGTATGTTTATGTATGTACTGTGTGACATGTGTGGGGCCGGAGCGCGGTTCCGGCTCCACACATGTCACTGCGGCAGGCCTGATCCGGCAGCACCCCTCACCTGCTGGATCAGGCCTGCTGCTAGTGTGAAAGTAGCCTAACTGGTTAAGGCTACTTTCACACTGGCGGCAGGCCTGATCCGGCAGGTGAAGGGTGCTGCCGGATCAGGCCTGCCGCAGTGACATGTGTGGAGCCGGAACCGCGCTCCGGCCCCACACATGTCACACAGTACATACATATACATACACATAAACATACACACACATATAGACATACAAACACACATACATACTTACATGCTCCCCGGCAGGTCTTCGGAGCGTCAGGACGGCTCACACAGGTCACGATTCCCCACAGCGCCCTCTGCTGGGCACCTGGTGGAATCGTCATCTGACGATTCCACCAGGCGCCCAGCAGAGGGCGCTGTGGGGAATCGTGACCTGTGTGAGCCGTCCTGACGCTCCGAAGACCTGCCGGGGAGCATGTAAGTATGTATGTGTGTTTGTATGTCTTTATGTGTGTGTATGTTTATGTCTGTATGTGTCTATGTGTACCCGGATCCGTAATGGACTCCATTGAAAGTCAATGGAGGGCGGATCCGGTTACCATTATGGTCACACCAGACGGATCCACCCCCATTGACTTGCATTGGGGGTCATTCCGGATCCGTCTTGGTGCGGATGCCTGGACCGGAGAGCAAACCGCAGCATGCTGCGGTTTGTTCTCTGGTCTGAAGACGGAACGGAATGCTTTCAGGAGCATTCCGTTGTCTTCAGTTCAGTTTTGTCCCCATTGACAATGAATGGGGACAAAACTGAAGCGTTTTATTCCGGTATTGAGCCCCTATGACGGAACTCAATACCGGAATTTTAAAACGCTAGTGTGAAAGTAGCCTAAGTGTTTTGTTTATCAGGTTCCTTTGTTTGATGTTTGACCGTCCAGATCTGCTGTACTATCAATTGTTTAAACGTCCAAATGGTGTTTCATTTTACGTCGCTTAATGTGAAGGGCCTTAACTGTCCACAGAAAAGAAAGTACTTGTGGAAAGAAGTGGCAGGGGATCCGGCGAAGTTACGTAGAGGCCAGCACCTCTTCATAACTTCGCCGGATCCAGTGCAGTGCTTTATTAAAGAGGACCTGTCACCACTCCTGACATGCCTGATTTAATAGCTTCATACATTCCCCATATAATAACAATTCTGGAACATCTATTCTTATGTCTCTATATTGTGCCATTCCTTTATTATTTGCACTAGAAGTTATGAATGAATTGCTATCAGTCTGCAGTAAGGGTGCAGAGGGGTAGTAACCAGTTGGGGGGGTGTCCCCGCACAGACTGAAAATGGCAGCACTGATTGGCTAGCGTGAGTGTGTGCAGGGACAGGCATGTCAGGAGTGGTGACAGGTACTATTTTTAGATGCCAGTCTTAATAAATGACCCCCATAGATTTTATAGTTGCTATTTTGCCTATTGACAAAAAAAAAAAACAAAAAAAAAAAACCACCCTGATAAAAATGTTGGATTGCTGCAAAACTCAGCATACAGTTATGTCTAGGAAAGAGATGATTGCAGTTGTGGTCTGATTAGACACTAGGTCTTGCCATAAAAAGATGTAAAAGTGCTTTAATTGTGAACCTATATGCTTTACTATAGCATTTCTCCCACAAGTGCCGGGCTTTCAAGTATTTGGACCTTGAATCTGTTCATGCGTATTGATACTTACTTGGAACAAATACTTGTCATTTTCATTCATGGTTCTCAAGTGCCACCAAAAAGTGCCAATGAGTACATCTCATATAAAATCCTTTTTTCCAGCTGAAGAAAAAGAAATGCTTGCATGAACTCTCTCAACATCTACAGATGCATGTAGAATGAAGAGTTCGGACTGTTCTTACGGTTACAAGGAAGAATACTGTCCTGTTCCTGGAAATGAGAACAGTTGGCGACTATCATATAATGCAGCTTGTGGGTGTTATCAGACAAAGCGAACACCATATGAAAATATACACTTTACATGTTCCTTCTACACTATAATACTCTGATATGGCTGTGTATGGTGCCTAGGACCTTACTGTTTTGGCAGAAAAGTTTCACTTACCATTTTAAAGGTAATGTGTTTCCGCTTCTTCACCGCCCCCCGGGCCCGAGGCTCTCCTCCTTGTCTTTGGTAATGCCCCTTCTACAACAAGATTGACAGAGTATAGCGCAGCGGTTGTGCTGAAAAAAGAACTTTAAACATTATGCTAATGAGCCTTCAGAGCACCGGGGGGCGGGCTCTTTCCTCCTGAGCACCGCTTCTTCACCGCCCCCCGGGCCCGAGGCTCTCCTCCTTGTCTTTGGTAATGCCCCTTCTACAACAAGATTGACAGCGCTAGACCGTTTGGCCTAGCGCTGAAATCCCGCGCCTGCGCAGTGCAATCGCGCCGGCGCGTGCGCAATAGCGCTTGCAGTGCCGAACACTGCAAGCGCTTCCATCCTTGTGCGCACGCACCGTCACTTCCCTGAACCCGGAATTTCAGTGCTAGGCCAAACGGTCTAGCGCTGTCAATCTTGTTGTAGAAGGGGCGTTACCACAGACAAGGAGGAGAGCCTCGGGCCCGGGGGGGCGGTGAAGAAGCGGTGCTCAGGAGGAAAGAGCCCGCCCCCTGGTGCTCCGAAGGCTCATTAGCATAATGTTTAAAGTTCTTTTTTCAGCACAACCGCTGCGCTATACTCTGCAATACAGGTATGTTAAAAAAGTGCAATTTAAGGGGTTTTAACCTATGTATTAAAATACATAGGTTAAAACCTGGTGACAGAGCCTCTTTAAGGAGGTGAAACTAACTGAGCCCCCTCCTGCTGTTTATACTCAGATATCACACAGTATTTTGGCTGCATGTAACTAGCCACAAGGATATATAATGTACAAATAACTCAATGTCCCAGTTTATTGATATACCCAAGTCATGGTGACTAGCTCATCCTATATCCTGCAGATAGTAAGGTTGCTGTTACACTGCCCGATGTTCAGGTAGTGTGAGCGCCAATGAGATGAGCGAAGTATTCATAAACTTGATTGGGCTGCTTTGCCGAAAACTTGCTTTGTGACGAATTACTTGTCGCAAGCGCAATTCTTTGTAAGTAGTGGGTGCTATGACAGGGAGAGGCAATTGCGCCACTCCCCGTCGTACCCCTCAGATGCCACGTTCATGGGTGATTGCGTTATCTGACGGTAATAGCAGAGTGTAAAATAAAAAAATGTATAAGTTCAATCATACTTACATCATCCACTTGCTAGCACAAAATCTTGCGTGGCCCGTGATAACGCCATCACGTCAGCCAGCGCGGTGACGTCATACGTCATGGGATTTCGTGCGAGATCTTCAATCAAGATGGCTGTGGTCGGCCCATCGCGAGCAAATGGATGTTGTAAGTATGATTTTTTTGTTTAGTTTTTTACACTATTTCAGGGAAAACTGATTCGCCACCACGAAGCACGAGGAAATTTGTGGACTTCCATTCGCTCAACTCTAGTGAGAACACAGGCAGATGCAAACAGAATGCTGGAGGAATGATTTTTCCTCCCTCATTCTGCTCTATTCACTATCGGCAGCACTTCCCTGATCACACAGGCAAATATGCTGCCGATAACCAGACATCTTTCATCCTGATGGATAATAGAATAATTTTGCAACTTTTTTTTTTTTTTTTTTTTACAAAAAAGTTGCATTGATAAATCTGGAATGAAACTCATTAGCATAGCTAACCACACCCACCCCAAAACTGGAATGAGTGGTGTAAAAATGCAAAATGTCACTAAATATTTGCTCAAATAAGATGAAAAAGTTGCACATCCCTATTTCTTAACATTCTGAAGCTAGTATTCCAGACTGCAGGGCTTAATAACACTTAATAACTTCTCCTCAAAGTGTATTCTATTACTAGTACTCCAAGAGAAAAGGAAACTGTCAAATTCATCAAATAGGGTTGTATGAGATTAGAAAAACACGGCCGCTTTCTTCCAGAACAGCGCCACTCTTGTCCATAGGTTCTGGCCAGTATTGCAGCTCATACAAGACACAGCTTATGTTTCTGTTTCTGTAAGAATGGAGACATGTTTTCCTACTGTCATAAAACCCCTCAAAATGTAAAAATAGGTTTTTAAAGGGGTTTCAGAGATGAACCCGGACATATACCCATTTTCACCAAGACAGGCCCTCTGATATGAGCATTGGAGCATTTCATGCTCCGATGCTCTCCCTTAAGGCTACTTTCACACTAGCGTTAGCACGGATCCGGCACCTAAAGGGTGCCGACGGATCCGTGCTAACGCTATACATGTGTGGAGCCGGAGCAGCGCTCCGGCCCCACACATGACACACATTAAAACAACACACAGACTACATACAAACAAACATACAGACATACATACAAACATACAGACATACATACATACTCACATACTCCCGGGACGCCGGCAGAACGTCTTCACGCGCCTCCTGCGCGCAGTGATGACGATTCCCCACAGCGCCCTCTGCTGGGCGCAGTGGGGAAACGTCATCGCAGCGTGCAGGAGGCGCGTGAAGACCTGCTGCCGGCGTCCCGGGAGTATGTGAGTATGTATGTATGTCTGTATGTTTGTATGTATGTCTGTATGTTTGTTTGTATGTAGTCTGTATGTATGTATGCCGGATCCGGAATGACCCCCCCATTGGAAATCAATGGAGGACAGATCCGGATTACTGGTGTGTCCACACCAAACGGATCCGTCCCCATTGACTTCCATTGGGGGTCATTCCGGATCCGTCTTGGTGCGGATGCCTGGACCGGAGAGCAAACCGCAGCATGCTGCGGTTTGTTCTCCGGTCTGAAGACGGAACGGAATGCTTTCAGGAGCATTCCGTTGTCTTCAGTTCAGTTTTGTCCCCATTGACAATGAATGGGGACAAAACTGAAGCGTTTTTTTCCGGTATTGAGCCCCTTTGACGGAACTCAATACCGGAATTTAAAAACGCTAGTGTGAAAGTAGCCTTACCTGCGCGTTTCAGGCTTTTTCTGGAGATCCAATGACGTACCGGGCTCTCCATGGGTAAGCTAGGTGGAGGCTTCTGCCTAGCAGTGAGACTGGTGACGTCACCAGCACTGATGGGTGGGCTTTAGCGCTGTCCTAGCCTGTAAAATGGCTAGGGCAGCACTAAAGTCTGCCCATTACCAGGAACACTGCGCAATACAGTGCAGGGCAAGGGAGCATTTCATAGGGGGCCTACCTGGGTGAAAACAGGGATATGTCTGGGTTCAGCTCTGAACCTGAACAACCCCTTTAAATATATATCTATTCAAACTGAATAACCCCCAACCCCTCAAAATGTAAATAGCAAGTTTTCCTCAGAGTTTGGAAACTGTATATTCCTCTGCCTCACCAAGCACTGGTGACTTTCAAGAGTATTGGGAACTAGAAAGTGGTAACTCTGTACACTGTGATAAGGAATTGTCCAGTTTTTTCATAAAATCGTTTTGTATTAAAACTCAAGTACTTTTCATAAATTCAGACCCACTTCCCTTCCATGTGGCTTGTTGTGGCTGCATGTAAAGATTGTACCCACAGCCTAGCCCAGACATGGCTTCCAGTTCCACTAAAAAAGTGATGACAAAAAATAAAGATATATATCAATTTCAATACCCAAGATTTTTTTACTGTCCAATTTAATTTTTGACATCCTTACTAGCACTTCAAGCAAATCAATAACTAGAAGATATATTTATGGTGAACAAAATTAAATCAGAAAAATAATGTCATTGCTTTTGCATTTCCTCTAGAATTTACATAAATATACTTGTATAATAAAGGGTTTTATTATATTATTATATATATATATATTATATTATTATAAAAAATAAAATAATATTCCATGACTAATGTAAAAAAATGAAAATCAGACATCATATAGGACATGACCTCTTTCTAACAAAGCTAGAACCAGCTCTGTACCTCACATGGATCCAGAGATCTCCCCATTCATTGCTCTGCTAGATTTATATCAAGCTGACAGCTCAAGGGAGTGTATTTTCTGCTGCAGCTCAGGAGGTGTGTCCATGCTCTCCCTATCACAGCTAAGGGGGCGTGTCTCAGTTCTCCCTATCACAGCTAAGGGGGCGTGTCTCAGCTCTCCCTATCAGCTCAGGAGGCAGTTGAAGGATGAAACTGAGTATGTGCAGCCATCTCAGTAAGCAGGTCAAAGAAATAAAATGGAACAGCAGGTGGCGCTATACAGACACATTTTATTGAGCAACTCGGTGGCAATGCTGAATTTTTAATTACATGCAATTATAAAAGAATTCAGATCCGGATGCTGGTTTGAAAACTGCAGAATATTTTTCATGGGACAACCCCTTTAAAGGAGGTTTCCAAGCTTCAGATATTGATGACCTGTCCTAAGGATAGGTGATTGATGTTTGATCATTGGGGGTCTGACTCCCACCGTTCCTATCATTTAGCTGTTCCCTGCAGCTTCTGGGGCCAGAACTAGCACTCTGAATGGAGCTGTGCCTCTGGCTCAAATCAAAGTGCTAGTTCTGGCCCCAGAGGCTGTAGTAGTAGTGCCCATGCTGGGTCACTGCAACTCAGCTGCCATTCTAGTGAATGTGCACAGGCTATACACTTTGAACAGTAGTGGTGCAGTGTGACGGACTGCCAACGACTGGATATTGATGACATATCCTGTGGATATGTCATTTATATCAGGAGCCTGTTTAAGCCTCTCTAAGAAAACTAACATATATATATATATAAATTCCTATGTGCCGCCTAATAAAAAGTACAACTCGCTCTACAAGAACAAGGTGGAAGGGTAAAAACATAAGATTCAGCATCCCTATTTTACATATTTCTATCTAATACATCAGGGATGGCTAACTGCGGCTCTGTATCTGTTGCAAAACTACAACTCCCAGCATGCCCAGACTGCCTACAGCTATCAGCCTACAGCAGAGAATGGTGGTAATTGTAGTTTTACAACAGCTGGAGAGCCGCAGGTTAGCCATCCCTGTGACACATGTTGCGATATATATTGAGAATGGGGGTAGTTCACTGAAGTGTCGCTCAGGCATGTAGTAATACTCTCGCTCCACTCCAGAAGCGTCTCTACATGGATTTCTACCATATTGGATTGGCGACCGTTGTAAAACCATATTGCAACAAACCACCTTTATAAAAGAGGTGAGCAACTGATGAAACTGTCCTGTGCATTGTTCTGAAGCCATGGATTGCCAAGATTCTCTTACTGATGGCCTATCCTCAGGATAGGTCATCAGTATATGATCGGCCAGGTCTGACACCCGGACCCCCACCGATCAGCTGTTTGCAGAGCGCCGCTGCCTTCTCTCAGATTTTCCAGTGACGACACATTCATGTGTCACATGGTCTAGGAGCAGCTCAGCCCCATAGAAGTGAATGGGTATAGGTGCAATACCAAGCACAGCCGCTATACAATGTACTGTGCTGTGCTTGGTAAGCTGGAAGAAGGCAGCGGTGCTTACAGGAGGTGCTTACTTCTTGTCCAGAGGATAGGTCATCTCATCAGTAAAAAAAAATCCTGGAAAATACACCTTTTTAAGTGTGTATTCATTTTGTTATCTGTAGGGGCACTACAGGAGCATCATTGTGTGACGGTGTTATGTGGGCATCACTGCTGTATGCAGGCATCCTTAAAGAGGTATTCCTTTTATAACAAGTTGCCCCTATCCACAAGATAAGGGATAACTATCATATTGCTGGGGGGGGGGGGGGGGTTTGAAGGCTACCACTGGGACAGGGCTCCAGATGGCGACAATGGTCAAAATGGTCTGCACAAAGCACAGGGCAGCAGGGAGAGTGTAAGATCCTATTCACCCTAATAGATCTCTATTAGGGTGAATAGGACAAGAGTTCTAGCCCCTAAGGGGGGAAATAGTAAATAAAAAGTAAAAAAAAAAAAATCCAATATATTACGTTTAAGGGCCCATTCACACGACCGTGTGAATGCGCCTTCATCTATTCCGCAATTTTGTGGAATAGATGTGGCTGCATTCACTTCAATGGGCGGCGTGCAAACTTGCCGCGCTGCGGCTCCGCAAGAAATTATAGAACATGTTCTATTCTTGTCCGCAATAGCGGACAAGAATAGGTATTTTAAACAGGGAGCCCAGCCGTGTGTTCCGCAATGCAGATGCGCAATACTACGGTCGTCTGGACGGCACCTTAATCAGCGACTTTCCCAATTTTACACATAAAATATATTAACAATAAATAAATAAACATTTAACATATCGCCACGTCCGAAAAGTCCGAACTATTAAAATATAAAAAAAATCTCCTATGCAGTGAGCACGTAACAGACAAAATAAAATAAAAACTGCACAATTCGCCATTTTTTAGTCACCTTGTCCTCCTGAAAAATAGGATCGGACAATTCTATTATGGGCCAGACGTTCCATCTTCTCCTCCAAGTCTTTTTTTAATTATAATTATATGTATTTAAATTTGGCGACTAAAAATTTAGCTTGGCTCCTAAATGTTTCAGTTCAGGAGCCAATGGCTCTTAGGTATTTTTTTTTACTCTGGAGCACTGTGGGACCCCCACCATTCACAAGAATAAGGGCCCTGCTGGCCTCCAATTTAGGGGCTCCACAGGGTACGTGGGTCCCAGTTGTAGGACCCTCCCCAATCTGTTAGTTATCCCCTATCCTATGGACAGGTGATAACGTGTTATAACTGGAATACCCCTTTAACGTGGGGGAGTTATGTGGTCACTATGTGAGGATGTTATGTGTCCCATTCTACTGTGTGGAGGCATCATTAAAGGGGTTGTGTCACTTTAAATTTATCATGGAAAGAAAGTTAATATAAGGCACTTACTAATGTATTGTGATTCTCCATATTGCTTCCTTTCTGGCTGGATACATTTTTCCATCACATTATATACTGCTCGTTTCCATGGTTATGACCACCCTGCAATCCATCAGTGGTGGTTGTGCTTACACACTAAAGGAAAAAGCGACAGTCTCTCTGGTGGCCGAGACCATGGGAGCGCACGTAGGATTCTTCCTATAGTGTGCACGCATGACCACCACTGATGGATTGCAAGGTGGTCATAACCATGGAAACGAGCAGTGTATATGTTGGAAATGAATCCAGCCAGCAAAGGAAGCAATATGGATAATAGCAATACATTATTAAGTGCCTCGTATTACCTTTCTGTACATGATAAATGACACTTGCTGAGGTGGCAAAACCCCTTTAACGTGGGGTGTTATGTGGCCTTTACTACTGTGTGGAGGCATCCTTAATGTGGGGGAAACAAAAATGGCACCCTGCATAATTACTATGTGCAAGTACTATACTATGGGGGCATCAGAGGCTACGATTACTGTATTGGGGGTACAAAGTGGGGTGGGCAGGATGACACCCTATTTTTCTGATAGGATACAATGCACATTAAAAGAAAACGTATAGTAAACCGCAGCCAGCCCTTTCTGGCAGCTTTTCCTTTGATGAAGGTACATTTTATCTGCCCGCCTATTCCATGACCTTAGTCAAGGTTACAAGACCTCAGACACTCCCTCCATGAAGTAAAAAACTGCTCTTGAGTCTCCCCAAGCATTGCCAGGCTGTATAATGTCTGACAGGAATTCTGCCAGCCTCCCTCACCGGGGGTTTATCATTGACATGCTGGCACTCCCTTTGGGGTGGATATCTGCAGTTTTTGCACATGAGCGGCCCTATGCACTAGGCTGGGCCAGTCCCGGGCAGGATACCACACATGATACCAGGACACTGCCGCTCAGGTGACTGACAGCCAGCGGCAGGACAGCCTGACACTCGGCCCCCACAGTCTCAGCACCAGGCAGCATCCAGCGTCATGTGATCACCAACTCAAGGCCAAGGTACAAATTTTCCGGAAGTGACGTCACGTCACCCAGTCGCATGATGTGGCAGAATTAAAAAGGAAAGGAGAAAAAGAATCCCGGGTGCTGTGTATACACGCTCCCAGAGTGTTTACTTCACGGTGTCCTGTACCGGACAGCTCTACAATAAACATATTTACCGGCAGCCGCTTACTGTCCTCACTAGCGAAGAACTTTCTAGCGCTGGAATGAGAACTATAGTGGTATCCCTCCGCCGGGCGTTGAGAGGACGCCTCTGATACCTATGTGTGGTATCCTTGCGCGTGGAGGGGGCGGGGCGCAGAGTAAGGGTGAAGCTGTCGTTCCGGATTGCAGAGGCAGCTCCCCCGTTTCCGCCATTGCGGCTCCTGCCTGATAGTCAACGAGGAACAGCCGGAGGACACCCTCTCCTAGACAGGCGGCGCACTGAGGACATCGTACTACCATTCCCAATCACTGTGAGAGTGAGAGGCAGCCTGAGGGAGGCGACAGCCCGGGGAGAAGAGAGAAGCAGCACAGCTCGTAACCGCCATGGCTCAGATACTACCCATCCGCTTCCAGGAGCACCTGCAGGTACCGGAGCGTCGCCCTCCAAGGCCCTGCCACCCGGAGCCGCTGCACGTCAGCTGGTGGGAGGTTAATCTGTTCGGCTGGGTAATCTGTCATCTGTCTCCAGTGCCATGGACTAGGCCGGCCGAATGAATTAACCTCACACCCTCCACAGCGCCCGAGTCCCCCGCCGTGTCCCCCTGACCCCTGCATCCGGGGTGACGGACGGAGCAGCCGGTAACCTTGACCTCCGCCACATACTGCTCGGCCGTGGTCGCTACGTTCCGTGCGATGGCCACAGGCCTGCTGATGTCACAGGCGGAAGAGAGTCACTAGGTGGATAGTGAAGGGAGATCTCGGCAGGTGGAGGGGAGATCTCATGTATGGACAGAAGGGAGTGTCACTGACGGGCGTTGTGTAATTCAGGTGCAGTGACGAATGAATGACTATAAGTTGTATGGTAAAGGGCAAAGATCCCTAGCAGGGCCTGACTTCCTGATCTGTCAGCGCTGCCCTTCTGGTATATGGTAACTGTACTGTATATGGAAATCACACATATAATAACTGCACTGTATATGGAAATCACATGTCTAATAACGGCACTGTATATGGAAATCACACATATAATAACGGCACTGTATATGGAAATCACACATATAATAACGGCACTGTATATGGAAATCACATGTCTAATAGCACTATATACTGCTGCCTAGAAAGATATCTAATAACATCACTGTATATGGAAATCGGATATCTAATAACATCGTTATAGACCGCTACCTAGTAAATCAGGTCTTCCTGTTGTTCTGGTATCTAAAGCCATTACAATTTATTTATGCACTTATATAGCGCTGACATTTTCCGCAATGCTTTACAGACAGTAGCATCAAGCTGTCCCCAATGGGGCTGACAATCTAAGTTCCCCATCAGTGTGGGAGGAAACCAACACAAACCTAAGGAGAACATACAGACTCCATGCAGATGTTGTCCTTGGTCGGATATGAACCTAGGACCCGAGTGCTAACCACTGAGCCACCATGCTGCTATGTACTGCTACCTCAATAGTAAATTCGGTGGCTTCCTATTGGGTCTGATATCTAATAACTATCTGCTACTTAGTAAATCAGGTGTATAATAACATAGCTATATATTGCTACTTGGTAAATCAGGTGGCTTCCAAGTGGTTCCTGTATATAATAACATATTTATATACTGCTGCTTAGTAAATCAGTATCACTGAATCCCATTGGTATAATCGGTAGGTAGTGTATTAAACACTATCACTAAGCTTGAGGGGATACACCTACTCTTAAAATATAACACTTATTTCTAGATACTAAAAAACCTCTTTGCAAAATAAATGTTAGATACAATGTCAAAAATAAAACTAAAAGGTCTAAGGTGAGGTCTAGTGAGGACTAAAGGGGCTAATCAAAATCAAACTATATTCTACGGCATTGAATTCATGATATGGTTGTTGTCACCATGAATAATCATAGCACACAGGCTTGGACTGGAGAAACTGCAGGATCGGTCCGGGTAATAAAAGTTCAAAAGTTTCTGTAGATATTCACACTATAAAGTGCCATGTGCAACCAAGGTCTATTGTCCACTATCCGCTATTCGGCAAAATTGGTCAGGGACTCCTCTGTCCCTATTGCTAACAGATGCCCCTGCCTAAAAGCGGAGTAATGGCCCCACTTATCGGTGGCTGTCCCCAGATTACAAGACCCGACCTAGCCAAATATCCCATTTCCCTCGGATGGATAAGTCACAGGGTCATCAGGGGACTAAGATTGGGGCTCAGTCGCAAAAAATGATGATCATATAAGCTATGAAAAGTGCTGCGTCCAACCGGTCAGATAGCAGTGGGTCATTTTATATAGTCCCTTTCAAAATCCTGGCGTTAACGGGTCCTCCGCTGCGCATGTGCTGATAAGTTATGTCATAGTTTAATAGGGATAAGAGGAGAGATCCAAGGATAACATAATAAGGCAGCGCTTTTCATAGCTGATGTGATCATTATTTTTTGCGACTGAGCCCCAAGCTTAGTCCCCTGATGACCCTGTGACTTATCCATCCGAGGGAAACGGGATATTTGGCTAGGTCGGGTCTTGTAATCTGGGGACAGCCACCGATAAGTGGGGCCATTACTCCGCTTTTAGGCAGGGACATCTGTCAGCAATAGGGACAGAGGAGTTCCTGACCAATTTTGCCGAATAGTGGATATGGGACAATAGACCTTGGTTGCACATGGCACTTTATACCACTTATTACCTGGTGTATTCCCAGTGGTTCGGGTACAGTGCATTTGGAAAGTGTTCGGTTTGTTCACTTTTTTCACATTTCATGTTGCGGCCTCGAAAAAAAAAAAAAAAAAAAAAAAAAAAATTAAAGTCCAGTTTTCCCCATCATTCTGCACCTATAATTAGAATGTGAAACCAGAATTTTTGGAATGTTTGGAAATGTATTAAAAAGGACAAACTAACTTCTATGGATCTCCCATTTTCCCTTGATTAGCTTTGGCTGCTGTCACACGTTGTCGCTGTGCTTGGTTTTTTGTGTAGCAAAAAAAAAGCACACCAAAAACATTAATTATAAAATAATTACATTAAGGTAATTTAAAGGGGTTCTCCAGGGTTGAACCTGGATATAAGCCTTTTATTCCATGATAAGTGGAGGATTGGAGTATTTCCTTGCTCGGATGCTCCCCCTTGTCACGCTGCAACGCAAGGCTCTGTTGCGTTACGCTGACTTACCGGGTGACGTCACTGGCAAGCCTATAGTGCTGCCGGAGGCTGTTTTAGAGGCTTTCAGCCGTATCCATAGCCTTACTTGAGGGATATGGTATTACATGATGAAAGGGCACTATGTAATACATGGCCATGCTGCATCCATTAGACCGGGGGCTGCTGTTTGGCTCATAGATCTAAGCAGGTGACCACCATACATACCCTGATGTAAAGTTCTATGCCATCATGGGCATCCTATGAATTCCCTTTTTTAAAGCACCGCTGTTTCATGACAATCATTGTAAGTATTTTAGGTGCTATGTGTGGACTACTTCTAATGGTAATTTTACACCAAACGATTTACCAGGCAATTATCAGGAACAAACCAAACATTCCCCATAATTGCCTGATCATCAGTGGAGGTGAAGCTGCAGTATGAGGATGAGCAATCCCTATTGAATGAGCTCACTTATGAGGAACGAGCATTTCTAGAAACGCTTATCCCAGATAAATGACCCAATGATTGGTCCGTGTAAGAGGGCCTTGAGGCTAATTTCGCACAAGCTTGTCAAACCACGGAAAAACACTCCATGTGATGGTCGCATTTCCTAGATCCAACACAGCACTTTTGATCTGAACTCACAGCATCATAAAGATGCTGTGATTCTTGCCTCACCCAGTGTCTACCTTACTTACGGTATTATGAATACAGTATAGTTGACCTGCAGTCTGGAATAAACTCAAAGCATCATATATCATTATGATGCTGTGAGTTCAGGGCAGAGATGCACTTTTCAGTCTAGTTGCATGGGGCGTGCTGCCAGGACCGATTAAGCTGTGTGAAAATAGCTTTACAGAGAATTTCCATGCTGCAGATTTGTTGCAGAAATTTCTGCAGTTGTTCTCCCATTCATCTGAAATTCATGTGCTTCCTGGTCATCGGTATCAGGTTAGCGGCCTTCTCTGCTCTGTCTACCTGCTCTCTGCAGCGGTGAGGAGGTGTAATTATAAGTATGGCGTCCCTAATCACTTCTATGGGACAGCTCTGTAGTATGGAGCCAACCCATAGAAGTGAATGGGGCGCCATACTTGTAATTACACTGCTCTCACACTTATTCAAGCAGTGCTTGCACGAGTGTGGCCTTCTCTTCTAAAAGCGGACACCCGCCGATCTGATATTGATGACTTCGGATGAAACATCCGAAGACGATTCACACAAAACTTTGTTCTAATACTGTAGAAATGAATTTATGAAGTTATTACGCGGATTCTCGCAAGACTTCATGAAGTAATAACTTCGGCTCATCGGAGCCAATACATTCTAATACTCTACAGAGCTCCCGCTCCGTACAGTATTACAACGAAGATTTATGCGAATTGACTTCGGATGTTTCGGATTCGTTCATCCCTATTGATGACCTATCCCGAGGATGGGTCATCAACATAAATAAAGTGGACAACCCCTTTAATTTGAGATGAATTGCATGGATTTTCATGCACAGAAATTTCTGTAACAGATCTTCCGCATGTGAATGTTAGGATGGTTTTGTGTCTGGATGTGTAGAAGATTGTTGCCGTTGTCTTGTACAGTAATGGTCATTATATATGGACTTGGCGCTCATTCGCAGTGTTTGATCAGCATTTTGCTTCTGTTTTTTTTTTTTTTCTTCAGCATGTAAATGTGGGAAGTGCCAGTTCTGAATACATGACTGGTGTGCATTGTGATGATGCAGCTAGTGTGTGGAGGGGTTGTGAACCTCAGATTAGACATATGTTTTCAGGTGATGGGAAAAATATTGTGTTAGCAAGTGGTCTTTGAGGATGTAAAATGGCCTGGTGGGATATAACATTTTTCCTTCTGTATCCCAGTTCTGATGATTCTTAAAGGGGATGTCCAAGATAATTAAAAATATTGGACAATCCCTACAATTGCTTAAAAAACCCTGTGATATACATATCTGCTTCTGCAGCGCTCCTCTGATACTCCTGACACTGTTTGTTTGCAAGCAGCAATGGTAACATGCCTGGATACAGCAAACTGTTAGCGGTTTTCAGTTAGCAAGCCTCTACCATCACTACATAGGTGATGTTGAAACAAGTTTAAAGGGATTTTTGGCTCTTCATTTGGCTAGTACGGGACCACTGAACATGAAATACAAAATCTTGTCTTTCTGTAGCAGTGAGCACAGAGAGAGACAACTATGTAGCTAGGGATTCCACTGTCGGTTTACTGCTGCTGTTAAGGGAAGATGTTATCTGCAAACTAATCCTTCTGATGATGGTAAGTGTGGAATTGAGAATGTTAGGCTACTTTCACACTTGCGTTGTTTTATTCCGGTATTGAGTTCCGTCATGGGGGCTCAATACTGGAATAAAACGCTTTAGTTTTGTCCCCATTCATTGTCAATGGGGACAAAACTGAACTGAAGACAACGGAATGCTCCTAAAAGCATTCCGTCCCGTCTTCAGACCGGAGAGTAAATCGCAACATGCTGCGGTTTGCTCTCCGTTCTGGGCATCCGCACCAAGACGGATCTGTCATGACCCCCAATGCAAGTCAATGGGGATCAGTTCTGTCTGACACAATAGAAAACGCATCCATCCTCCATTGACTTTCAATGCAGCTCATGACAGATCCGTCCCAGCAATGTTAAAGATAATACAACCGGATCAGTTCATAATGGATGCACACGTTGTATTATCAGTAACGGAAGCGTTATTGCTGGACCCCGCCGGATCCAGCAATAACGCTAGTGTGAAACTAGCCTTAGTATCGCAGCTTTATTTTTTAATTGATAGGCCTGGATGAAGCTGACCACAGAAGAGCATTTTAATTATCAGTGTCACGCGTGATGTAATTGTCACTCATCTAGTGACAGCGACTGGTTAGATTGTGAAAGTCAAGTGTGGTTGTTTGCTGTGCTAATAAGGGAGGAAGTAACAGAGCCAAGACCGAACGTATAATACGTTGAATAACTTTAAAAAAAAATGATGTCCAGAGAATCATCCTATAAATTCACACACAGCCTGTTACTCGGTGCTAAAAAATGTTTTTGATGGAAAGTCCCCTTAAATATCCCCATGTTACTGATCATGCTCCTAGCATAATGGAGAAAATCAAGCTTTGATGACTAATGACAAATGCTAATGAGATGTCACCACTGGGCGTTCATCAACCAGGGCTCGCGGCAGTAAATCTTCCCCAGCCCCTCCCCTGAGCTCTTATAGCCACGAGGGCGCGACATTTCCGTGATGAATGCCCAGCGCTCACTTGGCTTCTCATTAGCATATGTATGTACAGGTCATGAGGAATTAATTTTTAGTCTTGATCTAAATATGATCGCCAACATAGGGATGTTTAAAACTATTTCCCTGTCATCTTTGTAGTGATCTTGGTGGCGTGGGGGAGTCAAAACTGCTGCCAGACTCAATCTATTTGCAGAGCTGCTCTATCAGTCCCCCTTTTTTTTTTTTTTTTTTTTTATATAGACAGAACGTTGAAGTACTGTAAAATCAGACAATTTCATGCTCATATATTTGCTAAATATATGCTAATATATTTATCTTGGAATTTTTACAATTTTACTGGCATCTGACTCCACAGCCATGGCTTGTTTGAGGACTGACTGCTGGACCCCCTTTGTTACTGAGGAAAACGACCCCAAAGTCCCTCAACTTAGATTTTTATTTTTAATCCCCCCTCCCGCCCGCATATCCATAGATGCATATGTGATGCCTGGGTTACTCAAGGATTTGGGTAAAATGAACAGGATTGTCAGATGTTTTTGCGGACTGTTAACGTATATGTGAAGTACAGAATTAATCATTACACTGATGCAGGGCGAGGAACCAGATCCGTCTCTTCCTTCAGTACTGATGGAATGGATGCATTATTAATGATGTGTTCAAACGATCAGTGGTATTAATTGCCCGTTTCGTTGGCGGACATAGACAAGACCAGTCTGGTAGATCCATCTGATGTATGACAGGGATGGATCTCCCTCATCCCCTTGGTGCGGCCGGACGTTAGTTGAACGTCCATGAGAATTATGAAAAGCGGTACAGACATGTCTTGTCTTTTTTATAGTGGCTTTTTTTAGTTGTGGTGCTTTTTGTGCCCTTAGGCTTTTTTTTGTAGACATGCTAAAGAGCATGTTGTAGACTAGTGTTTGTTTTTTCAGGCATTTTTCCTTTCTCCTTCCTTACAGGGAGAAAAAAAGCATGAAAATAAAATGCATTTCACACACACATAAAAGAAACACCATAAGGACACATTCACATGACCGCATCCATTTTTGGGGTCCACAAATCGTAGATCTGCAAAACATAGATACCGGCCAAGAGCCTGCCACCTGCAGAAGTGTCCTATCCTTGTCCACAAAACGGACAAGAATAGGACATGTTTTTTTTTTTTTTTTGCGAGTCCCAGGAATGCACTTATCTGTGTGCTGTCCACATCTTTTGCACCATTGAGATGAATGGGTCTGCAGTTGATCCGCAAAAAATGCGGATCAAAACGACGGCCGTGAACCCCAAGGGTGATGTCACACAGATTTTTGTGGCATTTTTTTGAGCCAAAGCCAGTAGTGGGTTGGAAGGGAATGAGAAATATATAAAGGAAGGACTTGAACATCTCCGTTCTGCTGGAATCCAGACACGTCATTGTGCCCGTAACAGTAGTTGGTGACATGCCTGGATTCTGCACCTCCCTGCTGCAGCCAATCACTGTCCTAATCTGTAGACCCCAGTGATTGCCTGTAGCAAAAGTACTAGAGAAACGGGGCTGCAATAAGGGGTAAGTATATGATTTTTTTTCCTTTTAAAGGGGTTTGCCGGTTTCCTATATCGATGAACTGTCCTCAGGATAGGTTATTCTTATCAGATCGTTGGTGGTCCGTCATCCTGCACCCTCACAGATCAGCTGTTTGAAGAGAAGGTGGCGCCCTTATTTTTATGCACTATTTAGTGAGGCATAAAAATTGTCAAAATAAATTTGGCACGCTGCTTGCATAGCGGTGTTTGGGGCAATTGGGACACAAGTCTGGCACATTGTGCTTAGTAAATATCCCCCATCATCTCAAATCCGCTGCTCTTCTAATGCTTCTGTGTCCCTCTTCCTTTACACTGCAGATGTTTTTGCTGATATGATCTGAACAGTCTTACCATTAGGGTATTATGATTACCAACTAAATCACCGTGAGAAAAATGATTCGGTCATTGACATCAATGAGCCGAGGATCAGAGTCTGTATATACATTTTTAGTAATGATTTTCTTTTCTACTCAAATATGTCATAAATTAACCTATTTGGGAGTTGCCGTACCCCTTAGGCTAGGGCTAGACTGCAGTCGCGCTTCCTTTTACACATTGTGATTGTATGAACAGATCTGGATGCATTTTTATGCAGGTCACATAATGGCAGGAATAAGATCTTTTCGACTACTTTCCTCTCTGTGCAGGTCCAGACTGCACTTCTGATAAATGAAAAGTAGAAGGCGTCATTCACAGAAAAAAAATCGGACGTCCTATTTTTGGCTATTTTGATGGCCAGGCTGACCCCAATAAAACCAATGAGCCCCTTTTAACTAGCCGTTTAGACAAAAGTGCACCTGTATGACAGTTAAAAATGGGTACACGGTGAAACAAAAACAACTCCCCTCACTACAGGCACACGCGGGAACCATTGCTCCACACTAGAGGTAGCAGGACCTAATGCTTTCAGCATGATCATGTGACGTCACTATGTCGACAGAGTTAGGTCCTGCTGCCTCCAGTGCAGAGCAAGGACAACTGTTTCCCACATGTGCCTGTGGTGAGGTATTATTTTTTTATTTTTTGGCACTACCTGGGGTTTTGTTCAGAACTATATTCACTGAGGGCACAATCAAAGACTATTATATACACCATGGGCACTATTATATACACCATGGGCATTATATATACTGGAGGCAATATGGGGGCCATTATATGCTCTGGAGGCACCACAGAGGGGCAATATATATACTGGGAGCACAGTGGGGGGCATAATATATACAGAGGGCACTGCAGAGGTTAGGGAGTCAGTGAAATGCATGCAAAATGGCCATTAAAAACTGACCGTATCTGTTTTTAATAGCTCTTTTTCACTGTCATGTGAATGTACTTAGGGCGGATTAACAGGACCGGCTGATGCTTCTCCTGGAAAGACTACGGCTCCTCTGAACTGACTGCATCATGGTAATTTACGGCTGTCGGTTCCTATCTGATTGAGGCTCTATTTTACTATGCTCACATGATATGGGTACAGTATAGTAGACCCACTATCAGATAGTAACTGTCTGTATCATAAATCACTATGATGCAGTCAGTTCGGGTCAGGGGACGATCGGTCAGTTCGGAAGATTCGCTGACACACTGGCTGTGTTTCCTGCACCAAGCGTCATATGAATCGGCCCTAAGCCAATGAGTAAAATTTCCTGCCATCTTGTAACCTTTCCAGTTGAATGCAGCTCTGATTTGTCTGACTCTAACAAGAATAGTGCCCCCGGACAATAATGCCTCACTACAGCTCTGTATAGATGGGTGACGTTGTGTGGAAATGCTATTTTGCCCATGCGACTGTTCCAGAACGACCATTATGTTAGTGATTTCCAGTGAAACCTTTCATTTCATCTTTGTCTGTTTCACATTGAAGTATGACCCTGTCGCCCTGCTAGTTCTGCTGAGGCAGCACAGTCCTGTTGAACACTGCACCATATACATTTCCAAGGAAAGTGATATAAACTATGATCCTGTTTGTCTGTAAAAAACAGGCTTTCTCATTCTACCCCCTTCCTAAGCTGACTGAATGCATATAGATATTCAGCTTGAAACAAGGTCAGTATAGTCCCTAAGGAAATGCAGCCAGTGCACATAGATAAGTAATATTGATGTGTCCAGTGAGTGAGGAATTACACTCATTGTAAAAGTAATGATATAAGTGATCCATAGTTTGCTGAAAAAAGAACCAAAATGGCCAATTTGCAGTTTTTTTCATCTCTTACCAAAAAAAAAAAAAAATTAATATGTGATCAAAAAGTCACAAATACTCTAAAATGGTATCAATGAAAACTACAGATCGTACTGCAAAAAATGAGCCCCCACACAGCTCAGTAGACACTGTAAAAAAGATATGGGGATTTAAAGAGGTTATCCAATCCTAAAAAAAGCCCCATCTCCATATACCGAGCACCCCACGCTGAATATACTTACCTGGATCCACGCTTCTAGTCCCCGCACCACTGCTGCTTCTCCCCACGCGCGGATGAAAACATCCATTGGGGGGGGAAGGGGGTGCGAGGCCAGCCAATGGGAGGTGGGGACGAGCCTCCCTAGTATTGCGGGTGATGTATATTTAGCACGGGGGGGGGCTTTGTTTTAGGATTGGATAACCCCTTTAATATATATAGAAACTATACATATGTGGTATTGTAATCGTACTGACCCAGAGAATGAAGGGCACAGGTCAGTTTTGCTGAAAAGGGAAAAAAAACATAGGGACAAAACCTGTAAAACGGTGGAAGAATTGTGTTTTATTTCCAATTGCACCCCATTTGGATCCCCCCCCCCCCATTTTTTGGGGGGCATAATATAGTTTTTATTGGTGGGGGTTCAAGTGCCGAGATCAGTTTGCTTAAATGAGGCGATGGAAGGGCTTGCACAGAGGGGAGATGGGTTTAGTTGCCCATAGCAACCAGTCAGATTCCACCTTTCATTTTCCAAAGGAGCTCTGAAAAATAAAAGGTGGAATCTGATTGGTTGCTCTGGGCAACTCAATCAATTTTTTTTTTTTCCCACCAGTTCTGATAAATGTCCCTCAGAGGGTGGTCTCTGTGAGCCCATGTCCTGCAGCGAGGAGAGACCACTGCGCTGTCTGTGAGCTCTTTAACTCCTTGTTTTAGTGATTGTTGGGGTTCTCGGCACTCGGACCCCCTCCCGATTAAAAAAAACTTTGATATGTCACAAGTTTTTTAATAGTATCTTCACGTTCCTCTGCTGGACTGTTGTGTGCTTGGTCTTCAAGGGGTTGTCTCCTGTGTTTGATTCCACTTTAGTTGGAATGTGTCAATGTTCAGTGTTACCAAATTTTGTCCATTTTATTCCACACTTTGGGTCATTTATACGTCTCGACATTGCACTTAATCTGCAGCTTTGGAGATTTGGATTATTTCTGTTTGTAGCAAGTTCGAAATGAGGACTTTCAGTTGTCGGAGCGTTTTAAGGGTTTCGTTTTGGGAAATCCGTTGAGAACAATAGTTGACTTCCTGTTGTTGAGTGTGGAAATAAAGAATGCGGTCTGCTCAGCACTTCTGTGTCCTTCCTTACAGTGCCCGGCCTGAATCTGCTGACAACTTTAGGGAAAGTAGTGGAAGGCTTCTTGTCAGCACATTTTCATTTATTCATTCTTAATGGAAAATATTTTTTTTCTTCTCCATGTCATCTGGCTACAAGTTCTCTGCAGGCCTGTTCACACTAATCTGGTCACTTTCTGCTCCTTGCGTAGTTTGACCTATTTATTTTTCCCAGCGGTGGATACCTGGGTAAATAGACTCCTGTGGAGAGCCTGCACACGTGGCACCAGGTTCAGACCTTGTAGGACGTGTCTCCTTTGCATTTTCTTGCAGTTAGCAGATGGTTGTTTGGCTGTGATTATTTAAGGTAAATCTGTCTTGACTCAGTTGACTGGATCTGGTGGTATATAATCCTGGCATCCAGCAAGAATGCCATCTGCTGTCCATTGTAGAAATAGCCACATGAAGTCTACGTAGCTGTGGAGAATCGAATCTGTCCGTGTGTATTGTCATCCACATAACCCTCCAGTTCAAGAATAAAATGTCACATAACCTGAGGAACGAACAGAACACTTACATGGTGACTAACTTTATGATTTTTAGCGGCAGGTCTGCTAATTCCCAGGCTCCCATTCTGCCTTTCAAAATGGCCGCACCGTTTCTCAGACTGCTTGATGCACGCTGTTCATTTGGTAGCTGTTCACATGAGCAGTGCTGGCCAATTCAATGGCAGCAAGAAGTGTCGTGGACCACGAAATGCACAGTATGCATCAGGCTGTCTGAGTAATGATGCAGTAGTAGGTAAATGGCGTGGCACTCTTGTCGGTAGTCGTGTGGGTGCTTCTGGTTGTGGCTACCAAGCCTTGTATTAGTATATCATATAAACCGGAGCACTCCAAAAGATTAGTATGCAAATTAATCTTTAATTTGCATACTAATCTTTTGGAGTGCTCCGGTTTATATGATATACTGAGAAATGATGCAGCCATCTTGGATGGCAGAAGAGGAGCCCAGGAATTTGCTGATCTGCAGCTTAACAAAAAAAAGGGGTTAGGCTTCTTTCACACTTGCGTTCGTTATACTGGTATTGAGAGGATCTGTTTTGATTTCGCACCTCAGGATGCATCTGTTCTGTTAGAATGCGTTTGTGTGAAATCAATACGGGAAAAAAAAAGCATCTGTCACCATTGACTTACATTGTTTTCAGTGACGGGTCCATTTTTTTTCTCCCCCATTTTGATGACCGGACACAAAATCGCAGTTTGCAGTGGTTTTGTGTCCGGTCACAAAACGGAACCCTGCCATTCTCTTTCCATTCAGAATGCATGAGGACTAAAGGTAAAGTTTTTTTTTTTCCCGGTATTGAGATCCTCTGCCAGATCTTAAAGGGTTATTCCCATCTTAGACAATGGGGGCATATTGCTAGGATATGCCCCCATTGTCTGATAGGTGCGGGTCCCACAGCTGGGACCTGCACCTATATTGAGACCGGAGCGGGGAGCGCTGTGCCTGGAGGACCCCGGGGGTCCGGCCACCACCAGGCACAGCTCCCCCTGCTCCCATAGAAATTAATGGGAGCACACAGCGCATGTGCGCCACCGCTCCCATTCATTTCTATGCTGGCTCGGCTATTTTCGGCAGCCCCATAGAAATGAATGGAGGGCGGCTGCGCATGTGCATTGTGCCCTCCTTCACTTCTGGGGCTCCGTTCTCGATAAAGGTGCGGGTCCCAGTTATCCTATCAGACAGTGGGGGCATATCCTAGCGATATGCCCCCATTGTCGAAGATGGGAATAACCCTTCAATACCTAAAAACGCAAGTGTTAATCAGGCCTTAGTGTTCTAAGGTGGGGATTGTAGATGCATCCTAGAATATGGTATTCTCTATGCTGGGTACTGTACCAAGAGGTCTGAGAGACAATGTTACAGTGCAGCATGTGAATGCTGTATGTGCCATCACATCGTAGTTCTGTAATTTCTCTAGTTCTGAAATAATAGTGTATAAAAGTATTTACATTTAAGGGGTTTTCCAGCATTGATGACCTGTCCTCGGCATAGGCTATCAATACATAATCAGTGGGGGTCTACCCTGCTTCTTCCATTGTATAGTAGACAAGGCCAGTAACTGCAGTGCTGCTCCATTAGAAGTGAGTGGGAGCAGCACTGGGATTACTGGTTCCATCCACTGAGCAATTGTAGCTGCTCGGCGGTGCTGCGGAGTGTCAAACACCTACATCGCCTGTCCTATACCATCACTTTATGATCATTAGGGGATTCAGAGATCCTGAGAATGTCCTTTGCACCGCAGTGCTTTTGGCCACTTGGCTGTGCACAGGACTGCAGTGGTCCCTCATTTACGGGAATGGGCCACACTGAACGGTGGGTGGCAGTTCTGCATTCCCTTCACATTCCAAATCCATAGGGAGTCGCTGAGATCTGACCTCCCACAAGATGTAAAGTGAAGGCATAACCTAGCATTGGGAATACACTTTTAACCCCTTTAAGGTTTGACTATATGTCACAGCGCCTGAATCGGTGATTCTAACTACTATTTTATTTTTCTCCTTTCTTTTGCTTCAGCTCCAAAATCTGGGTATTAACCCAGCGAATATTGGCTTTAGCACGCTTACAATGGAGTCCGACAAGTTCATCTGCATCAGGGAGAAGGTTGGAGAACAAGCCCAAGTAGTGATCATTGATATGAATGACCCCAGCAATCCTATTCGTAGACCAATATCCGCCGATAATGCAATTATGAATCCAGCCAGCAAAGTCATTGCGCTGAAAGGTATTTGTTGCATTTTTAATTTTTCGCTGTCTGTTTTAATTCATAATGCCCAATAGACAATATTATAATAACGGCGGCTTCTGTTATATGGCCGTGCTGAAAGGGCACTGTCCTAGTGTGGCGGGCCTGTCTCAGGTTAGGTTGAGAGGTGCTGTCTTCTTGCACCTTATGTAGGTAAACAATTCCTATTTAAATTTCTGGTTTGTGAATTCAATGAAGAGAAAACCCTCGCTCCTTCCTGATATTATATAACGATTCAATCTTTAAGGGCTTATGTCAGCAGTTTTGACCAAGCAGAACTGCTGACAGATCTAGTTATGATCTGTGAAGAGCAGAGCAAATATACTTTCACTGGTGCTTTTATTAGCAGCAGCAATGTGAAGTGACACTTGTATTCTGCCCCCGCAAATGAAGGTGGTCCCTCACTCTGAAGTGTTCAGCCTCTCCCCTGTGCTGAGTGACAGCTGTAGTGGTGTCCTGGTTGGATGCCTCAGCTGTCACTCAGATCAGAGGGGAGGAGCTGTGAAGGAGCTTAGTGCAGAGAGCACTTCAAAGTGAAGCTCCACCTCTAGTGCACTTGCAGGAGCAGAATAAAAGTTCATATTCACACTACCGCTGATAATAAAAGCTCCACCAAAGTGTGTTTGTACTGTTGTCCCCAGCCCCTACATAGTGCTGTCAGCAGTTTTGCAGACTCCCATTTTATATGTCAGTGGCTGCTTGTTATAAAGTGGGGTTACTGTCTTCAGGCTTCCGATCATAACAAATGATTTAGATATCGCTAGGATATGCCTTCATTTGTTAAGATCTGACAGTGAGGACCCTACCGATCCTCAGAATGAAAGGACCGCTTCCCCAGTATAGTTCTGCTGGTCCTTCAAAGTTTCTCCCTGCTCGGCAGGTGGGTTAGAGGTCTCCTGTGCAGGAAACGAAAAATCTGCTCTTTCATTCTTAGGATCAGCTATAGTTAAAGGGGTTGTCCGGGTTCAGAGAAGAACCCGGACATACCTGCAATTTCACCCAGGCAGCCCGCCTGAAGAGGGCATCGGAGCATCCTATGCTCCGATGCCCTCCTTTGCCCTGCGCTAATTAGCGCAGGGCAAAGGAATTTAGCCAGGTTCCGGTGACGTACCGGTCCCTGCCGGGCAGAGGCTTCCGCCTGGCAGTGAGCCGGTGACGTCATCGGCGCTGATGGACGGGCTTTAGCGCTACCCTAGCCAGTAAAACGGCTAGGGCAGCGCTAAAGCCGGCCCACTAAGGCCGGTGACGTCACCGAACTCGCTGCCGGGCGGAAGTACCCGCCCGGCAGCGAGTATTTATAAACAAAAGAGACCTTGCCCTGCGCGATCTAGCGCAGGGCAAGGGGGGGGCATCGGAGCATGAGATGCTCCGATGTCCTCTTCAGGCAGGCTGCCTGGGTGAAATTGCAGGTATGTCCGGGTTCTTCTCTGAACCCGGACAACCCCTTTAAGAGTCAACCACTGATCATATTCTATCAGTGGAGCAAAATTCCTTAAAATTGTGACTGCAAACTTATTTTTCATGATTTGGTTTTTAAAGGACAAAGTTAAATCTGTTCTAAACAGTGTCCTAAACAGGTGATCTTCCTCGTCAGTATTTGTTAGCGGTTTATTTCCGTCTCCGTACACAAGGCTTAGGTCGGAATGACTCTCACTCCGTGGCTAGGATTGGCCAGAGTTACTGGAGCTCCTATAGGATTGAATGGGAGCGTTCCATAACCTGCTTGGCTGTTTCTGTAACTCCGGCCACCCCTGGCCGCGGCATACAAGGGTTATTCCTATCTCAACCATATATTATCCTTGAAATTATATTTTTACACTCAAAAGTTTTGTTTTTTTTTAAATTTTTATAGCTTGGATAAAGATATAGAATATACATACACACGTTTTTTTTTAAGCGTGGTCTTGTCATTACTTGGAGAAGAGTTCACCCCCTTAGACTTGTTGGTTTAAGAACCCTCTAAGAGGAACTTATTAAATTTTTCTCCTTTGCAACTAGAGATCCCCATAAACATAGGACATATGACATTCCCACACCCATCTCACCATTTTGGAAGGTAATTGTGGCCATGTTCTTAGTTTTAGTTGGGTGATGAATAACTGCTAATGGTCCTAGTGGAGTTGTGCGCTCTATTGTGTGGGAGGGATTTCCTGAACTGGATGATGATAGATGGATGTACATCGTCCACCAGAGGCAGAGATGCTTTCCGTAGCTTAGACTTTTCTAACACGGTATTGGAATATTTCTAAGCCCGACAGGCCCTGATTTTATATTAAAAAAAAATTTATTTTTAGCGAATTAACTTTTATATTGACGTGTTCAATTCTTATTATGTTCACGTTTACATGTCTGTGCAAGAAGCACTGCAGCACGTACTTGTCTGGAGGCATCCTTCAATATGTAATCTCTGCCTGTATATAGTAAAGAATCTCCTGCATGTACTGGCGTCCTATAAAATTACTGTATGTGTGCTGAGCTACTTAGAGAGTCACATTATTTCCCTGTGAAGGATATGTACACGCATGGGTCACAGACAGGAAGAATAGCGTTGCATGCAGTGCCGTTTTTTTTCTGTTAAAATGACAGATGTCGTCACTGAACTTGATGGACTCGAACTACTTGCATTCCCCATGTAATAAGAATTCTGGAGCATCTATTCTTACTGCTCTGTTGTACCGTTGCTTTATTAGGGCCCTTTCACACGACCGTATGCCCTCCGAGACATACAATCCGTGAGCGGGCCATATGTCCTGGAGCGCCATCGATCGGGAGCACACATAGATTACAATGATGCTGTGCACGTCGGGCCGCCCGTGGGGCTATTGTCCCACACTCATAAAATCATATAAGTGCGGGACAATAGTCCCGCGGGCGGCCCGACGTGCACAGCTTCATTGTAATCTATGTGTGCTCCCGTGCGCACGATCGATGCCGCTCCTGGACATATGGCCCACTCATGTCTCGGAGGGCATACGGTCGTTTGAAAGGACCCTTATTCCTGCTAGAAGTTATGAATGAATTATTAGCAGTTTGCAATGAAGGTTCAGCTGGGAGTTATTACTTGGGGTGTGTCCCTGCACAGTCTAATATTATCCAAGTAGTGCTGCCAGTGTTCCTGTGCAGGGACACACACTCTGACTGGTAACACCCATCTGGACCTTCATTGCAAACTGCTGGTAATTCATTCTTAACTTCCTGCAAAATAATATAATTAAGGAATGTCCTAAGAATAAATGCTGCAGAACTGTTATTGCATGGGGAATGCAGGCAGTTACTACAACAGGATGGGTGGCTGGTCCCTTTTAATCTTGGTACCTCCCTGGACATAGAATCATTCTTAGAACAAGTGTAAATGACTGACTACATTGCAACTAACATTGTTATTATGGCAATCCTGAAATGTTCTGAAATGCATTTTGACCTATCCTGCCCTAACGTGTACCCTTCTGGTTATTCACTGGTGGTTGTAATGGTGCAGATGAGAGCGGCACTGGGTGGTAGGCACCACCCATGTAACTACCACACTGACAGGATGCATCTCTCACCTCTACTATTACCAGCCCCCGTGAATGTGCCCTTATAAAAGATGTTTATAAAGATAAAGGAAAAAAATGTTCTTGTTTTTAAAACCTGCTCTTTTTAATTTTGCATTGCTTTTTGTTACATTTTAATGCTTCTTGTGTGTATGCAGATGGTGAGTTATCTCCTATTACATTGTACAAGTCATAGTCCTGTATAGATAAAAAGCTTTAGCCACTGTTTCTGTGCACGTCCACCTCAGAAATAAAGTATACACCCCCTACTCAACTGAAGCTTTTTTTTCTCTAGTTTAATGTATGTCGGGGACTTGATATAGCAGCTCAGCTATGATTTATTACGCCAAGCAAGTTCATTTTTATTAAATTGAAATGAGCCCTGCAGAAACAGTTAAGAGCTTTTTATTAGCTGGGAAGTGACTTTTACAATGTCTATCTCGTAGTGTTTCCCCTTAGTGTGCTTTATATCCCCCTCCATATGCTTTACACAGTGTTTTTGGGTAGAGTCCCAACTATGCCTGTTCAGACACCCCTCTTCACATGTCATGGGGGCAGCAGGGCTTGACACCCTTTTTGTGAATTGTTCAGACTATAACATAAGATATTCTGTATACAATGTCAGATATTGAATTTATAAGTTTTTTTTTTTATTATTATTTTCCTGTTAATTTGAGTCGATGCTCAGCATGAGGGGTACATTTAGAGCACCAAGTATCTTCCAGTACTAATATCTTAAGTATAGGCTATTAATGTTCGGTCGGCTCCTGACAATTGGGGTTGCGGTATTCATAGGCCTTAACTGTTCATCCACGGCCTGCAGATGGTCTGTCAATGTGGCCCCATTCAATAGATTTTTTGTTCTGTTCCTCATCCGGGTTGGCAGGGGGCAGATGTTCTATCCCCAGTTCCCTTTAACAGCATCCTCTTTATGGAGAGGGACAATAGATGTTAATGCATTTAACTTTTAAGCATCGTTTTTTTTTTTTTTAGTGGATAAAATATGGCAGCATGTGAGTCCCACATTTAGAAAACAAATGGATCCTAGAGACGTCATGTTGAACATGAGTCTACCATATATTGCTTGACAGATCAAGGGCTACGACCATAGGTTTAAAGGGGTTGTCCAACCTCAGTAAAAAAAATTGTGATGGGCCGGATTTTATTTATTTATTTTTTAAAAACACACTTTAAAAGCCCCACTGCTCCTGTTCCAGCAGCTAAAAAGGTTTGGACTACTTGACTAGTTGTCTGGCCTCAGTTTCTTGTATGGATTCTGCTGGTTTAGTGTACCAGCAGAAGCAACAATCATGAACAGAAGGAGACTCGAAGGTTAACCAATAAGCTAGGCATTGCAGAGAATCTGGTTTGTCCTTTAAAGGGAACCTGTCATCTTCGAAACACCCCCTGAACTAGAGTAAGCGGTGTATAGTGTAAGTGGTGCTGAATCCGTTTATGTAATTTTTATCTTCATACTCACTTCCATTCTGACGCTGTGCTCCCACAAACCTGCAGTAAAATGCACTCAGTGGACTCCAGTGCTCACTCACATAATGGAGAGGACTCAAAGAAGAGTCCAGTGAGTGCATTTTACTGCCGGTTTGTGGGAGCACAACGTCAGAATGGAAGTGAGTATGAAGATAAAACTTACATATTCGGATTCAGCTTCACTTACACTATACACCTCTTACTCTAGTTCAGGGGGTGTTTCGGTGATGACAGGTTCCCTTTAAGTATGTTGTCTGAAAGTGAGTCAATCAAGTAATAATATAAGTAGCTTTGGGGCTGGAGAATAAAAGGGGTAGTCCGCAGGATAGACCTTTATTGCCTGATAGAGGTAAGTCCTACCTATGGCTCAATCTCCAGATTTGAGTTCCCCCATAGAGATGAGCGAGCATGCTCGGGAGCAATTTTCGCGTAATAGCGTACGCATCTTCTAATCTGTACGCTAATGCGTACGCATCTTGTAATTTGTACGCATTAGCGTTCAAATTTATAAGATGCGTACGCATTAGCGTACATATTAGAAGATGCGTACGCTGTTACGCGGAAATTGCTCCTGAGCATGCTTGGCCGAGAAAGCTCGCTCATCTCTATTCCCCCAACCCCTGTCTTGCCTTATGCTGTTTGCTCAAGTATAAGTGCATCTCAAAGAATTAGAATATCTTCAAAAAGTTTTTGTTTGTTTTTTCAGTTCAAAAAGCGAAACACATATATTATATAGAGTCATTACAAACAGAGTGAACTTTTTCAAGTGTTTATTTCTGTTAATGTTGATGATTATTGCTTACAGCCAAGGAAAACCCAAAAGTCATTATCTCAGAAAATTAGAATATTATATTAGACCAACTGTATTTTTTTTTTTAACACAGAAATGTTGGCCAACTGAACCAGACTAAGGGACCTTTTTAAAGGCTTAGGAAGCCTTTGCAGGTGTTTTGGGTTAATTATTCTAATTTTCTGAGATAATGAATTTTGGGTTTTCCTTGGCTGTAAGCCATAATCATCAACATTAACATAAAGAAACGCTTGAAAAGGTTCACTCTGTTTGTAATGACTCTATGTAATATACGTGTTTCACTTTTTGAACTGAATTACTAAAAAAACACAACTTTTTGATGATATTCTAATTTATTGAGATGCACTTGTATATTTTCAATCTGCATGTAAGTGAATGGAGAGAGCCTTGCCTGAACAAACAAGGCAGGATGGATCCCTGTTCTGGAGATGGATGCATGTCACACTTCTGGGCCTGAACCTATCTCCAGAACTGGGTTACCCTGTGCCGAGGCCAAGCATGTGTGTCTCTCCTTTCACTTGGTAAGTTCTGAGTGTAATCAAGCAAGCAGCACCATGTATGTTGAGGGAACCCCATTAGAGACACAGGTTTGTGTCCCACAGATGGGACCCAGGTCTATAAAGATTTAATGGAACATCCTGTGGCTATGCCTTAAATGTCTAAGATGGGACTAAGCCCTTTGAGGGCAATTTCACGTCAGTGTATTCAGTGACAACAGTATTTCCCGGACTGAACACTGCTCCTGCGTCACAAACTGACATTATAATGATTTCTAATGTTGTGTGTTCCTGCTCGACCTCAGCTGTACTGAACCGTACACACATAATGCCGTCAGTACCATTTAGTATAGCCGAGGTTGAGCAGGAACACACAGCGTTACAAATTATTATAATACTGTGAGTTTTTGTTACAAAAGCAGTGTTAAATCGGGGGAAAATATTGCCGTCACATGGAGCATATTTCCTGCACTAAAAAAAAATGTGTGAAATTGCCTTCAAAGGATTATTTCCGTCTTAGACATGGCATAGCCACAGGATGTGGATGAAGATTTGTTCTGGAGTCAGTTGTCCATTTTCATCTCCTATGGTATGACTTATATCCCTTGTGTACATTCAGTTATTTTCTTCGTTATGCAGACACTAGAACACTAGAGGTTGGTCATTTTCATGAAGGACAAGTAAAGGTGTGCTGGTACGCTGATTTGAGGCAAATTGAGGCAGAGTACGGCCTAATTAATTTTATTTCCATCCCCCCATTATACTTACTTCTTGGTTTACTCTATGGGAGTCGCTGAGCTATTTCTGCCTCCACAGAAAGTCATTGTTAGAAGCCATAAATATCCGTGCTCTTATAAATACTTGACGACTATGCTGGCACCACCGCTCCAAATGTTTATGGGAGACCTTGTTCGGCATGTACACTATAAGCCAGGGATATAAGAGTGTTTTACAACTATCTAACTGTATTGAACAGCTTTGAAATGCTGTCCTAGCACTGCTAATGAGTATTTTACTGTTCCATTAAATCACAAATCACCCCCCGCCCCCCCCAAAAAAAAAATTAAAAAAATTCAGCTTGTTCTCAAGAGACAGTATTAAAAGCCCACTGACAGGCAATTATTGGGACGGAACCGAACATACCCAGTAATTGCCTGATCGTGAGTGGAGGTGGGAGCGTCATATAGATCACACGTGCCCATACAGATTCTTACACAGGACAGTGTGCTACTGGCAAATGATTTTCTGGGCCACATGAATGATGCGATCATCAGATAAATAAGTGTGTTCTCATTCATCATGTGAACAGCAGCACATTTACATGAGAAAATTGTCAGGAAAAAGTGTTTGTGCTAAAGATCATTCCTGATAGTTACCCCAATCCACTGCCTTTATTCTCTCCCATTCGCTGCTATGGGAGTTGTAAGACTAGCAGAAGTTCCATACTGGGGAAAGGAGAGTTCACCACACATGGACATCCACTTGTCCATTCATCACTGTAGGACTGCTGGAAATTGCTGAGCCAGAGCTCTGCTGTTTTCGGAACACCCTTAGCGATGAATATTGGGTGTCCCTGCTTTTGTGTGGTGCTCTCCTTCACTTCGAGGGAGCCGTCGTGCAGACAGGAGCAGGTCCCAGATGTGGGACCCGCATCTATCTTAGCGATATGCCATCAATGTCTGAGATAGGAATACCCCTTTAAGTAGATGCCAAAAATGGATGCTATACAGTGGAATCCATTAGAACGTCCAATTAAAAGGAAAAAAGTATACATTTAAACATATAGGACATTTATTAAGACCCAGGGTTTTCCATGCTTTTAAAGGGAGTCTGTCACCTCCTAGGCCCCTATAAAGTACTAAAACAGCCCCATAGCACATGTTAGAATAAAAGCAATGTTACCTTTGGAGCTGTAGAAGTGTCAAAAACGTAGTTTAATTGATATGCAAATGAACCATCGGAAGTGCCCGGAGGCGGCGTTTACTGCCTTGGAGTCCGGGCTCCTGTCCTTTTTTTAAATATATTCCCTGCCCCAGCAACTGCCTCCGCCCGCCCTGCACCTCATACGGGTCCTCCTTCTCAGCCGGCGAGATCCTGCGCCTGCGCAGTCTCGGGCCGGGGCATGCGCACTGCGATGCCCATTTTGGGCATGGCATCGCCGAAGTCAGTGCGCGAGATGCAGGGCGGGCTTCATATATGTACCTCGCACACTGACTATTCATTCTAACATGTGCTATGGGGCTGTTTTAGTACTTTATAGGGGCCTAGGAGGTGACAGGCTCCCTTTAAGTCTCTGTGCTGTCGAAAGAAGCGCCAAAGTTAAATGGAGGTGCAGGCCTCTGCATAAGTTTGGCACTTGCTCTGGCAGGCCGTGCAAAAAGACTGTTCCCTCACTTTTCCACGCCAAAAACCAGCACGGAAAATGTTAAATGAGCCGGGTGTGCTGGCCTGCCTGCTTCCTGCCCACACCGTGACCCCCCCTTACTTGCCTTTTTTTTTAAAAAAAATAGCGAGAGGTGGGAAGTTAAAGATTTTGCCTAAAAAATGGCATGTGAGAAAATCTGCGACTTTAATACGCCACTATTGTGGCGTATATCAGTTAATGTGCCCCATAGAGTATTTTTTTCCCTAAGGATGGATGGTAAGACGATGTCATATCATAACTTCCACTATGATGTAGACCGACATTTTTTTCCTGGCTTCTAGTGGCTTGTCCCTTTGAATACTACATTAGTGCTTTTGCCTGTATAGTATTTATATTTCAGTAGACAATGTAAATCTTTTAGAGGAGTTTTCTGTGCTGTAGATGCCAGAGAACACGTGCCTTATGTAAATGTCTCAGCGTCCTTCCTTTCCATAAAGTAAATATCTTCATAGTCTACTTAGCAGAATAAGGGAAACTGAACGCCTGTAGGGAGTTAGTCAGTGGCTATAAACTAGTAATGGCTACATAATTATCATAAAATTACTAAAACGGTCCTTTTAGGGGGCAGCAAATGATGGAGGGGGAGGTATGAGCTAAACAATTTGTACGTTTTTATAAGTTGCCATTATTTTGGAGAGAGCAGCAGAGTAAACGGAAGTCTGCCTTCGCTTGCCTACATACTGATAGCCTTTATTGTATACACTTGTCCTGAACAAGTCTAGGCAGGATAAGTAACCTTTTTTTTTTTTTTTAAATAGGGTTGCCAACCAAAACTATAAATCTCCAAAATACAGTCAATCTGAATCTAAAGTTTTGTTGCAGAAGCCACTACATATTACATTAGTGCTGATTTTGTGGGACCATCCAGACATCTAATGTGTAAGGGGTTTACTCACTTAGCCTTAGTGTTAGATGTTGTAGGGGGGGGGGATTTGAATTTTAGCATACCCGATTATTATTTTTTGGGGGGAATAAACCACCATATGTTTTTAACAGCAGCTTATTCCCCTCTCCTCTTTCAGAATGCAAGTATGGTAAGCCGCTCTGAGCATACTGCTTTATAGGGCGGAGGGAGCAATAGGTGTCGGCGAGACAAGCATTCAACTGCTGTCTAGAGCGTATGACAGCTTAACCAGTATGGCTGCCCTTCCTTCCTGCAGCATTAAGAAATACCAGTATCTCTGATTAGATCAATCTAGAATGTGATTTGATTTGTGCCCCTAGAACTCACCCGTAGACTAGGTGACTCTCAACCTCTTTCTAAAGATTTCATATTACTGTGTATGTACCATTCAGTAGCCCTGTATAGACGCCTCTTTATAATGTGATTGCAATCTTTTTAATTCTTTTTTGAAGCAGGCTCTGCAGAGAATGCCTCAGCACAGGGTGAGTATCACTCCAGTAGATTTAGATGTACTAACCATGTACGCTTGCTCAGTAATCCAAATGGAAGCGGGCTAGGGTTGTGCTGGTCCAGGTATGGAGCTGGGAGAGAGTGATGGGGGTTAGCGCAGCATTTATTAGCAGTTCCCTTGCTTTCTGGGTTATAAATAGTTGTGTGATAGGCCTTTAGTTTCTCCTATGAGAGTTGGCTGCTGCTTTCCAATGTCAGGAAAGGCATGTGTGAATTTCCGTATTTAGCCGTAGCATAATTAGACTAAATTTATTAAAACGGCAGGGCTTTGTAACTCATCTGAATGGGAACTGAGCTCTTTGCATTGATTGAAGCTCACAGATGTGATATACAAAGACTATAAATGCAGAGGCTCGCATACCTGTAGCGGTTTTATAATATGGGGACTCTAGGGTGTCCACTTTTATGTCCTGCACAGCTTGTGCCAGTAGAAAATGCCCCAACCTATGCCTAGCAAAAAGTTTAATAGTAAACCTTAAAGACCATGGACATCTTTAAACCCGTTTTTATTGCATATGCTTTTCCAATTAAACCAGATTTCAAATTAGTTTTCATTAAAAATTTCCTTCCACTTCCGCAGCTTGAATGTATGCACACTACTATGCAAACTGCTTGATTCTGTTCTGTGCTAAGTCTGTCAGACGAGCTCGCTGATGGCTCGTTCTGCAGCCTCCTCACCTCTTCTGAAGCTAAACTAAGGCTTGGTACACATCTGTTTGATGCTCTGTTCGATTTCACGGACACCATTATAGTCCATTGGTAGCAATTAGTTTTGAGCGAATCGAAGCATCCGAAGTGGAATTCGATTAGAAGTTTAGGAAAAATTCAGTTTGCCACGAATCCGAATTTCCACGCGCTTTGTGGTAATTAATCAATTTTTCCTAAAATGGTGGCTGATAATAAAAATAAATGATACTCCCCTCATCCACTTGATTGCAGAGAGGCTGTCTGCTCCTGTCTTAATTGAAGAAAACCCGCCAAAGGACCTGCTGCGAGCATGAAGACATGATCACATGGTGGCGCCTTCACGCTCGCCTCAGGTCCTTGGAAGGTTTTCTTCAATCAAGACTGGAACGGACGGCATCTCCACCACAGTCAAGTGGATGAGGGGAGTATCATTTTTATTTTTTCTATTTTTTTTTTTTTTTTTTAACCCCCTGAGGACATTAGTCTCAGATGCCACTATCAACGTTGAACGCAACATCTGAGGGGTTAAACGAACGGGGGGGGGGCGCGATCGCTGTTCCCCATCATTGTGCCCGCTCCATACAATGAAAAGCGATTTGTGATGAAGTAATTCATAACCAATCTAATTTATTGAAGCTGCCGAATTACAGTTTCCCAAACTTCGCTCATCTCTAGTAGCCGTCATACCATGGAAAAGAACGTCTAACGCAGATGTGAACGGAGCCTAAGCCTTATTAATGTGAATCAAATGTGATGAGAAGTGATGCATTAACAGATTCTCAGTTTCTGCCAACATTTTGGATCAATATAGTATGTGGTGCAGTGTGAGTGAATGTGTACCTACCTAAGCAGGCAGAACTGCTTATTACATTGCTGACTGCTTGAGAGCAGGACGGGTGGCATTGAGAGCAGGACGGGTGGCAGAAGCTGTAACCACAGGGCAGACCTGGTACACACTGCACTAAAAGAGTTGTCCCAATTTTCCTTCTGCGTTGGGGCTGTACAGACGTCCTCCATTAGGCACCTTACATTCTATTCATTAGCATGGGCACAGGGTGACACTGCATTACAGATACTGACCATAGACCATGCTGATTTGATATAATCACTGACTTTTGGGGGGTTGACTGCTGTCGAAGGACTCTTCTAGCCAGCTATAGCCACTGTTGGGTAGTTACTTAGTCCTGATGTAGCTCATGGCTTCTGAGAAGAACATGGAGTCTTCATTGTCCTGCACGCTTTCATTGTAAACCCCACTTGATGTCCTTAGTTCAAATCCAAACAAAGTTCTATCCTCCAGAGACGCTCCACCCGACTCCAGGTGAACTTTAGAACCAGATCGCCTACTTACATGCATCCAGTAGGCCAAATACCCCTCTGCATCCCATTGTAGTAATGATTTACATTTTCAATCATTTCCTTGCTTGTTGTCAACATTTGCCTAATGAAAGTGATGGGAACATAGTTTTGTTGAAAAAAAACCAAAAACCTGGTTTCACTGTATTAAAGGGGGTTAAATAGGTAAGCTTAATCTGGGGGTCAACTAATTACTGTAGACTTGAGGAGCCATCTAGAGCACTACAGGGGCCAGTTTAATATCTATATTTTTTGGGGTAGCCAAACAATCTGGCACCTAGGATCTGTCTTGCCAAGCCTCATTGTTTAAGAAAGTCGTCCAACTTTCTAAGATGCAGAGCTTCTCTCTTTTGCCAAGATCTCTGCTTGTAGTCAGTGAATGACAACATTGTTGACATTCAGGTACATGGAGATTACCGGTACGTGGAGGGTTTACGGTGTATTTCAGCTCTTGGCTCGGTTTCCAGGCAAACATTTGCTAAGCCTAGGTAGCTACAACTTTTTCTTAAAAAAAAAATAAAATAAATTTTATACACCGTGGGTGCATCTGCTTTTTATATACTCTTTTCTGTAGCAGTATGATCTGTACTGGACTTTAGGATAAGCGTCCTGATACAATGTGGCAGATCTAGCAGGTGCAAGGAGAGTTTTCAGCCTCTGGATGTAAAAAAGGATGTTTCCGTGAAATATTGAAAATTGTTATATGTATGAAATATCCTTATTCACACAAGGACCGAGGCACATGGCCATAAGGGGGTTGTCCAGGATTAGAAAACCTCTCTACTTTTACCCCAGAACCGTCACCGTTCTTGTATGTGGTGTTACAGCTCGGTTCCTGTAAGCTCGTACATGTCAGTTTTAGTAAATCTTATATTCTTAAGGAGGTTTTGTGGGTTATCGATATTGATGACCTATCCTTATCAGATTGGTGGTGGTCCAACACCCTGCGTCTTCACCAATCAGCTGTTCTCAGGGGCAGTTGGTGACGGAAGCGGACAGCTCCTTCCGCTGTGTAATGGCAGTGCTGCATTCAGATGGCTGTATGTTGTCCGCAAAAATGCGGATCCATTTTAGCTATAGCAGCACAAGGCAGGTTCG
Source organism: Rhinella marina (assembly GCA_900303285.1). Taxonomy (NCBI): domain Eukaryota; kingdom Metazoa; phylum Chordata; class Amphibia; order Anura; family Bufonidae; genus Rhinella; species Rhinella marina. The sequence continues at coordinate 420,890 of ONZH01023284.1, forward strand.
GGAAGATGCAATACACGCCAAACGCTCAGCACACCTAATAGTGCTGTAATATTAATTTTTACTTCCTGGGTAACCCCTTTAATGTAAAAACCGTCCTGGGGCATCTTTTTTAGGACACTGTTGTGCTGTTACTGTCAATCCTCCTAGAAATTTGTGAATACATTGACTGGGTGTAAACCAGCCGGGGCTGTGTCCCTGCACACTGGTGTGCTGTCCAGTCAGTGCTGACAGTGGCAGACTGAGAAAATCAGAACTATAGGGGGAATAACAGAGGAATGGGTAAGTGGTGGTGACTGGTCCTCTTTAAAGGGATTTTCCAATTTCATAATTTAAAAAATACACACAAACACACAAACAGCTGGGCCTGTCTAGGGGCAAGCCTACTTACCTGCCATCTGCCGCTCAGTTCCAGCTCTGTCCACTGCTGTCCTCACAGCACTTACGGTCCCTGCATGTAAACTTCTGGCATAAGCTGGGGTCGCATGCGCTGCTGCAACCAATGACTGGCGGCAGCAGTGACATGTCCCCAAGCGGTATGTCACTACTAGGTCACCCATCACCACTGCAGTCAGTCACTGGCTGCAGTGGTGATGGGTGACCTAGTCGATGCCAGGCGACAGTGGTGGACCCTGGAAGCATTGGCGAGCAGGTAGGTGTGCCGCTGAGTGGCGGTTAAAAACTGCCTAAAGTTGGACAACACTAGGCTGAGCTGCAATACTAGACACAGCCAATGGACAATACTGCCGCTCTTTCTGAGTGAGAAAGCAGACTTTCTTTTGGAAAAACCCCTTTGGCTCCATACATAAGCAACATACTTTGCTTAGGAGAAGCTTTCCTGATCTGACAGGGCAGCATTAAGTTTCATTTGCAGCTCATGTACTTGAGCCCTAAAACTGGACAACCCCTTTAAGCTTTCTGGAGGTTTAGATGGCATGTAAAATAGCTTAATATACACACTATAAATGATGCTAGACTATGCAGGTTATTTGAATCATCCAGAGTTCATGCTGGTGGCTCCTGGGGGATGAGCCATGCTTTGTTTGCTAGCATGGCAAGAAAGCTGTGTTTCCATACTTTTTTTTTTTTTTTTTTTAATCAAATTGGTTAACCCTTTGTTAAACCAATTTACAAATGTTATCTCCAATGCACAGTTTTAATGCCTTCTGTGTAGAAGTGTTTTCTTTTTATTATTATCCCGGTGATTTGTTTCACATTTTGATCCTCTGTAGCTTTTTGTTTGACATAATGCATCATGATCTACAACCGTGTTACGTATGCATGATGAAAACTGACACGAAAATGTGACCTCTGCTGCGCTTGTGTGGCGGCAAATGGTTTCATTTCCAAACGTCATGTTTCTGTTTTCAGCTGGGAAAACCCTCCAGATCTTTAACATTGAAATGAAAAGTAAAATGAAGGCTCACACCATGACAGATGATGTCACCTTTTGGAAGTGGATCTCGCTGAACACTGTGGCTCTAGTAACTGACAATGCCGTATATCATTGGAGCATGGAGGGGGAGTCGCAGCCAGTAAAGATGTTTGATCGCCACTCCAGCCTGGCAGGATGCCAGATCATTAACTACCGCACCGATGCAAAACAGAAGTGGCTGCTTCTCACCGGAATATCCGCCCAGGTAAGAGAGATGATATATATATGGATTATATATCTAGCTATAAAATATGATTAAAGGGGATGTCTCACCACAGGCAACCTTTTCTTTGAGATCTTCCTCCTGAGGTCCCCTGTGGATTTTGCTGATGTAATACACAGCCTGATTTTGGTAGCACAATAGTTTTGCTTACCAGCAGCTATTTGTTGCTCACTCATTTTGAACAGGGGCTCTTCTGAAGTCCATATTCCTTGGCAAGGTATAGGGCAGTGGCTGTCCTGATGGTTTGGTTGCTTTAGGCCTCATGCACATGGCCGTTGCTCGGCTGTCCCCAATGCACGGGCACTATCCGTGCAGCTGCTATGACAGAACCAGACTCATTGAACAGACCAATCCAGACCCGAATTTTTTTTTTTTTTTTGCGGTGCTGAGGCACAGAGGGGAACCCCACGGAAGGACTCTGTAGTGCTTCCGGATTGCGGACCCATTCAAGTGAACGGGTCCGCATCTGTGATGCGGTGAGTACACAGCCGGTGCCCGCATATTGCGGACCAACTGTTTGCAAGCTGCGACCAGCAAAGGCTGTGTGCATGAGGCCTTATGGCAATTGTTAATCATCCAAAACTGTAGACAGGTTTGTTTTAAAGGAACATTAATTAAACACCGAAAAGGCAGAATAAAAAATATCCCAGCACTTCCTCCCTTCATATTCTCTTTTCCTTTGATCCTATTTTGTCTCATATTAGAAGTACAACTGAGAAGTATATAAAGAAATTTGTCTTAAAGAGGACCTTTCACCACTCCTGACATGCCTGATTTAATAGCTTCATACATTCCCCATGTAACAACAATTCTGGAACATCTATTCTTATGTCTGTATGTTGTGCCATTCCTTTATTATTTGCACTAGAAATTATGAATGAATTGCTAGCAGTCTGCAGTAAGGGAACAGAGGGGAGGTGACCAGTTGGGGGGTGTGTCCCTGCACAGACTGACTCTAGCCAATCAGTGCTGCCATGTTCAGACTGTGCAGGTACACACCCCAAACTGGTCACCTCCCCTCTGTTCCCTTACTGAAGACAAATAGTAATTCATTCATAACTTCTAGTACAAATAATAAAGGAATGGCACAACATAGAGCGATAACAATAAATGCTCCAGAATTGTAATACACAGCCTACTGAGGAATGCATGTAGCTTCTAACACAGCCATGTCAGGAGCGGTGACAGGTCCTCTTTAAGAGCTTAGCAGTGTCTGGTAATAAGATAACTGACTGCTGTTCTCTTTCTGCAGTAGTTTACACCTACTTAAGCCCAACCCCCACACCCCCCTTTGGTCACCTCGTCCCTGAGAAAAATGGAATAAAAACTGATCAAAAAATTGTGTGCACCACAAAATGGTACCAAGAAAAACTACATCTTGACCTGCAGAAGAAAAAAAGTCCTTACATGGCCCTGTTAATGTGTCATGGCTAGCAGAATATGGGCATGAAAAAAAATGTTTTTTTAAACCTAATGAAACTAGTATAAAACAATTCTAAATTTGGGATTGTCATAATCATACTGACCCTCAGAATAAAATAATTGTTATTTTTAGCGCAGAGTGAATGCAGGAAATATAACCCCGCTACCACCACAACCACCCCCCCCTTTCAAAAAAAAAAGACAAAATAATTTTTTTCCCAGTTTTTCAATAAAAGGCACGGTAAAGTAAATAATGGCATTAAAAAAAATACTTGTCGCACAGAAAATATGCCCTCATATGGCTACTTGAATGGAAAGGTAAAAAAGTTGTGGCTCTTGGGCAGCAGGGAGGTAAAAAAACAAATTGTCCGGGTCTTGTAGAGGTTAAGGTCTCCTCAGTGGTTTATGTGAATCTAAAGTCTGTCTGAGTGAACACTTGAAAGCTAGTCTTTTCTATACTATAAGGTAATATTCTCCCTATGGTAAAACTCTGTATACCAATATACAGACGGCACAATATTAAGTGAAGTGTAAATCCACAACTGCCTTCTATGACTTCAGAGCAAATCTCTGCCGTTATTTCCACTGTTATCCCAATTCTGGCTATAAAATCTAGTTTGATTACTTACGTATCCGTGTGATCCTGTAAATCTCTTTTCAGCTTTGTGACATTTTATTATTTTTATGCCTTGACCTATTTTGAATTTGTTTTACATAGCAAAACCGTGTCGTTGGAGCAATGCAGCTGTACTCCGTGGACAGGAAAGTGTCTCAACCCATCGAGGGCCACGCAGCCAGCTTTGCCCAGTTCAAAATGGAAGGGAATGCGGAGGAGTCCACCTTGTTCTGCTTTGCAGTAAGAGGCCAGGCCGGAGGAAAGGTAAGGTGATCTATGTTACAGCAGTGAGCGTATCATCAATGTACATCCAAGTACAGTTCTTTTACTGGTTCAGGGTCGTACATCACTTTTCATAAAAAATAATGTAAGATGTTTTGCCTAACATCATATCAGCAGTCGTTCCAACTATCCCTATAAATATCAATTGTTGGCAAATATTTTTTTAGAAATTGGCCAACCCCTTTAAAGAGATTTCCAGGGTTTGGACATCCTCCGGATAGATCCGCAATGTCTGATTGATGGGGGTCAGACTCCTGGCAGCCCCGCTGATCAGGTGTTTGAAGAGGCTGCAGCGCCAAAACCCCTATCTAGGCCAATAACCTCACGTTCATTGGTCCCGTGGCCTGGGTGCAGCTCAGTCCCATTCAGGTGGATGGGGCTGAGTTGCAATACCAAACACAGCCACTAAACAAGGTACGGCGCTGTGCTTGATAAACTGTGAGGAGGCTGCAGCACTCACTGGAGCACCTCAGCCTCTTCAAACTTCTGGGAGTCAGATCCCCACCTAAGGATAGGCCATCAATATCAAAATCCCAGACAACCCCCTTAATCCTCAAAAACTCATTCTTTCTCCATATTTTGGAGACTTTTTGCTATTTTGTTATTCGTGCTCTTGCTTAGATAGCTTAATATTTCTTTGATTATAAAATGTAAGTTCCATATAGCAGGACCCCCGTGTCTGTACTCTGTCTTTATTCATTTCTTTTGCTTTGCAGTTGCATATCATTGAAGTTGGAACACCCCCCACTGGTAACCAGCCTTTCCCAAAGAAGGCAGTGGATGTTTTCTTCCCACCAGAAGCCCAGAATGACTTTCCTGTGGCCATGCAGGTATAATATGAGAGCACTCTGTAGTTAAATGTGCTGTTAGCTGTAGACAAGTCTTGGTCATTTATTGTCATGATAAATTTTGGGCAGATTTATCATTAAAGTACGCTAGGGAGGGGGCAGGGCCAGTGGCCCCACCACATTTAGCATATTTTACTCCAGACGCTGGCATAGATTTCATTTCAGATGCATGGACTGCTGGATGCTGGGCCTATTTTATATGGCTCATCATAAATTGGGCGCAGCATCCGGCAGCACGCCTGGTTATCATAGACCGGCATACCTAGTCAGCCTATGATAAATCTAGCCCCATGTCTACGAGCAGTGACCAATTATGCACTAGTAACTCTACTAGTTAGCAAAACCCATAGATGTGTATGTACAGCATGTTGTGTTAAGTCTGTAAATGGACCTGTTGCCATTCCCAGCTTATCTGTTCTAGTAACTACTTTACCTGCACTCCCCATGTATTAACTATTCAGGAGCATGTTTTTCTTATACCTCTGCATTGTGCCTTTCCTCTATTATAAAATTATGAATAAATTTTCTTGTGGTTGTGGCCATCCTCTTGTCAAAGGGTTGTGCCCCTGCACAGTCTGCTTCTGGTAGCACGTATTGACCAGTGTCAGACTGCTCAGGGACACACCCCAACATCCAGTAAGGCCTTATGCACACAAACCTATTTTTCCGCATTCGATTTGCATTTTTTCGCCGATCAGGTGCCGACCCATTTACTTCAGTGGGGTTGCAACAGATGCAGACTGCACACCATGTGCTGTCCGCGTCTGTATGTCCATTCTGCGGCCCTGCAAAAAAATAGAACCTGTCCTATTCTTATATGTTTTACAGACAAGGATAGGACTGTTCTATAGAGACCAGGACGTTCCCGTTCTATAAGAAGCAGAATGCACACGGCTGGTATTCGTGTTTTGTGGATCTACAAATTTGCAGACCGCATGAGCCCTTATAAGAATAGATGCTCCAAAATTGTCAATTTACAGGGAATACACTTATTTGCTAAAAATACACGTCAGACACAGGTCCTCCTTAATAGTTCATTGTATGAAATCTTTACTATAACACTGTAATCTTGTCACCAGCATCTAATACTACTACTTTTATTCTCCCTGTAGATTAGTGAAAAACATGATGTTGTCTTCTTAATTACCAAGTATGGCTACATTCACCTCTATGATCTTGAAACCGGCACCTGCATTTATATGAACAGGATTAGCGGAGAGACCATATTTGTCACCGCACCACATGAAGCCACCGCTGGAATTATTGGAGTCAACAGGAAGGGCCAGGTAAATTTGGATACCTGCATCTTGTCTGTCCTTGTTCCTGTGTGGTTCGGTGTAAGGCACAGGGCCATTTTCCCTGGATTAAAAAAATAAAGCTCAGGTATCCTCCATCACTTGGCTATTACCTCATGCACTGTAGATGTGTTATTAGACCACTAGAGATGAACCATCTCTAAATGATGGTACAAGTTGGCTCATACATTTGTTTTTTTTTTGTCTCTTTTCCTCTCAGGTTCTGTCTGTCTGTGTAGAAGAAGAAAATATTATCCCATACATCACAAATGTCCTGCAGAACCCCGATCTAGCCCTGCGCATGGCTGTCCGCAACAATCTTGCCGGAGCAGAGGAACTGTTTGCTCGTAAATTTAATACTCTCTTTGCCCAGGGAAACTATTCAGAGGCAGCAAAGGTGGCTGCAAATGCACCAAAGGTTAGCAGCTATTCGGTATTAAATCTTTTGTAGGCCGTAGTCCTGTGGATGACATCACACTCTGCTTCCCTCAGAAGGGCTATTCATTAGTCAGTGGGCTGACCAAGTGCAGCCAACAGGGCGCCGAAGAGCCCTTGAAAGATATTCCATAACTGTAAAGGCCCTTTAATGCAAGTTACTTTTCCCTAAAATTGAGTGAGCGTCTTGCCTTTTTGTTTTAGTAATGGGTGTTGTTTATGGTATTGAATGCCTTAAAAATGGACAGCAGCAGAGTAGACTGAATGTAAAGTTCAGGCAGGAAAAAGTGCCCTTTGTTTGGACCTTCTGGTAATATAATTGATTTAAATTTGCCATCTACAGTCATTTTAGGTTTTTCTGTGTTTGACAGTTTATCTGTTTTTACTTTAGGGTATTCTTCGTACTCCAGAGACAATAAGACGCTTTCAAAGCGTTCCTGCACAGCCTGGCCAGACCTCGCCACTGCTACAGTATTTCGGCATTCTCTTGGACCAAGGTCAGCTGAATAAATATGAGTCTCTGGAATTATGTAGACCTGTCCTGCAGCAGGGTCGCAAGCAGCTCCTTGAGAAGTGGCTGAAGGAAGACAAGGTTTGTCTCTAAGCATGTGATATCTTGGCCATAGTTTGGTATGTTGAAATGGTAGTAGGGGAGCATTTTATTACACATTATATACTGGGTATACAATACTTGTATTAAGAAGAACTTCCTCTTAAGTATGTGGTTCAGTGTTATAACTTAGTTTTTTATATATATTTTTTTCTTTTTATCAGCTGGAGTGCTCAGAGGAGCTGGGAGATCTTGTGAAGTCTGTGGACCCTACATTGGCATTGAGTGTTTACCTGAGGGCTAATGTTCCTAACAAGGTTATTCAGTGTTTCGCAGAAACCGGGCAGGTTCAGAAAATTGTCCTGTACGCTAAAAAGGTATGACGGTTGCTATATTTTATTATTTTTTATATTTATTTTAATTTTATTTACTTTTATTTATTTTACAAATGAGTAGATTTTGTGTGAATTTGCCCTGTTTGTATGCTGCAGGTTGGATACACCCCTGACTGGATTTTCCTGCTGAGAAATGTCATGAGAATTAACCCAGATCAAGGCCAGCAATTTGCTCAAATGTTGGTGCAGGACGAGGAGCCACTTGCTGATATCACACAGGTAAATGCTGAAAATATCTGACCAATAATTCTGGGTATAAAATAGTTTTTTTTTTTTTTTTTTTTTTTTTTTTGTTTATTGCCTTTAAGGGGTTTTACATTAGAACAATACTGATGATGTGTCTTCCAGATAGGGCAATCATCTGAACGTTCTGACGTCCAGAACCCTCGCCGATTTGCTGTTTGAAGAGGCCAGTGAGCACTGTGGCTTCTGACTAAGCCAGTGACATCACATTCAGTGGTTGCATGGCCTATATGCAGCTCAACCCCATTCAAACAAATGGGCCTGGGCTGCAGTACAAAGCATGGTGAGCTGTGAAAAGACTCACTGTTCAGCCCCTCTGATCAGGTATTGATGATCTATCCTGGGGATCGGTCATCAGTATTGTACTCCTGGAAAGCCCTGTGAGGTTGGACTACAAAATAGTACCAATAACTTAGTTTTTTTTGTTAAGTAATTAAAATTCGAAAAATAATGAAAAACTTTTACATTCATTAAGTGTACTGTGTGATATTAATAGAATATGTTCTTTTCACAGATTGTGGATGTGTTTATGGAATACAATCTAATCCAGCAGTGTACAGCTTTTCTGCTGGATGCTCTGAAGAACAACCGTCCCAGCGAGGGCCCCTTGCAAACACGCTTGCTTGAGATGAACCTAATGCATGCTCCACAGGTCGTCTGCCCTAACAGTTAAAATATATGGTCTCAGTTGTAAGCTGACATCTGTGCTAATCTGTGTGTTTCCATGTAGGTGGCAGATGCTATCTTGGGCAACCAGATGTTCACACACTATGATCGTGCCCACATTGCCCAGCTTTGTGAAAAAGCAGGTCTACTGCAAAGAGCTCTAGAACACTTCACAGATCTGTATGACATCAAGCGTGCAGTTGTCCACACTCATCTTCTCAATCCAGAGGTAAGACGTTCATGCTCTTTTGTAGGAGCTAAGACTGTATAAATTGGAATTCTGAATATTAAGAAGGTTTTCCAGGCTTTCGTAGTGTGTTTATTGAGCACATTTATTAAAGAGGTTGGCCAATATCTATTACTAGCTGTACATGTGCTAGGAATAGCTCATGCAGCTAGTAATAGGCATTATTAAATGGCTTCTGTCAGCAGATTTGTACCTATGAAACTGGTTGACCTTGACATCTGTGTTGTTCCCATGTACATATGTGTCCACATTGCTGAGAAAAAGGAAGCTTTAATATATACAAATGAGCCTCTAGGAGCAACAGGGGCGTTACCATTAGGCATATTCAACCATTGTTCATGCCAGTGGTTTAATAATGCCTTTTACTGGTTGCATGCTCGTGCTGTACCTAACACGCATACAGCTCGTAATAAAATGCAGAGGGCTTTCCAATTCTGTGTTGGTATATTTTTTTTTCAATGCCCTTCTTTACTGCAGTGTCTCCAGAACTGAGAGGGACATTTATCAAAACTGGTGCAAACTAAAACAGGCATCACATTCCACCTTTCATTTTTCAGAGCTCCATTGGAAAATGAAAGGTGGAACATGATTAGCTACCATGGGCAACTAATCCAGTTTTCCTTTGCACCAGTTTTGATAAATCTTCCACAGTGCTGTATTAAGTCTGTATATACCTCTCCGTCCAGTCCTTCCCAGACTATATAGTGTTTGGAGCCCCTTTATGTTGTACAGGGGAGGTGTCCCCGCTGCAGTTATCTCACAGACTTGTCAGTATATACGTTGTATTCCTTTTGTAGTAGAATATATTGAAAACTAACAATGTCTGTAACACGTTCTCTCCCTGTTTCTTTTTGCAGTGGCTTGTTAATTACTTTGGCTCTCTGTCCGTTGAAGACTCTCTTGAGTGCTTGCGTGCAATGCTTTCGGCAAACATCCGGCAAAACCTGCAGATATGTGTACAAGTGGCCTCCAAGTACCATGAGCAGCTTTCCACCCAGTCTCTGATTGAACTTTTTGAATCGTTCAAGAGTTTTGAAGGTGCGTTGGGAGAGAAGAAAAATAAACTTAGAGCGGGCATTGAATTAAAAATTGAAATGTCCTACATATAAAGGAGGGGGAGGGGCTCATTTTTTGTGGTTCTTGAGAACATTTAACTCATTGTTCATGATGTACATTAGGTTTTCTTTTAAGCACTGTTTTTAGTAATAGCTCAATTATCTTGGCTGGATAGTTAGAAAGTGTACATTTGTAGGGTAAGATCTCCTGCAGACATATCGATCTATTGAAAATGCGCGACCTCCACTTTTTCATAACATCCCAAAATGACTAAGGGTAAAATAATGACTGTACGTTAATAAATCTTACTGTCACCATGGAAATGCAGTCCAAGCTTCAGGCCCTGATGTCATAGAGCTGGAGGAGCTGAGCAGATTGCTATATTTTATTCATTTACATCACTGCTCTTTCTGGGCTTAGGAGTCCAGTAGGCAGTCTTAGTGATTGACAGCTATCTCTGTATGCACAGTCGTTGAGGGAAGGCTGTCAGTCACTGATTAGGACCACCCATTGGACTCCTAAGCCCAGAGAGATCAGAGATTTGTATGAATAAAATGCTTTTTTTTTTTTATATTTTATGATAAAAAAAGAAACTATACATCAGTCTGCTTATCACCTCCTGCTCTATAACAACCGGCCTGCAGATCTTTCGTGGTCCATTTGGAATGGTTTGGGGAAGTGGGACACGCGCTAGCTTGCCAATTATGGCAAGTCTATGGGATTTTGGCAAAAAGCAATTCTGTTTAAATGTGCATAGAACAGTCTTGTATATACTGAATGTCCGAAAGGCCTGTTCTCCGGGACGTACTGTGCAGGGCTGAATGGGGCACATGTTGTGCTCATTTCCGTTAACTTTATTGGTACAAACCCAAAGAAACCTTTTATTGAATAATTTATTTTATCTGAGATAAAGTAGTGTGTCTTTAACCTCGTTTCTGTAGGGCTATTTTATTTCCTGGGCTCCATTGTTAACTTCAGCCAAGATCCTGACGTTCACTTCAAGTACATTCAGGCAGCCTGCAAAACTGGTCAGATAAAAGAAGTTGAGAGAATTTGCCGAGAGAGTAACTGTTATGATCCAGAGCGGGTGAAAAACTTCCTCAAGGTAATTGTGATTGAATAGATGATCAAGTAACGTGCCACTCGATGTTCTGTGAGAAATGTGCTTTTATCACTAGTATCTCGCTATAATTAAATGATAATTACTTAGTTTACACTCTGTAGCAACCTAAAATATTCATCAAACACACACCTCCTTTCAAAATATTGCTGAGGTTAGGGCTCCTTAAAAAAATTGCCATGTAAATGTAGCAAGTTTTTTTTTTTTCCCCCCCACTTTCTTCTTTCGGAGACCGAGCAGGACTATCCGTCTCGTAATACATAGGGGATGTGAGCATCCCAAGCATGGACCATGGCTGGTCTGTGCTGCTAATTAGAAGCAGACTCTGATATTCAATATATTTAGAAAAGCGTTCATTGTGCACGCTCCTGCACTATAATCGGGTCTCTATAGAATTAAAGGTACACTGTAATTCACCATGATTTGGAGATAGAAAGCATTTACAGAACCCCACAATAACCTCTCACATTGTGACATGTCAGAGAGGATTTAGAGGTGAACGTTCCATTTAGGGGTGCATTCACATGACCGTTCGCAAAACGTGGATCTGCAAAATAGAATACGGATGACATCCATGTTGTGTCCGTTTTTTTTTGTTTTTTGTTTTTTTTTGTTCCATCTATTTTGCCTGACTGTAGAACGGACATGCGGATGTGGACAGCTTATGGTGTGCTGTCCGTTTTTTTTTTTTTTTTTTTTGCAGAACCATTGAAATGAATGGGTCTGCATCATATCTGCAAAAAATACGGATCGGATGCAGACCAATACGGTCGTGTGAATGGGGCCTAAAGTTGAGGCAGATGCATAAACTTTGCAGCCAACTGGCCATGTTGCTTTGGCCTGCAGAGGTGAAGCTATAGATGCCAGATTGCAGGTTCTGGAGCTTTTTTCCATTGCCTGTTACACATTCTACACGTAGTCACCTTTCTTACATTTACTGAATGCTTGAATTGTCATGACAAGTTTTAGACTTAGTACCCCATATAGACCCATGTTAATGTATTTCAAGCTTTTCCTGATGGAAGTTATTATTTTTTGTGCTTTTCCTTTTGTCTATGGAATGAGCAGGACTTGTACAAGGTAAATCTCATACGGGTCTCCCCACTGTACTTCTTTTGGTGTAATTGTGTACGTAGGATTGTCATGTGGATAAAGGGACATTTTAAGGTTTCCTTTGTTCTGTTGGATGGAAATTAATTTTATTATAGAGTGCTGTGTGACTTTTGCAGAAACTTAGTGATATAGCTCTGCAACCAATATGAGTGAAATCTGTCCGCAGTACAGTTCTAGCTGATATTAATGACAATGGCATGCGTGTCAGAAACCTTTATCTATATTGTACAGATCAGTGTTACCATAACATTTGATATACTGATGCTTGGGTAGTTAGTGATTGCTGAATTGTATGGTTTTACATGTTTCCCGTTTTATGCATCGTTGCAGGAAGCTAAACTTACAGACCAGCTGCCACTCATAATTGTATGTGACCGCTTTGACTTTGTCCATGATCTTGTCCTGTATCTGTACAGAAACAATCTGCAGAAGTATATTGAGATTTATGTCCAGAAGGTAAGTCTGTGAAATGTTTTATCTCAATGAAATTTACATAAGTTTCGGGTTATTGCTGTAATTGTCTTAACAAGCTTCAGCATATATTGTCCAATTGTAGGCTGCCTTTTAAAGGTGGCCATATACATAAGACTAAAGTCGTCCAGAACAGTAGATTTCAGCAGACTCTTGTCTGTCGAAAATGTAATCTGCCATGCTGGAAAACTTTGGCTGTTCATTGGCTGAAACTGCATGTTGATGGCATAATTGGCTGAATTCAGCCGATGACTTGCCATTATGCTCAAGCACCATGGAGTCTCTTTTTATTAAAGGGGTTATCCCACGAATAATGTAAAAAATGAAAATCAGACATCATATAGTACATGACAACCTCTTTCTAACAAAGCAAGAACCAGCCCTGTATCTCACATGGATCCAGAGATCTCCCCATTCATTGCTCTGCTAGATTTATATCAAGCTGACAGCTTAAGGGGAGGGTCTTTTCTGCTGCTGCTTTGGGGGCGTGTCTAATCTCTCCCTATCACAGCTCAGGAGGCGTGTCTCAGCTCTCCCTATCACAGCTCAGGAGGCGTGTCTCAGCTCTCCCTATCACAGCTCAGGAGGTAGTTGAAAGATGAAACTGAGCATGTGAGGCCTTCTCAGTGAGCAGGTCAAAGAAATAAGAAATTAAGTGGCACTATAAAGATACATTTTACTGAATAAATCAGTGGCTATACAGAATTTTTAATTACATGCAATTACAAAAGTATTCAGATTCAGGTGCTGGTTTGAAAACTAGAATATTTTTCGTGGGACAACCCCTTTAAAGACTGATTCTCTGGTCGGGCAGTTTAGTTGGTCAGATCTGTCGTATGAACGATCCCATGGGCAACTGATCGGCCTCGATGCGGCCGATAATTATGGCCAACTTTAGGGATATTTAGAGAGAACTCTCTCCCAGTATAAGGTAATAGTACTTAAATAATACTTTAGCTAAGCAGTTAGTTGCTTTAGTAGAATTTGTGAAATTGCCTTCCTATCTGTTATATTTTGGAATGGAATAGTCTTCTTCCTTCCTCCTAAACGAGTAGCCTCATGAAGACAGCCTCTCTCCTCCTGCTTTAAGGACATATGAACTTAATAGCAGGGGGTCCTCTGCTTGAGAGCCATTCTGTAGACTGGAGAGGCGATATATTACATAAATGGCAATTCATTTGAATGGTGGGCTTGTAATGCTACATTCAAGGCATATGTCTGGTCAGACTTGGTGTGGCCTGAAAAAACAGCTGATCGCCAGGGATAAGAGAAACTAGACATGCAGACTGTTTTTTTTTTTTTTCTTTTTTAAAAAAAATGATGTATTTTTTTATTTTTCAATTTTCATGCGCTGCACTGTGCACTTTTGGGATTAAGACTTACTATATATTTTTCTCTCTCTCAAGGTTAACCCTAGCCGATTGCCTGTGGTCATTGGTGGCCTGCTTGACGTAGATTGCTCTGAGGATGTGATCAAGAACCTCATCCTTGTAGTGAGGGGACAATTCTCCACTGATGAACTTGTTGCTGAAGTTGAAAAAAGAAACCGGTAGGTGCCTCACATTCCCTTAGTGTATGATTGTCCTCTTACAGGGAGCTTTTATTGGATGACTTACCCAATTACACTATATCATCTAAATTCGCTTGGGTATTTTATTTTTCTTTATAGGTTGAAGTTACTGCTGCCATGGTTGGAGTCTAGGATCCATGAGGGCTGTGAGGAGCCAGCAACCCACAATGCTCTGGCAAAGATTTACATCGACAGTAATAACAACCCAGAACGCTTCCTTCGTGAAAACCCCTACTATGACAGCAGGGTTGTTGGAAAGTATTGTGAAAAGAGAGATCCCCATCTGGCTTGTGTCGCATACGAGAGAGGACAGTGTGATTTGGAGCTTATCAATGTATGTGCTTCTTCTGTATGCCTTGTGCAAATTTTGGTTGACCTATTGAAATGTGTAAGGGTTTTTGTGTGAACACTCCTCATTGGGTTGGGGGGTCCCAACGCTCGGATTACTTTTGTGCACTTCTTAATATGAAAAGAAAAACTAATGAAAGTATAAATTTTGTTTTGTGTTTCTTTTCAGGTTTGCAATGAAAACTCACTCTTTAAAAGCCTGTCAAGATATCTGGTACGCCGTAAAGACCCTGAACTGTGGGCCAGTGTGTTGTTAGAGAGCAATCCATACAGAAGGCCTCTTATTGATCAGGTATGTTCCACTACTTGTTATTCCCACTTGTTCTTTTACACAAGCAATACAGATTGTCAGGATCTGTTCAGGAAAAACTGATTGCTTTGCACGCAAATCAGTGCTTTTTGAGATTGCGTTCAGTATTTTTTTTTTTTTCATACGTGAAAAAAACTGAAGAACAACAATTCACATCTCTTACCAGCCATCAGTGAAAAACGCATTGCATCCAGATTTTTTTCACTCATATTAAGAAAAACTGAAGAATAACACTCAACATCTCCTAGTAATCATCAGTGAAAAACGCATTACATCCATAAGCCTTCTGTTTTGTGAAAAAGCCCCACTCACCTCTATGGAGCCAGGGCTGTATGAAAAATGCACAATATAGAATGTGCTGCAATTTTTTTTTTTTTCACTTGAACACAAAGATGCGTGAAAACCGCTCATGTACACACACCCATTGAAATAAATGGGTCAGAATTCAGTCCGGATGCTATGTGTTCGCGACATGCATCACATGGGGATGGAAAACGCGCTTGTGTGAGAGAGATGCTAAAACCAGAGTCATTTTGCACTGTGAATAAAGCAATATTCATTCTTTCCAGGTCGTACAAACAGCATTGTCAGAAACCCAAGACCCAGAGGAAGTGTCTGTTACTGTAAAAGCTTTCATGACTGCAGACCTTCCCAATGAACTCATTGAGCTATTGGAGAAGATCGTTTTAGATAATTCAGTCTTCAGTGAGCACAGGTAGGTTTGGATATAAAATGTTACAAAACACTAATCACTGAAAGTATTCAAAAAGAATGTAAAATTCCCAGTAAAAACTGTCTTCATTTTACCATGAAGATCCACAGAAACAGTCCAACAAAATTCTTCTGAGGTCCCCTCCATTCCTGCAGACGTGCTTTTGTTATCAGAAAGCCTGGATGTGATGGTGGATAGGTCACTTCAGTTTCTATATCATGGGACCAGAACTTTGGTTCTTTTTTGTTTATTCTGTTGCATTGTCTGGGAAACATTTTAGGAATCGTATTTACTGAAGTCCATTCATTTTCCTTCTCAGAAATCTACAGAACTTACTGATCCTGACTGCTATTAAAGCTGACCGCACCAGGGTTATGGAATATATTAATCGTCTGGATAACTATGATGCCCCAGATATTGCAAATATTGCCATCAGTAATGAGCTGTATGAGGAAGCCTTTGCCATCTTCAGGAAATTTGATGTGAACACATCTGCCATACAGGTAAGGCAGTACTTTTTAATTTATCTTCTTATCACTTGTGTCCCCTGTGTCAAGATTTTAATGACCTTTTTCATCTGTTTTAGGTTTTGATTGAACACATTGGAAATTTGGACCGTGCTTATGAATTTGCTGAGCGCTGCAACGAGCCAGCCGTCTGGAGCCAACTCGCAAAGGCTCAGCTGCAGAAAGGAATGGTCAAAGAGGCAATTGACTCCTACATTAAAGCAGATGATCCTTCTTCTTACATGGAAGTTGTCCAGGCTGCCAATGCTAGTGGTAAGATTGTTTGTTCACACAGCTATGTACAGCAGAGTGACATGTGAAACCGGCCTAATGTAATGCATGAGTGGATATTAAAACGGACCACTATACCAGAACAAGATAGTTAATGCCACATAAATCAAATGAGGTAGCAGCTTTAAATATACACACACACAGCTCCTGGGATCTGTCCTGCATTTGGAGGATATAGAAGGTGATAAAACGAATTTCTTATTTAACGGGAATTCCTGGTATGTCTGTTTTTCCTCCAGGAAATGTATGTATAAATTGACACCTAGGTGTTGCCTTTCTTCTTGCCAAAGGGGTGTGTCCCTACACAGTCTCATACCGTCAGCTGTGCTACACTGTGTGGGGGTATTGCCCAACCGGTAACACCCAGTTGTCAGTTTATTCATACAGTTCTAAGAGAAATAACCCAGGACCAGTACAAGGCAAGAAGTTGCCCCAGAATTATTTCATGGAGAAAGCAATTACTAAATCTGGCATTTTAGGATAAACGACTGGCCCTGGGGGTTCAGGATCTTTACTATTAAAGGGGTTTTCCAGGTGTCTTCAACTGATGACCTATGCTCAGTATGCCGCTCAGCTGTTTGGGGAGGCCATGGCTCTTAAGTGAGCACAGTGGCCTCCTCACAGCTTACCAAGTACAGCACCGTCCAATGGTTAGCAGCTGTGCTTTGTATCATATCTCAGTCCCGTTCACTTGAATGGGACGGAGTTGCACATAGACCATGTGACTGATAAATACGACATCGTTGGCTAAGGAAGGCTGCGGCCTTTTCATACAGCTGATCAACAGGGGTTCCGGGAGTCTGACCCCCTCCGATCAGATACTGATGACCTATCCTGAGGATAAGTCATCGGTATAAAACAATGGAACAAACCCTTTAATGGCTTTTACTTAGGATCGGTCATCAATATTAAGTCTGACACCTAGCATCCCTACGGATCTCAGAACCTACTGCTCTGGAACCAGACACTGAAATCACATGGGTGCATACGCTGTAGTGGCCAATGCTCATACACATAGTGGACGTGCCTGGTTACTGCTGCACTGCTCACATTCAAATGAAAATAGCTCCTGAAAACAGCTGATCAGCAGGGGGTGCTGGGAGTCAGACTACTGCTGATCTTCTGTTGATGACCTTTCTTAAGGATAGGTCAAGTCCTGAAAAACTTTTTGATGAAACCACATCGTTGAGCAAGCGAATTACATTCCTGTGCAGTAGAGTAGTAGTTGTACAGGTAAAATTTATCAAACTGGTATATATAGCAACGAATCAGATTCCTCCTTTCATTGTGGACAGCTCCACAATGAAGGAATCTGATTGGCTGCTATGGGCAACTAAGCCAATTCTACTTTATACCAGTTTGCTAATGAACCCATATATATTTTTTGGTAAAACCAGATTAGAAAACCCCATCAGATGACTAACTTTTTCCCATGTGATGTCTTTTTAGGGAATTGGGAAGAACTTGTTAAATACTTACAGATGGCCCGGAAGAAGGCAAGGGAGTCCTATGTAGAAACGGAGCTCATCTTTGCTCTTGCTAAAACCAACCGCCTCACAGAACTTGAGGAGTTTATTAATGGACCAAACAACGCTCATATTCAGCAAGTAAGTTTTCCGTTATCACATCATAATATTACACTGCTAGTGTAAGGCTGTATTCTGAGCGTTACAAGTCATCTGTATTGAATCTGCTTCCGCGTGGAATCAGTATTGCCTCGGACTGTTCTGTTGCCCATTTTTCCTTCTGGATGGCATACTGATGCCATCTTTACATTTGCTGCAGTTTTCTTTACACAGACTTGATGGTCCTTGAAAAATGAGGACTTGGACAGCAAACACATGTTAATATCACTCTACTGAATGAGCCCTAACGTTAGTATAGTTTAATCCTGGGTTTCCTACTCTAGATAACCCCTCTTTGTTAGAAGGATCTCTCTATAATAAGCTGGACACAATCCGTTTTGTTGCTTGGACCCCCCGCTATATTTGGGGGAACCTAGCAGCAAGCGCTGAATTCACTCACAGCACCACTGCTGGGGTAAGAACTACACAGTGACCATTTCATGTGCTTTCTGTGTAAAGCATGAGCACTCAACGTCCTCCAGGTTTGGAGGCCTGTTTACAACAAGCACTTTATGAAGCGTTTTTACAGCCGTTCCCTAGCTGAATATTAATTTCTGATGGCTGGAGGCTAGTGTGTTAATTAGTTTAAATCCGTACTATTTGTTTTGTATAATACCAATGAACTTGTCCACCATTTGTTTTTCTCCTATTAGGTTGGTGATCGATGCTATGATGAGAAGATGTATGATGCTGCTAAGCTGCTCTACAATAACGTTTCAAACTTTGGCCGTTTGGCATCCACATTGGTTCATCTGGGAGAATATCAAGCTGCTGTGGATGGGGCACGAAAGGCAAACAGCACTCGCACCTGGAAAGAGGTGAAACAAGCATCTTTTCACCAGTCGGATTTTTGTCAGTTCATTTTGGAATATTCCAACCAAATATTGTTTTTTATGTCTTTTTTTTTTTTTACCAGGTTTGCTTTGCTTGTGTTGATGGTAAAGAGTTCCGCCTTGCCCAAATGTGTGGCCTTCACATTGTGGTCCATGCTGATGAACTGGAGGAGCTAATAAACTATTATCAGGTAACTGCAGATGGTTCATTGCCAGTACCTATCTAGAAGACTTCACCAAGGGGAGTCTAGGAACTTCATTCACCACTTCACATCCGTGTGTGTTTTTTTCTTATTGTTATGTAGGATCGTGGTTATTTTGAAGAGCTCATCACCATGCTTGAAGCAGCGCTGGGACTGGAGAGGGCACACATGGGCATGTTCACCGAGCTTGCCATTCTGTATTCTAAGTTCAAGCCACAAAAAATGAGAGAGCACTTGGAGCTCTTCTGGTCCAGAGTGAACATTCCCAAGGTAAACCACAGCATCTTTTATACATGTAGATTGAAGGAAAGTGTCTCCATCATGAATGGTAATGTTATATGTGTGCTTTATTATTACAGGTCCTCAGAGCGGCTGAGCAAGCCCACCTTTGGGCAGAGTTGGTGTTCCTTTATGATAAATACGAGGAGTATGATAATGCCATTATCACCATGATGACCCACCCGACAGATGCCTGGAAGGAAGGACAGTTTAAAGATATTATCACAAAGGTAATGCTGCAAATGCTTTTTCTTTTGTATTTAATGCTTGTATTTGTGCAGACAAAAGTAGTCACCTTATACACTAGAAAGGTGTAAATTAACAGAAGATGTTATTTGGGACAGGTCCCAATGCATGGTGAACAAAAACTGCCATCTGCAGGTTTGTGAGTCAGACTGAAGCTGAGGAAAATGTATATAACTGATTTATCATCTGCCATTTTTGGTTTTGAAGGTGGCCAACGTGGAGCTGTATTACAGAGCAATTCAGTTTTATTTGGAATTCAAGCCACTGTTACTGAACGATCTCCTGATGGTATTGTCTCCAAGACTGGACCACACCCGCGCGGTCAACTACTTCAGCAAGGTACGCTCAGCAAGGATTTATACACACCCAAAATCTGTATATTCATTATTAGGATAATCGCCTAAGCATAGATGCAACTTTTTTTTTTTTTTTTACTGAACATTTGTTTTCTTGTTCAAGGTGAAGCAGCTTCCTCTTGTAAAACCATACCTCCGCTCAGTACAGAACCATAACAATAAATCCGTCAACGAGGCTCTTAACAACCTTTTTATAACAGAAGAGGACTATCAGGTAATGGCTGTAAAAAAAAAACGCTACGTAGAAGTTTCATTGGAAAGTGTCATATTTTTAATATTCCTTTTTTTTTTTTTTCTCCTTGTATTTTCTATTCTAGGCACTTCGTACATCCATAGATGCATATGACAACTTTGACAACATATCCCTCGCTCAGCGTTTGGAGAAGCATGAGCTTATTGAGTTTAGAAGAATTGCTGCATACCTTTTCAAGGGCAACAACCGCTGGAAACAGAGTGTCGAGCTGTGCAAGAAAGACCGGCTCTATAAGGTAGATATGATCAGTGGTCAAATCTAATAGGGGTTTGAACAGTTGTCATTGCAGACCCTAATTTTTCTACGGAATAATTAGTTCAGCCCAAAAATTGCTGCCATCACCGTACTTGATGGACTGCTACACAATTTAGCACCAAATGGATATATTTAAAATATTTTACAAGAAAATGACATTTCCTTGATGGCTAGTACTAATTGGAAGCCATACTCTATAGCAGGGGACAGCAACCTCCGGCACTTCAGGTGTTGTGAAACTACATCTCCCAGCATGCACACTTCCTTGGCTGTTCTCTAAACTCCCACAGAAGTGGAAGGAGCATGCTGGGAGTTGTAGTTTCACAACTGACTCCTGATGTATAGCAATGGATAGATGTTCTCTTGCTTTATTTTAAAGAAGAACTCCCGCAAAAATTTTTATTCTCTGACCTGTTAGAAAGGAGCATTATATAATCTGTAGTGATTGTCATTTTCTTATCAGTGACTGTTTCTGTGAGTAAAAACCTTTCTTCTTATTGTAGCTGGGTCATGTGACCAACTCCCTGACCTCCAACTGACCCAGGACAGAAAGCCAGTAACTGCTCTATTCATTCCTATGGGAGCCTCGCTTTCATTCTCATAGGAATACATAGAGAATTAGACTTCCTGTCCACACATAAGTCTATGTGTCAGTTGGTGGGTCTAATTTCTGGTCACATGACAGATAAGAAACTTCAGGATGATAGAAGTCAAAAATTCAGACACTGGTAAGAAAATGACATTCACTACAGATTATATCATGTACATTTCTAGCAGGACATGGAATAACATTTTTGTCGGGAGTTCTTCTTTAATATTTTCATTGTCTCATTGATAAAACTTAACCAGTGTGCTAGTGATGCCATCTATATTTACAACCTTCTCTTCCAGGATGCCATGCAGTACGCCTCTGAATCCAAAGACACAGAACTGGCAGAGGAACTTTTGCAGTGGTTTTTGGTGGAAGGGAAGAAAGAGTGCTTTGCAGCCTGTCTCTTCACTTGTTACGACCTGCTGCGGCCAGATGTCGTCCTAGAGACTGCATGGCGGCACAACATTATGGACTTTGCCATGCCCTACTTCATTCAGGTCATGAGGGAATACTTAAGCAAGGTAAGAACAGACAAAACAATAGACAAAAAAGTATTTTTTGATAATAAATGAAGACAATATAAGAATGGCACAGAAGAAAACTGTTCACATCAGTATTGGAAGCGTCTGCATCTGTTATGCTAGTGCGCTCACAACTGTACATTCTGCACGCTTGTGTTTTTTGTGGAATTATTACTGAATCGGCAGCTTAATTTTTTTCCAACAGGACCAACTAGTTAAACATGGCACCGTTTTGGTCAGAAAGATGTTTTATTTTAGATTTGTGAAGTGCAACTTTATATTTTAGCCGGGTAATAAATAGCACTATTATAAGTTATCCTACAAGCTAAAATATTACCTTATTTGTTCACAGGAAGTTGATTTGGGTTTTATTAATGGGACGCCCATCGATCAGTAATCCACTATATTCTTGCAAAATTGCACAGTGTATTTGTTTGGGCTAATAGAGTGGACTATGCTGCACTCAGGACCTGTCACGTCCTCCAACTGCCTTTACTTCGCTATAGTCGCAGCGCCAGTTTGCCCTTTCGTACTGGCAGTTTAGGTTCTAAATATGCAATGAGTCCATGGACTGTCAAGGGGACTGTCGAATGCTTATTCTCACCTGCAAGTGAAACAGAGACTGACACTTTTGGCGTTGATTGGACAGGAGCAGAGCGTAGTGGTTAACTCCTTATTGAATATTGGCACCAGTGTGTGCCCCCTTGCATGGACTCCGTGGCATATCAGAAGAAATATTAACTTGTCACACTCTTTTTTTTTTTTTTTTTTTTTTTTTTTTTTTTTTTTTTTTTTTTTTTTTTTTTTTTTTTTTTTTTTTTTACCGGAGTAGGGTTCCTACCCCAAAATGCAAATAAATGGATAAACTCCGGTGTCTTTGAAATTTGTTCATATGCTTTTTATTAGAATATCTTTGCGGCAAAAACATGTAAGTTACGTCTCGGCCAGAAATGGCCTTCTTCAGACTCGTGCCGCTCTGGTGTACAAGAGAGGAGTAGAAGCGCTAAAGTGAGACAGCAGGATGTGCTGTATAGAGAATGGAGCCGTACAGCACCTCCATTCTCTATACAGCACATCCTGCTGTCTCTCTTTAGTGCTTCTACTCCTCTCTTGTACACCAGAGCGGCACGAGTCTGAAGAAGGCCATTTCTGGCCGAAACGTAACTTACATGTTTTTGCCGCAAAGATATTCTAATAAAAAGCATGTGAACAAATTTCTAAGACACCAGAGTTTATCCATTTATTGGCATATCAGAAGCCATAACTTTCAGCACAGAATTTGTGGAAGTGGAGTTGCAGCTACAGCCAGGCAAACGCAGCTGCCATTGTTGGAGGTTGTGACGGGTCCTTTTTAACCATTGAATATTTGGATTATGCAATTATATTTATATGGTGTCATCATATTCGGCTGGCACAGTTTTATAGTACAAAGATCCAGGTTATCCAATGAAGGTAATACATGTATACATGGCAGGAGGACCCTATCCATGCTGCTCATTGTCCTAGTGAGATTAGTGCGATTCTGTGCTGGCACTCATTTGGTGGGACTATAGTGGTTGACATGTTAGTGCTGAGTGTTTATGCATGGTTAATGAGGTTACCAACAGGATTTTGTATTGGCGAGGGTTGCACCGACAATCTTTCACAGCTACAGTGACTGTGGCAGCAGCCTGCCATTTGGGTTTCTCCCTCACTCTAGATTTCCTAATAGTAAGCTTTTACTAGACATATTAGTGAAAAAAGGCCGATCTGAAACAGTGATCTGCAAGTATTTCTTGTGGCAAAGCCTGGCTGATAGCTTTGCATTTGACAGACGGACTGTATCAGAAATTAAAGGGATTGTTAGTTGCTGCAGTCCAACTCGAAGTAGAGAACACACACATCTTACATCGAGTCTTGGATGTCAAAAAAAAAAAAAAATGCTGCTCTTTCAAGTGCAGTCACCAAGGTCTTGACTTATAATTATTTAAGCACTAAGCAGGCTACAGTTCTGGAGAACCCCTTTAAGGTCCTGTTTCCTCCATAATGATGTGTTGTCTGTCAGGATGGCAGGTTATCTACTTGGCAACCACAGTGCATTTCTAACTGTTTTACAGGGCGGCAGTCTACCTATGCACCACTTTGTTTTCTACCGTACCCATGCCTCCTGTAACAGTATATTGCTAGCCTACTGATTTGGATTTATACATCAAATCCACCATAGAAACCCAGACACAATGAAACCCATGCCTGTTTCCTCTCCTTGTCACATTCCCTTTGATTTCTTTGTTTTTATTCTCTCTAACAGCCGCAGTTTTTTTTTCTTTGCTTATTCTTCCTTTTTGTTATGCTCAATGTGAAATTTGATTTTCTAAGCTGCACCCTCTGAATTCCTTTGCAGGTTGATGCAATAAAGGAAAAGGTGAAAGTTGATTCTTGTTTTCCATCTGTAAACCTGGAAGACTAAGTCTAAAGAATCTGCATGCGTTTCCCACGCCGCCTCCTTTCTTTTACTACTACAATTACTACTTTTGCTGCTGCTGTCCTCCTTCCCCCTTCCACCTCCCCCACTCCCAAAAAACACTCACTAAAGCCTCTGCAGGCCTAAAATACCAGAACTAAAATAGTTAGATTTAGGTTGTTTCTAGTGTTTTGATACTAATCGGCTAATCTCGGGAAGATACAAGGTATTGGTTCACAGTTACTAATGTAAACCTGGTCATTGGTCTCATAATTCTGAAGGATGTGATACATATGCCGTGTGTAGTTTCATCTCACACCACCAGATGGCGCAGTCCTTCGCTGACAAACCTACCTAGGGATACAGGTTATGTGAGGTTTTATTAACAAGTGTGTAGTCAATGGAAAAAGAAATGCCGTTTTGCCTAGAGATTTATATTTAACATAAGAAGCCTCCCATGTTAAATAGTAGTATAGTCCATAGTAATGTCTTTTTTTTTTATATTATATTCAAGAGCGATATTGGCATTTTAATGTCAAGTACCGTCATTATTTTTTCCAAAATATAACTTATGTGCATCCTTCAGATTTATCCATTTATTTTTTTTTATAAAACTGTGATCCAGTTCCTGATCTTTTTTTTTTTAATTTTTTTTTTTATTATTTCTTTACTGATTTTCTGACAGTAGCCAAAACTGAAGTCACAGAAGTGACTCTCTTGCTGTGTTTTTTTTTCCTTCCTCTCACTGGTCCAGATCGTATGGCGTCAGCGTCCATTGCCAAAGCACGTTCTGCCATTACTTTTATACACTTTGGGGGGAGGGGAGGGGGAGCAAAAAAAAAGTATGGTGGCCGTTTGTTCTGTGCCCTTTCCCATATAAATGCTTTGGGGTTCTCATCAAACTATATTGCAAAACTCCTGTTAATGCATTTTGTAGTTTCTTTGGCAAACGGCCTGACGCCATAGGAATGATCTCCTGGACTCTGGAAATACAGCAGGGGAATGTCCTTCTGTGCCTGACCCTTGAGAGAAATCTGTGTGAGTGTGTGTTTGTGTGAAAACCAAACAGGTAATTGAACTGCAGTAGTATTGCACTATGAAAGAACAGCATGAAGAATTACAGCCTTTTATCACTGTTTTTCAAGCGATAGAGCAAGCATTGCTGTTGGCTGTGCTTGTCAGGAGCCTGTATGGCAAGCTCCATTTTTATTTCTCCCAGAATCCACTCCTTGCTTCAGTTCTGTTGCCGTTTCTTTTCATGCACACATTTTACACTTCACTCGCAAATGGCGTTCAATGCATGTTTCCAGAGGAGTTCTTCTTCTTTTTTACCTTTTGCAAAGTGCTGCTTCTGTGGAAAAGCCTTTCATAGCCGTTCTGTCTTGAAGTTTACATGGATGACACGAGGTGCAAGCACAGAGTAGACAGAGCAGTGGCATCCCTGTAAGCGCAAATGGTTGCAGTCCAATGCTTTTATGCCGTTTCTCCCTAACTATTACCACCAGTTGTATGTGCTTCTCCTGCTCCCAATTAGCGTTATCTGGAAGTTCTTTTTTGGCTACAGTTACACCTGTATTCGAACATCGCTGTAAAGATGGTTACCTAGGAATAGGGTTGTAAGAACACTTATTTCCTATCCACAGGACAGGGGCTAAGTGTTTGATTGCTGAGACCCCCAGCGATCAGGAGAACAGGAATCTGCAAGTGCCCCATGCGAATAAAACTGTGGTGTGCATGTCTGTCCTTTCCATTCACCTCTACAGTGCTCGCAGAAATCCCATAGAAGTGAATGGAGAAGGTGGATGCACATGAGCACCACCACTCTTCTCAGAGACACTTCTGGATCTCCATTCCCGTGATCTTGCATGTCAGACCCCCAGCGACTAAGTGCTTATGCATTAATAGTGACACAACCCTTTTAAATGCTTTTGAATCCACCTCCAGTTTGGGGAAAAATGTGACAAATCCCAATTTTCCAAAGTTCACAGAGAAAAAAAATGTAAAGTATCAAAGGATGCGATGTTGGTAGTCACAATTGTGTTTTATTTCTTCCCATATATAGTTTCTTTCTTAGTGGATTGCATATTTTAAGTGGCTAGCAGTATGTAGGTATGTGAAGCCCCTAATCCATAGGCAGGCAGGGAGCATGTGGAAGTGTTTTGTACCTCAGCTTTTATTGTCCGCATAGCCACCTACTTGTGTTATGGGTGTAGAAAGTGTTTTTGGCCTTGTTGGGGCTGTTTCGCTTCCCCTTAGTGGTTATATGGCATGATTAACATCTTAACACTACATCATTGCATGTGTGGCAATGCCTTGCCTGCACGAGGAGCAGGACCACACGCACAAATTGTTTAGGTGGTGTCTTCCAGGCTGTTATGTTCGGAGGTTTTCAGTACTCCTCTGCCGTCAAGGGTCTGGGAAGATATATTCGAAATCCCAGCAGGCCTCATCTTTACAGCCCCATATATTAACTTAAAGTGAATTTGTATCTGGGCACTTTAGCTTCATGTTGTGGATCACAGAGGAGGACATATGAGGGATGATCAGACAGAATGAAGAATGTTGGCTATAAAGGAGGTCAGGGGACATTTTTATACCTATATACATTACACATTTGTTTTAACCCTTTTTCTGTACCTTTAATATTTGGTCTTAGACTCTTTGACTGGAACTAATGTGAATGACCTGCATGTTTGTTTGAGCATTGCTAGAGTTTTCCTTCTTGCAAGCCATTAAGATGTCCTTTCCTGTAATTTCATATCTTACTCACAATAGATTCCCATTGTTGTCTTGAGTCCAGTGGAACATGAGACATAGAAGTCCTAAAAAATGTTATTTATTAAAAATTGTTTTGGCGCAACTATATGAAGACCATGTTCCCCGTGATGTCATTGCCTCATTTTAAAGCTGTGTTGCTTGGAAATATCTACACGAGTCGTTCTATAGGTGCTTATATTACACAATAATTGATGTTTCTCTAATGTGCATATTTCAAGTGACTGCTGATACTAAATCCAGGCTCCATTTTGCGGGTGGCATAATATGTAGCCTATATATATATATTAGATAAAATCTTTCTGAATATTAAGGCTTTTCCACGTTTTTAGTTTTCAGCACTGTAGGATTCTCATATCGTTTGGGGATCACGTAATTTATTAACATAATTTTCTGTGCCGTTTAAAAGGTTGACAAACTGGATGCCTCTGAATCCCTTAGAAAAGAGGAGGAACAAGCTACAGAAACACAGCCTATTGTCTATGGTAACTTTACTATTCATGACATTTCCTTTTTTGCATGTTACTTACTACACAGTTATTCGCTTTAGGGATTTGAGATCCAACAGAGGATCTAAAAAACTGAATTAAACCGATCCATGCCATTTAACCCCTTCCCGACCGCCGCCGTACATGTACGGCGCGTGGGCGGTGCGGGGACATGACGCCCGCTCGCGGGTGCGGCGGGCGTCATGGCCGGCAAGTCTCTGCTGTTTCTAACAGCAGAGACTTGCCGCATCTTACCTCCGTCTGCGGAGACTTCCAGGGCCTTCTGATGCCGTGATCACACGTGATCACGGCATCAGGATGCGTCTGAACCCGGAAGCCCACGCTTCCGGGTGGTGTACAGACGCCCCGATTGGCCAATCGGGGTGTCTGTACACCATATGAAAACTGTAATCCTCGCTGGTGAGGATTACAGTTTTCAAACTGCAATTCTTATTCTGGCCACTAGATGGCAGGCCAGGATAAGAAATGAGCAATTCATGGTTTTAACTGCATCTAGTAAATCCATGATTGCTCATAAAGAAAAAAAACAAAACACAATAGATCAGATGATATTTGAGCTTTAAAATAATCACAGAAAAATAAAAAAAAATGTTAAAAAATATATAAAAAATAAAAAAGATATAATCACCCCCCTTTCCGTATAAGTAAAAAATAAATACCTAAATAACAATAAATATAGACATCATGGGTATCACCGTGACCGAAAACGCCCGTACTTTTAAAATATAAAAAAAAAATTTCAATACGGCGAATTGTGTGGCGGAAAAAAGCGTCCAAATGGCGATTCGCAGTTTTTTGTCCCTTTTTTTTTCTAAAACAAATTAAATAAAAAGTGATCAAAAAGTCATACACACCCCAGAATGGTATCAATAAAAACTTCAGACCGCCCCGCAAAAAATGAGCCCCCATACAGCTCTGTACACATAAATACCAAAAAGTTCTAGGGGTCAAGATATGACAAGGAAAAAAAAAAAAAAAAAAGGGCAACTTTCTAATTATTTTATCACCATCTAAACGCAGGAAAAACTATACATATTAGGTATTGCCGGATTCGTACTGACCAGTAGAATGAAAGTAACCGGTTTTAATGCATCAGTTTTAATGCACATCGAACGCTGTAAATAAGAAACCCGTAGAACTGTAGCGGAATAGCGGTTTTCTTGCAATTTCACCCCATTTGGAATTTTTTTCCCGCTTCCCACTACACCATATGTAATATTAAATGGTGGAGTTGGAAAGTACAACTTGTCCCGCAAAAAACAAGCCCTCATACAGCTATGTGAACAGAAAAATAAAACAGTTATGGCTGTTTGAAGGCAGGGAGCGCAAAACGAAAATGCAGAACCGAAAAAACCTCCGGTCGTGAAAGGGTTAATACATCCAGATGCATCAGTTTCGGCCGGATACGTTTGTATTAAATCTAAACTAAACACAAACCAGATCCAATGTGAAAATCATTGTAAGTCAATGGGCGGCAGATCCGTTTTTTTTTTAGCTAACCAAAAAAAAACTGATCTTGCACCATAGGCACCACCATGTTGATTTTTTTTCATACCTCTGCTGGATCTCAAAAACGGAAAGCCACAACGCAAGTGTGCAACAGGCATTACAAAGAGGCTTTATCTTTGTAGCAGTGAGCATATACTGTAAAGGGTCTTTTAGGATGGCAGATACTCTGCCACATCATCGCTAAGGAGCGTTTGTATGAACGCTTGTTAATGATGATCTGGCAGTGTAATACTGCTGTCGATTACTCAATGAATGAGCAAATGCTTGTTCATTGGGCAATCCCAGTCTTTCAACATGTTTAAAAATCAATGCTTGCTAGTGGCAGATCGTGGTGTCTTCACGATCTTCTACCGGCAAACAATGATTCAGTATGGGAACGAGTGATGGCATTAGTAATCATATTGAGAAGGAGATCGCTGCATGTAATAAGAGCACTTCCTTCCCAACACCCTCCTATCCAGACCCCCATAGACATTGAGATAAATTCCACTCCTTTAGGCCAGGCACACACAAGCAAGTTCAGTGTGAGAAACACGCAACGTGTGGCAATGTGAGCTCCCATTCTGCTGCAGTAGTCCGGCACAATCAGAACACAGAGAATGGAGTTGTGCTTCCTGCTCAGTGTTTTTTTTTTTTTTTTTTTTTTTTGGATTATTTCCAGTGACTGCTAAAAACTGATCAGTTGGGGTGCTGGGTGTCTGACTCCCATCAATCTGATAAGTGGTTGTCCAGCCGTTTCATATTGATGACCTGTCGTCAGGATAGTTCATCAATATCTGATCGGTGGGGGTCCTGCTGATCAGCTGTTTGAAGAGGAGGCGGCACTCCATGCGAGCGCCTCTTTCTTTTCATTACACTGCACTTAGTCTCAGAAGTGCAGTGTAATACAAGTACCCACTCCATTCAAGTGAATGAAGCGAGTGCTTGGAATTACCCTATGCCACTGGTCCACAGGAGACAATACACAGTGTAAAGATAAGAAAGCGGTGTTTGCATCACCTTCATGTCAAAAAGCTGATCAGCAAGGTTCCCGGGTGTTGTACCCCTGTCAATCTGATATTAAAGGTTGGACAACCCCTTTAAGGATTGGTTATCAGTATCTATGGCCGGGAAAACCTCTTTAAAATGGTAGAGGCTTCCTCTTTTCAGTCGCTGTTACCCCAGAAACCTGGTCAGCAGAGTGATCTCTATTTTTCTGGAAATATTATGTTCCTTATTAGTTAACCAGTCTATTTTATTTATTGTAATGGTGGTTTCTTGAGTTTTGATTTTTTTGTATGCTCTAACCTCCGTGTCTTTTCTTTTAGGTCAGCCCCAGTTAATGCTGACAGCAGGACCCAGTGTTGCAGTACCTCCACAAGCTGCATTTGGCTATGGTTATACTGCACCTGCCTATGGGCAGCCCCAGCCAGGATTTGGATATAGCATGTAAAAGAAAAGGGTTGGAATCTTTAAACCTGGGCTATTTTCTTACTGAAACTCCACCGTCCCTCTTCCGCCTACTGTCTCATAGCAGGGAAAAGCTGCAGAAATTGGCTCCCTATTGTCATGAAGGACAATTTATTTTTTACAGTGTATTTGGATCATACTTCCCTTAATTATTTTTCTTCACATTCCGTAATCTACAAAAATTGCAATCTTGTATGTTAGTTGCTTTCTTTTAAGCAGGCTTTTTTTTTTATTTGGCATTGTGGTTTGTTTGTGTTTTGTTTTTGTTTTTTTTCTTTTTGTTCCCCTTTTTTTTTTTTCCTTTTTTTTTTTTTTAAATGAGAGTTGCTTGTAACCCCTCCAGTAGTTGGGGCTTCTTATGGTGCGGCTGCTTCAGCTCTTAGAGAGGTTAATACAACTCTCGACCCCTTAGAGGCCCTGCAATACATGACGTAAAACAAAATGTTGTAGAGACACTGTCTGGTAGCGAGGGGTTAACAATGCTAACAGTCTGTCGTGAAGAATCTGATTTGCACTCTTAGCGTTAGAAAAAAGTTAATATTGACTCTCTCAGAATTGATGTATGTAAGCAGCTTATGTACTGTCTTATCTAAATGCATATAAATCTACTTGTATATTCTGAAGAAAAAAATGAAATTGTTTCTATTTCCACATGCAAGACTGCCGATGACAAAAGAACACTAATCTACATATTCTATACCACTTGTTGTGTGACTCTATTAATTTTAGCAACATACAAGACGACTCTACATAAAAGGAAAAGAAAAAAACCCATCCCACGTCACGTAAGGGAATATTCAGTTGCGCATATAGATAATGCTAGTGTGTGTAGCTCACTCCATGATGAACAGATGGCCCTATGTCGTGCTGTATCCTGTGCTTTTTTTGTGGGACCATTTCATTCAGGAACAAAGAAGGCACCATAAATCCAGTCTGTGTACCCTTCTCCTGCTCCCTGAGGTTCGTGTATGTTGGATATTGTGGTGTTCTTAGGTCACTGTTTTGAGTGTACAGAGGAGAGACTTTAAGCAACAACATCTATCAATGCTGTTCGGTTTTGTTTGTGCAATTTGAGATGACAGATTTAAAAGAAAAAAATAAGTAAATGAAATAAAAATACTGAACTGTGGACATATTATACAATTTGAGTCTTGATTTGTGTCTTTCATTCCCACACACTTTCTTTTCAGTGAGTTTTATTGGATTTATTTCAACAAAATGATGATATACAATGTGACATGTAATACTGGAGAGAGTGACATTAATCACTGGATATGCACATTTAAAGACCTCTCCTCTTTTAGCAGCTTCTTGCATTCCCCCTGTATTAACAATTCAGGGACATCTGTTCTTATGACAATGTTGTGCTATTCCTTTATTATTCTGCTGGAAGTTAGGAATGAATTACTAGCAGTCTGCAGTGAAGGTCCAGCTGTGTGTTACTAGTTAGGGGTGTGCTCATATGTGCCCGCGTTGCTGAGAAAAATGAAGATTTAATATATGCAACTTAGCCTTTAGGAGCAACGGGGGTGTTGCCGTTGCACCCAGAGGCTCAGCTCTCTCTGCAACTGCTGCACCCTCTCCACTTTAATTGACAGGGCCAAACATTTCTCCTGGCCCTGTCAATCTCCTGCACTGCTTGTTCCAGTATTAGCCCAAGTGCAAAGGATCTGCTACTTGAGCAGTGCATATACCAATCGCGCATCCACCACAGACATCTGGTTACGTGGAGAAGTGGAGGCGTGGCAGTGTAAGATTGATGGGGCCAGGTAAAATGTTTGGTCTTGTCAATTAAGGAGGGAGTCACTTGAGGAGTAGGACCAGCTCCTCTGTGCTCCAGGAGGCATATTTTGAACTAATTCAATTTTCACTCATCCCTATTAACAAGATACGCTTCATTCACTTCTATGGGACTGCTTTAGCTATCTCCATTAGTCCCAGTGCAGTGAATATAATGATGGTCAAACATACACACTTCTACACTATTCACAGAGGGGATGTTCTCATGAACATGGTGGTCCTAACAGTCAGAGCTTCCAGCTATCGATAGGTGATAAATGTGTGAGCAGCAAAACCTGAAATGGCTGACCACTGCAGGGAGATGCAAAGCCTTCCACCTCTTTTATCTGGCAATAGTGCCATGGGTTTCAGAAGCTGGTCTCATAGTGATTTAAATGCTCATATTCAACTCAACTCCTAGAAGTTGTAAATGGGTACGATTTTTTTTCCAATCATAAAGTTGCAATTAATTAAGATGCCTTTTAAAAATTGCTGACTGTGCATAGACTGTAAATGTTCAGGTGGCCCTCGCCATCTCTGCAAGGATATTTTAAAACCTCCTACAACATTTCAAAAATGCTGGTTACTTTTGCACCATTGTTTACCAGTTTATTATCATGAGAGAGAGAGATGGATCTTTATATTTTTTCTCTATCAAGTAATTCAATCTGCCTAACTAAATATATCTTACCACTCACTGGTAAGATATGTTTGAAACAATAAGACCATACAATGGCTATATAGCTGTCTTGTGTGTCTGTGGTAGACACATCCTATCACATCAGTGATAGGCTTGGGACTTTACATGGTGCCTAGTAGATTGGTCAATATTTTCTGTCCTGATTGGCTGTGAAGTTGACTGCAAGGCATTAAGGGCAAGCCTGCTGGCCAGGGACCCTGCTCAGGATCATGAGAATCTCTGTCTTCATTTTCCCTGCCCTGTTTCCATTACAGGTTTACTGAATTTGATAGGTAAAATGCCAGGCACTGCTTTGCGTCATTCTACCCAATCGAATCCTCAAACCTTTTGGCTTCATTTGGAATTGTAATTTATGGGAAATTCATAACATATCAATTAGTTTAGAATCGATTCACTCACTCTAATCTGAGCCATTGTTACCTTGAGGAAGGAGAGCAGGTAGAACAATTTCTTGATTCAAATTGGAATTTGAAGCAACTTTGGGTAGAAAACCAGGCATCGTTCTCAAAATTACTGCATCAGGAAGGAGGCTAAGAAATGGCTCTGTACAAGACAAGGCATGCAGCTCTCCTGGCAGAGGTAGTGGCAACAAAGAAGAGAAATTTGTACAATAAAAATTTTAAGCCGGTATCCTGAAGGGGCTAAAGATAGAGATGTTTCAATATAATCAATATGTCCCAGGAGGCTACTGGCTCATGATTAGAAGGCCTCAACTTTTTGACTGCTTTAAGAAATCTTGTTAGAGGATGGTGAGAACATTTCCCTTCAATTTGAGCACTGATTCCAGTGAGATGGACCTCTAGAGCAGGGCTGGCCAACCTGAGGCTCTCCAGCTGTTGTAAAACTACAACTCCCACCATGCCCTGCTGTAGGCAGACTGGGCATGCTGGGAGTTGTAGTTTTGCAACAGCTGGAGAGCCGCAGGTTGGCCAGCCCTGCTCTAGAGTGTTAGATTTGTCATGTTGATGCCCTTCCTGTAGAAACTGAAGAACAAGAAAAATCAGTGCCTGGTGCCATGTTATTTATACCAGCTGGAGAAAAATGCACCAGATACCGGAATCAACTATTTTTCCCCCAACAGAACTTTACTTATCGGGATTTGCTGCTCAGTCTCCAGGCAGTCAGTTGATCCAGATCAGAGTTAAATAGGCCTCTCTGATCAAATTAGGCTAGTTTCACAGCTGCGTCAGGAGACTCCAGCGGGTGAAAATCCTCCCCGGATCCGTGCTGCCGCAGGTGCATGTGGGGCCGGAACTACACTCCGGCACCATTCACTGTAATGGGGGCGGGCCACGGATCCGGCCGCAGGACGGCAAACCCTTCCGAGAGGCGGCCGGAACAAAAGTACAACATAGACCAAAGTCTTACAGAGTCCAGAGTGACCAGCTAGTATAGACCTAGAACCCCAAGGCAGGACCTACCTCTTCCTGGCTACTGGAGCATATGACTTGGGGCTCATGTACGACCATATGTATTTTGCTGTCCTCAAAAACGGATCCGTAAAAAATACAAATGACGTCCGTGTGTATTATGCGGGAACAGTTGGCCCCTAACAGAACAGTACTATCCTTGTCCGTAATGCGGACAGTAATAGGATATGTTCCATTTTTTTGCGGAACGGACATATGGAAACAGAATGCACCCCGAGTAACTTGTGGTTTTTTTTGTTTTTTTGCGGACACTGAAATGAATGGTTTTGCATACGGTCCGCAAAAAAAAACTGAACGGACACGGAAAGAAAATACGTTCCTGTGCATGAGCCGTTATCAGAAAGTATATCCTTAACTAGGACAAGAGCGACAGAGATGATTCAGGATGGGTCTATTTGGTCAATTGGGTTGAAGGATCAAGAGAGGTCATTCATTTTAGTATTCTTTTCCATGGGACAGAAATACAAAACAAAGTTAAAACTGGGAAAATAACAGAGACCACTGGGCTTTATGGGGATTGGGACACTAGGCAGTCTGAAGATAGGTCAGGTTCTTGTGGTCAGTATGAATAACAAGATGACTGGCACCCTCTAGAAGAATTCCTCACTCCTCCAGTGATATCTTGATAGTAATAGTGTTGAGCAAGCATGCTCGGCGAACAGCGACGCTTCGGTCCGCTCGGTGTTCGGCCAAACGCCGAGTGTACTCGAGCGCAATGCTCGAGTCTCTTCCCCCGCACGTTTGTTCGCTGTGAATAAACGTGCGGGAGAGTACTGGCATTCACTATAATGTTGATTTGTACGCTAATGCGTACGAATTTGTATGCTAATGCTACGCATTGTACGCTAATGGTACACATTGTACGCTAATGCGTACAAATTTGGATGCTAATGCTACGCATTGTACGTTAATGTGTGCAAATTTGTATGCTAATGCTACGCATTGTGCACTAATGCGTACAAATTCAGTTAATTAGCATACTTTTACGAGTGAAAGGAGTAAAAGAGGAGAAGTCGCGATTCTGACCTTTTTCTATTAACCAGACACCCTCCCCTCTTCCGATCGGGGGGTGCCTAGTTTAGTCCCATTGACTAACATTATGCTCGGGTGCTCGGCCGAGCACTCGAGCACCCCCTAGTGCTCGGCCAGAGCATATGAGCACAGAGGTGCTCGCTCAACACTAGATAGTAAGCAGTTCTCAGTCTCTGATAGAATAGTTCCATTCAGCTGAGGAAGTTACCACTTTATCACGGGAGTCAATACTGCACCAGCTCCAAGACTGTAATAAGTCCTCAGCCTCAGGAGACCATTCTTTGGCACTGGCTCCCGATGGGGAGGAGTGGTTCCAGGTATAAGATCGATGGGACAATCATATGCACATTGTAGTGGCAAAGTACTGGACTCCTTGTCAAATATGTCTGTAAAATTTACATAGGCCAAAGGCAGACTGTGAAGAATTTGCAGAACCTGATGTCTCTGAACAGGCAGCACACATCATCACAGAATAATCCTTTGTCCTACTCAATCATGGGGGCATGGAGACAGAGTTATTGCATCCCCAGCAACATGGAGCTAGTGGATTTTAGGAACACACAGAACAAAATCTCCATATGCAAGGCTTCTACATGGTTATCCACTACAGCGCAGTAGTACATGTTCTGTACTGCCCTCTGTCTGTACCAGGAAGAGATGTTCCTTTGGGTGTCAGGTTAGGGTTGTTCCACTTTATTTTTCTGGTACACTGTGTACCACAGAGGACCCTAAAGTAGCTACTGTCTTTATCATAGAAGGTGATTCATAGACTTGTTCAGTGAGTTGGATGGATGGCACCAAAAGATAAGAGGGCTGCCTCTCCTAACGACCCTAAGCACTGGCATTGACCAATTCCAGCTGCATGAGCTGCGCAGGAGCAATTGATCATGAGGGGATCATGGGCCTCTGAAAAGATGGTGCCAGAAGTGGCTTCTCCTTTCCAGAGCAGATTCCTTGAGACATTCTCTGAGTTGACAGAAACCAGTGTGGAGCACCAACTGTGTAGTCAACAAGCCAAGGTCTGTGCAGGCAGAGTTTGTACATTCCAGTAAACAGTCCAAAGGTCTGTGTGGACAGCATAGCATCAATATGAGTAACGTAAGGCAGCAAAGACTCAAGTGCAGTTAACATCCTGAATACATGCTCAGCACATGGGCAAACAATACTATGCATCTTTGCAGGAACAAGCTAGCTCAACACTAATATTTCCACTGTCGAATGGGCCTAAATCCTTTGGACTGCTCAGTTGAGAAGATACTTCCTTCCCAACAATCGCCTGCTCATCAGTGAAGGATGCCATCACTCGTTACGGACCTTTTGTGTCCAAAAGGATCTGTATTTCTTTTTCTGGCTGGACTGGACCTGGGAAAGGATACTTCCTTAGTTTCGTTCAGAGATTTAAGCATACCATGAAGCTGGGGCACAAATAATGAAGAGGTGTAAAAATGAAGTGAACAACATTTTTTTTTTTTAGGGAACCTCCCCCTCCTATTGCTTAATCCAAAGAGCACAAAATGCAGCATTAGAGAGTGCCAGAGAACTGGAAGAAAATTTCAAAATGTCCAACAGTGTATTGCATAGCAGCTGCTGACTTTGGAAGAGGTATGTTTTGTAGGGCGTTTTCCATTGGCACTCCCTCCTCAAGATCTTGAGTCAGCAGGCTGAGCAAAATCCACTACAACTGTGTTTGCCATTGCCTTGGAATTAGACACAGAAGAAAAATACACCCTTTTCAATAATAATCAGCTTTGAAGTCCATAGGCTCTTTAAAAGGAGATGTAGGGAATACAGATTTTTTTAGCTAGACGAGCTATCATTAGGTTTGGCTTGGAGGGGAACAGCAATCCATAGATGCTTTGAGATCCTCTGACCCCTTGGTCCATTTTCTTCCCAGACTCGTTCCAAACTTTCTAAAACCACTTTTTGATTACAGAATGGGATGGTAGAACTTTTTCTTTCAGAACAAAAAAATAAAAATGCTATTTTTTTTTATTTGACTTCTTTATCAGATTCTACAGTCCCTTTGACATCCTTAGTAAGTACATGGATATTTTCTTTATTCAATACAGCGGGGGACTGGAGTTCCTTGGGCTCATTAGAGGAAATTATTCTCAAGGCATCAAAAATGTTTAACAGGTATTGAATTATAGAAATAGACCCAAGTGGCAAGGGATTGGCCCCAAAGGCAGCCTAATGGGTTTTTACTCCTGGACCTTTGGGGCCCTTTACAGTTTCAGCCTGGGCCAGTCCGATCCCAGATCAATAAGTATGAGCTGCATCATTACCATCAATTTCACACTAAGAGATATCATCAAGTTCAAAAGGGGAAGCAGCAGGACCAGGAGAGGGCACACACTGCCTCATTTTAGTATTAGCAGTAGTATCCACAAAAAAGAACAGCCTTCAGCTCTAGAAAAGTATCAGAGTTGGTGCTTGAACCATGAGAGGAAGACTTTGGTCTCGTACTGCAGAGGAGACTTTGAGACTATCCAGTCCAAGGGAAGAGGTTGTTGGCAACTAGCACACATAACATGCTTGGACTTCAGCTTTCTCTTGCCCACATAAGAAAATAAACTGGACATCTGTAGAAACAAAAAACAAGTTTAACCACCACAACTTGGACAAAAGCAGAGGCCAGGTAGGCAGCAGGAGGTATCGTAACAAAATACCTTGTGGCCAAAGTACAGGGTGGGCCATTTATATGGATACATCTAAATAAAATGGGAATGGTTGGTGATATTAACTTCCTGTTTGTGGCACATTAGTATATGGGAGGGGGAGCTCAGTTTTCCTGATACAAATCGCCAAAACTCCTGCTTTCTTACACACTCTCATAGTTAAAATTCTGAGGGCCATTGCTCAAGGTAATCTACATATCAAAGTCAATGGAAGCTCCCCTAGTGGTGACTGCAGATAGTTAGAATTTTATCATACTTATATGCCATGTATCAGGCGATTTGGATGATTTTCCATTAATGGCCACTGCTCTGCTCATCTTCATGGAGAATCTAAACCCTAAATTATTCTGTGTCATCACAGAACTTGGCATCATATCTGTTATTATTATGAGGTCCTGTCATAAATCACATTACATTTATGACTCCTGTAACAAGGATCTTACCTTATTTAAGGATCTTTTTGGTTCTTAAAACCAATACCTTCTAGCAGGGGTCACTGGTGAAGATCAGGAGATGGTTTATTCTACGCCTCACTTTATCTCAGGCCGCTGGTGATCCGATCTGCTGCAATTGCCTTTTTAACCCCAGGCTGTTTTTATTTCCAGTGGTAACCAGTGGATTCCATTTTGGAAGCGCTCATCTCTATATTCATCTGTATCGCCGTCCTTAGGACAGCAATACAGATGGATAATGCGGGGCAAGGGAGGGAGAGGCATCTCCCTTCCCCGTTCCTCTGATAGGCTGCAGGCACTAGGCACGTCATTGCGCCGACTGAGCCGTACAGCGCGGGACACAGGCCGGAAGAGGCCTGCATCGCGTCACTGACAGAGGCAAGGAGGTAAGTATTAAAGTGTTAATTTTTTTCATTTAAGCTGGTACACAGTGAGGGCACTATGGGGGAGGAGCACTATGGGGGCCACTATGGAGGAGCACTATGAGAGCACTATGGAGGAGGAGCACAATGGGGGCCACTATGGAGGAGGGGCACAATGGGGGCACTATGGAGGAGGAGCACTATGGGGGCACTATGGAGGAGGAGCACTATGGGGGCACTATGGAGGGGGAGCACTATAGGGGACACTATGAAGGAGGAGCACTATGGGGGCACTATGGAGGAGGAGCACAATGGGGGCACTATGGAGGGGGAGCACAATGGGGGCACTATGGAGGAGGAACACTATGGGGGCCACTATGGAGGAGGGGCACTATGGAGGAGGGGCACTATGGAGGGGGAGCACAATGGGGGCACTATGGAGGAGGAGCACTATGGGGGCACTATGGAGGGGGAGCACTATAGGGGCCACTATGAAGGAGGAGCACTATGGGGGCACTATGGAGGGGGAGCACTATGGGGCACTATGGAGGAGGAACACTATGGGGGCACTATGGAGGGGGAGCACAATGGGGGCACTATGGAGGAGGAACACTATGGGGCACTA
This sequence comes from Rhinella marina, assembly GCA_900303285.1. Lineage (NCBI taxonomy): Eukaryota > Metazoa > Chordata > Amphibia > Anura > Bufonidae > Rhinella > Rhinella marina. Next base: position 459,944 of record ONZH01023284.1, read on the forward strand.
TGGAGGGGGAGCACTATAGGGGCCACTATGAAGGAGGAGCACTATGGGGGCACTATGGAGGGGGAGCACTATGGGGGCACTATGGAGGAGGAACACTATGGGGGCACTATGGAGGGGGAGCACAATGGGGGCACTATGGAGGAGGAACACTATGGGGGCCACTATGGAGGAGGGGCACTATGGAGGGGGAGCACAATGGGGGCACTATGGAGGAGGAACACTATGGGGGCCACTATGGAGGAGGGGCCACTATGGAGGAGGGGCACTATGGAGGGCCCTATGGAAGAGGAGCACTATGGGGGGCCACTATGAAGGAGGAGCACAATGGGGGCACTATGGAGGAGGAACACTATGGGGGCACTATCTAGGAGGAGCACTATGGGGGCCCTATATATATATATATATATATATATATATATATATATACACACACACACACTGGCACTATGGGGGCCCTATCATATATACTGGCTCACATGGTGTGGCACTATGGAGGAGGAGGAGGAGCACTATGGGGGGGCACTCTGGAGGAGGAGGACCACTATGGGGGCCCTATATATATATATATATATATATATACTGGCACTATGGAGGGGGAGGATCACTATGGGGGCCCTATCTTATATACTGGCAGACATGGGGGGTACTATGGAGAAGGGGGGGAGAGGAGCACTATTGCACACATTATGAGGGCACTATGGGGACATTGGCTGGCCGGGGGCACTAATTATTTCTATTGGTGGGACTTTGGGGAGCACTATTATGGTGGGGGGCATAGTATCAGCTTAGCACAGTTATTTTTGGGGAACATTTTGGTTATAATTTAGTGTCAGGAACACTATTTTCTGGGTGCAGTTATTTTAATTACTGAAGGCGGTAGTATTTGAGAGGGACTGTTTCTGCAGTATAGTTTTGGGGAGCACAGCGGGCACAGTATTGGGGGTGGCAGGATGGGGAGTTCAAGAAGGTGGGAGAATGATGGAAAAGTAGGAAACTAAGATGTCTATTTGTCAAACTCCACAGAGAGAAGAGATGGCTGGAAGAAATCATCATGGCGGTCTGGTCTGAAAGGAGAAGATGAGGAAAGAGAACATCTACATCTAAGAAGACGTCACTGGATGTAAGAGGTATGTGGGGCTGTATTAGGGGTCCCAGACACATTCCTTGCACAGGGGCCCTCTGCTGTCTGTGTCCGCCCCTGAAATCATCAATATACCCAATGAAGGTACAAGATCTTCTCATGGATGAGGCCCCTATAATCTCATAGTCTGACACATGTTGCCTGATAATCAGGTCTCTAGGACCAAGTTAAAATAATAAATTAGGACACCCCCTCATTAATACATATAACTATTGACACAGCACAGTTATGGGGCCCATAAGCTAAAAGGCCAATGTTTGTGGGGTGTGATTATCCCGAACCTTAGGTGGTTCTCTAAGTACTTACTACACATCCATATATTATCACTTGAGAAGACATTATTACAATCAGTACATGAAGATGATCAAACTTAGAAAAGCCACTGGTTACTTACCGATACCAGCAAGTCTGTGGGTTCTAGACCTGTACTATGGGTCAGCGGTTGTAATCTGGGGTTGGGTAGAGACTGCAGCTTCGGTGACGTAGAGGATCCAGGTCTGTTTTGGTAATATCAGGCTTCTGGTCAGGGCGATCTCTTGGCCCTTCATAGACTCGACATGGAGTCTCTAATTGACCATTTTGGGAAAGCCTGTGATCCTGCCATTCTGCAGGCAGGATATTAGATGGTCTCTCATCACGTTGTGCTGGAAGATCGCCATGGGTTCATTGACCACTACACTGTCGATGTTATTAATCTGCTCGCAAACAGATAGAGGCAAGTTGTTGGTCTTGATGCTGTCAGCCATTTTTGAAGCAGGTGGTCAGCCAGTGCACCCTGTCCTGGGCATAGTGGATTTGTAAGGCCTTCTTTAGCACACTGTACCCTGGAAAGAGAATAGCAGCTGTGGGCTGTAGGCCATCAAAGTCCCCAAACTGATTCTGCAGGAGATCCTGGGCCTTGTTAATGATGTCATCGTCCAGCATGCCATCCTGGCCGCTGCACTTCAGGATGTATAAGTGCGCTGGAGACAAGTTGTTCTGTGTTCTCCAGGTATAGACCATCTCCACTTGTGGTGTTCCCAGCTCTGGGCTTCCTACATCTTTGGTAGATGGAGCAGACATGTTTTCTGCCACAGCTCTTTTGACTGATGGAAATGTTCCGGACTGACTGTCATTGGAGGTTGGTGCTTTCCTTTTAAGACTGGCTTAGGAAGCTTCACAAGATCCCTTGAAAAGGTCTTCATCAGATTTAGCCATTTTTCTGTCCAATGTTTTAAGGGTCTCAAAAGAGACATCATCCTTCACTGCTGTGACTTGTTTTTGATGAGTCTTTCTATTACATCGTCGCTTACAGCTCTTTGGTGTTTTTTTTAGCAGGTGGTGCTTTGTGCACAAGGAATGGCTCTACAGCATCAGCATCCCGGGGTCTTTTTTGTGGGGGTTCCCCACTTTCTGTTTTTTCTCCCAGGGATATGCATTGTGGTATTAGGGGCCCCTCATGTGCAACTTTAGGATCAGCAATGATATTGGTTGGTGTCTTCTCAGCTGTGTCATGACGTTGTTTTTACGTCTTAAGGCAACTGACCTGAAGAAGCTCCTGGCCTGTGTCATGATGGTTAATTGCTTGGCCAGGAAGCTGGAGTTCCTCATCAGAGTTCTCCATTTTTGATTCAATTTCCTGAATCGGGTCAGAAGGAATGAGCCAATCGACATGCAGGAGGAGAGAGAGTTGACCAGCAGCCACCGATCAAAATAGCGCCGACGCCTATGAATCCTCATGATGGCATCCAATCTTCTTTCTGAAGTTGTCTGCATACAACATGGAGTCACACATTAACAAATTCATCATTGTGATGTTATCTAGTGACATTACAGCTGTAGGCCCAGTCCTAGAACATTCTATGCAAATGTAGTGACATCACAATACTCTCAATACTCTGACAGGATGACGTCCAGATTATTTTAACCATTTAATAGCCAGAGCATCTAATATGTTAATGAATTAAGATATATGGATAGTGTTTTTTTAATGGAAGCAGATTTTCAGTTTTCGAGAATACATTGATTTTTACCTTTACAGTACATTTTCTGCGTCACATTTTTAGTTTTATTTGGTTGCTGGTTATTTTTTAAAATCTGTATAGTTCCAAAATTTAGGGGTCAGATCTTTATATTATATGAAACACTCTAATCCTTTAAATAAAATTACAGAACTTGAGATGTGAAGGGGGTTGTCCAAATTGTAGAGTCCATTTAATTTCGGCCACCCATTGATACCAGAGTAATATGCAAGTGGTATGCAGCCATAATACAGCCCCCAAAGTAGTCTATGGGGTCTTACTGTACCCAAGGGCCTAACTAGGCGCTAAATTAGGAAAAACCCAAAGCAACTTCCCCAAAACCTCTCCTCCTGTAGCAAGTCAGGAGGAGGAGTCAAGAGTTTACTAATCAATGGCTGATGAAAGCACCTCCCCAGGCCCTTCCCCCTTATTAATGCCCCTTCCCTCCATCTACATGTAGCAGCTTCCTGATATTCTTCTTCTTTCTGAGGCTTTGGGTCCCTGTAGTTTATAATCTTCTGTCCTTACTGTAACCTAATAATCTCTTCACGTACTGACCTTCCACTTACACACAGCAGCAAAATTGAGCAGGCAGTGCTGCAGTGTAAAGCATGAGGGAGATAAAGAACAGGAGACCAAGTTTATATGGAGACAGGACCTCCTATACACAATGCAGCTAAGCTGCAGTCACTGATCCTAGCCTGCTGGATTCCTCAGAGCATCTTCAAAGATACCCAGTTAGGTCACTTGTGTGTCTGCAGAATTACAGACTCCAGGAAAACTGGCAACAATTCTCACTTTTACTTTGGGTGTGAATTTATACCTGTATATGTACCGGGTTAATAGTTTTTTTTTTTACATCTATGGGCAGGGCAATTTTGCTACCATTCAGAGTCATGTGGTTGGGGATTATAGCAATGCTTCTAGAATCTAAAGCACTCAGATGCAACAAAAAGGAAGAAACGACAGAAATGAAATGTATGAAAATTTTAAGAACAGTTTTTGCTTGTGGACATATGGGAGGTTTATCCCAATTGAAGCATTTTTATACATGCAGCAGCCACTAGAGGGAGTCTAGAAGCTTACTGCATACTTTTACTCCAATAAAGCAGTAGGTGGGTCTACTTGCAAACAAATCAGATGCAGTTTTTTAATGTCTATGCATGGTATTTGCAGTTCTGTCGCAAAAAAAACATTAAAAAAAAAGTGAGTTAAGCAGCAACTAATTTTGAACTTATTACCTTAAAGGTGTATTTCCATCTCACAAATGTAGTTTGTATAGTTAGATATAGCCATACCAATATTATTACTAATAGAATGTATTTATATAAAATGTACCGTTTAGAATATTTGCCTATTTGTATTTCCATTGTCCCACATACATCAGTCAGGCCGTTGCCCCTGGTTATGACCACCGTGGCCATGTAATAGTGGTGGCCGGCTTGCTCTTGTTCAAACCCGCTCTGAGGTAACTGCTGTATTGTGTATGCACATTGCATGAGCATGCGGGGAGACATCTTAGGGTTGTAGCATTTTTGTCTGCGCTTCCAAAATGCAGAGAAACGGATCCTGTTTCAAGATCAATTCATCTCTATGGAACAGGATCCGTTTATAAAGTCTGCGTTTTGGACGGATCCTGACCATTGCGTTTTGGACTGGTAGCGTCTAAAAGACAGATGTGAAAGTACCCTAAGATGTGTCTCTGCATGATCATGCAATGTGCGTTCACAATACAGCAGTTACCTCAGAGCGGGTTTGAACAAGAGCAAGCCGGCCACCACTACTTCATGGCTGCGGTGGCCGTAACTAGGGGCAACGGCCTGATTGATGTATGTGGGACAATGGAGATACAAATAGGTAAATCTTCTAAACAGTACATTTTATATAAATACATTCTATTAGTAAAAATATTGGCATTGCTATATCTAACTATACAAACTACATTTGTGAGATGGGAATACCCCTTTAATTCAGATGCCTGTTTAACCAGTAATGACCAGCTAGAATTTTTGTTTTTGTCTCTCTGCATTTCGGTAGCCATAACTTTATACATATTTTTCATTGAGGTGGGTGCATGAGGACTTGTTTAATGCGGGAGAGATTAATTTTTTTTTTTAAACTGTTTGTGGGATACATATAAATTACAGTGCAGTTTACAAAATATTTTTGCAGTGCAAATATAGAAAAAAGCTAATTTTTGAGGGGATTTTTAAAATACTGTTTCCATTTTACAGTGATTAATTTGTTAAATGAATTCTTTAGGTTATTAGTTTTTACTTTTATGTAATATGTGCGCAATAAATTTTTTTATACAAAATAATTGCATTTTTTAACTTTTTACAAATTTTTTTTAAAATTTCATTAAGGCATTTCTATTTTACATCTTTGTTTTAAACTATGTATTAGAATACTTCTGTATACAAATACATTGTGATCAATGTCACTATGACACAGGCTGCTGTAAAAGGGGTTGTCTCACCTCAGACATTAGGGATATATGCGATTGGCTATTTTAGGCAGTCCCATTGAAGTGCATCGTTGTTTTGCACGGTGCACCCACCTTCATTTTACAGGGTCCATGCTAAAGATAGATGCAGGTCCCAGAAGTCGGACCTGCACCTATCAGACATTGGGGCATATCCTAGTGATATACCCCCAATGTCTGAGGTGAGACAAAGCAAAATGTAGGGTACCCTAACAGAAGTCTCACTAAACAGACTGCCCCAGAGGCCTTTCTAGGTCCCTAGGGCTAACTGCAGAGGAGTCCCCCAGTCTCCGCTTGGATCTTTGATCATACCAAAGACATCAATCATTGTATTCAAAGTGTTAAGCTAGGATATGAGGTTCCTTTGACTTCATTTGTAGTGCAGGAGAGCACTCTAAGAAAATAGGCTGTTACTGTGTTTTTAGAGTAGCAGGTCAGGTTACTGCATAGTCGTCTGCCTGGCTGGCCCTGTCAATCCTGGAGAAAGAGGGGCTAAGAGAAAGGAGGAGAAGAAAGGGTGAACAGAGTTGCTTGGACTTGTAATTGAAAGATATCTTTATATTCATCAGAGGTGGCCCTTCAAAGCTTTGTGCCAGGTGACAGATTCGGGTTGACCGGTTTCTAATATTGATGACCTATCATCAGTATAGTTCATCAATATCATATAGTCAGGGGGGTGACCCCAGCAACCTTGCTGATCAGCTGTTTGAAGAGAACGCAGGCCTCCTAACTGTTTACCTGCTTGCTGTCGACATTGCTGTGACGAGCGGTGTAATTACAGCTCCTCCATCCTATTTACTTGCTCTAATTACACCAGTTGTCAATGGGAGCAGCACTTTAGCAATGAGTTCCCTCCACTCCACTAAGGTTGACGGACCTGTTTAGTTCCAGTGCCAACTTCTGCCGATGGAGCTACACCTGAACAGCTGATTGGCAGGCGTGCAGGTTGCTGGACCCTTCCAGATCGGGTAGTAATGGCCTTTATTGAGGTCAAACCCCTTTAAAAAAAGACTAAATAGAAATTTTGATCTATATCTCTTTTTTGTAATTATTCTTTATATAAAGCAATTATTATGATGGTTGCTGTGTTCCACTGCCAACCTAAGCTGATGCCCATTGGTGATAGAATAAATCACATTGAACATGCTGTGGCCTGCTTGTTGATGTATCCCAGCTCAGGGCTGGATTCTGGTTCCTTTTTACCCCTCATTCTGCAATTGAAGGAAAATAAACTTTAGTCCTGGGAATTTCCTTGGAAAACTCTCTCTGATCTCTTTCCTCAGTGACTGAACTGAAAGATCACGTGCCTAGGTAACCTCTCTGCAGGCAGCAATTGCTGACCTCCAGGCCCAGCCGTGCATTTCACTTCAGACATACATGATTGGCCATGTTTCTGCTATGATGAACACAGCTAGTTCAAGTGTAAAGAACACTGGTGCCAAAAATCATAGTAGCAAGACTGGTGCCTGGTAAAATATAGCGAAATAAATGAAAAACTCAGCAATTTTGTGCATTCTTTCTAAGTTTCAGAGAACATGAATTACAAATGAACAGAAGAAGAATGATTGTGTCCACTAGAGGAAACAACAACTCATTTCAGGGTCCACATAACAGAGATTAATGGCTATAGTCTGGGCAGCTGTGTCTCCGATTTACAGCTAATGGTTTTAATACCTGTATTTCCAAACCAAATAGCCACTGGACTGTAAGCAGGTACCCTAGATATGAAACTCTGCATATGGACCTTTAGGGAAATCACTGTCCCACAAAGTGATGTATAAAATGAATATGATTACATCTATATTGTGATAATATTATGCACCATGTATCCATTTAGTAACCCCTTAAAGGGGTATTCCCATCTCAGAAATGTATGGCATATCTCTAGAAGGTCAGATCGGTGTGGGTCCCATTTTTCATAACTCCCATAGAAGTGAATGGAGAGCACACAGCGCATTCACTTCACTTCAGGGGCCCATTCTGGAGATAGGAGAGCCTATCCGACATTGATGGCGTATCCTAGCGATATGCCATCAATATCTGAGATAGGTATAACCCATTAATGACCAGACATGAAAAGGCCTTCATGACCTGACACTTTTCCGTGATTTAGCGCTCATAGTGGTTTAAGGTTACCAAAATAATTTTTCTGAAGTTTTCCATGATACATAGGGGCTTTTATGTCAAGATATTTTTTTTCTTTTAGATTTATTTTGGGGAAAACTTGCAAAAGAAATTCTTTCAATATGCAAATTCACACCAAAATACATTAAGCTCTTAAGGACATCAGCCATACAAGTCTGTTCTTTAAAATTGGCTCCAGAGCACAGCAGACACCAGGGGCTAAAGTCTGTGATCGGCGCTAACTCCGATCACAAACATTTTACCCCTGGACATTTGTGACCACTGGATGTGAGAGGCTTTTCCCCAGGTGCGCTGCACTCCCGTGGCCCGAATGGCTCCCCTGCATGGCGATCGGGAGAGCTGTTTGTTTATTGTGGTAGCCTCAGTCCCTCTGAAAGGTCTGAGTCTACCAAAGCAATAGTTCCTATGGAGTCCAGCCTGTGGCAGGGCTCCATAGAAATGTATTGAATGTCCCATAAGCTGCAAAGGTATTTAACTGAAGTCTATAGGAGTAGCGATTAGAGATGAGCGAGCATGCCATGCGAGTGCCATTTTCGCGTATTTGCGTACGCATTTTAAAATTGGTACGCTAATACATACGCATATTTTAATCTGTACACTAATGCGTATGCATTTTAACAATTTGTACATTATGCGTACACATTTCAGTACAGATTAAAATATGCGTATGTATTAGCGTACCAATTTTAAAATGCGTACACAAATACGCGAAAATGGCACTCAAGCAATCGCATGTTTAAAGCCTCTAAAATGACTTACCATATTTTTTGCTTTATAAGACGCACTCCCCCCCCCCAAAAGTAGTGCGTCTTATAAAGCGCTTATGGAAGCGCTCACTAAGGTACCGGGAGCGGGGGAAAGATACTCACCCTCCTGCGCTGCAGCTCCGCTCTGGTTCCTGCGCTCCTCTGTCTTCTTTGGAGGGCGCTCCACTGTCCTGACCACGTACAGCATTAGGACATAGTGTGCGCACTATAACCTGACGCTGCACGCAGTCAGGTGACAGTGCAGCGCTGGCAGAAGACAGAGGAGCGCCGGACCCGGAGCGGAGCCGCGGCGCAGGAGAGGTGAGAGTTTTTTATTTTATCCTTATGGGGCTGATCTGAGGTCTGATGGGGGCTCAGTGGACTGATATGGGGGCTGATGGGCTGATCTGAGGTCTGATGGGGGGTCTGACATGGAGGGCTGATATTGGGGTCTGATGTGATGTCCTGAAATTTATGGGGGGGGGGGGGGTCTGATATGAGGTGTGATGAAAAATATTTTTTTCTTATTTTCCTACTCTAAAATCTGGGGTGCGTCTTATAAAGTGGAAAATATGGTAATAAAAGTGGGGAAAAAAGTAACATAGTAACATAGTTTATAAGGCCATAAAAAGACATCTGTCCATCCAGTTCAGCCTGTTTTCCTACAAGTTGATCCAGAGGAAGGCAAAAAACCCTGTGAGGTAGAAGCCAATTTTCCCCACTTTAGGGAAAAAAATTCCTTCCCGACTCCAATCAGGCAATCAGAATTACTCCCTGGATCAACGACCCATCTCTAGTAACTATAACCTGTAATATTATTACCCTCCAGAAATACATCCAGGCCTCTCTTGAACTCCTTTAGTGAACTTACCATCACCACCTCCTCAGGCAGAGAGTTCCATAGTCTCACTGCTCTTACCGTAAAGAATCCTCTTCTGTTTGTGTACAAACCTTCTTTCCTCCAGACGCAGAGGATGTCCCCTCGTCACAGTCACAGTCCTCGGGATAAATAGATCATGGGAGAGATCTGTGTAGTGACCCCTGATATATTTATACATAGTTATTAGATCTCCCCTCAGTCTTTTTTCTAAAGTGAATAACCCTAATTTTGATAATCTATCTGGGTACTGTAGTCCACCCATTCCAGTTATTACTTTAGTTGCCCTCCTCTGAACCCTCTCCAGCTATGTCTGCCTTGTTCACAGGAGCCCAGAACTGTACACTACTCCATGTGTGGTCTGACTAGTGATTTGTAAAGTGGCAGGACTATGTTCTAATCACGGGCATCTATGCCTCTTTTGATGCAACCCATTATCTTATTGGCCTTGGCAGCAGCTGTCTGACACTGGTTTCTGCAGTTTAGTTTACTGTTCACTAAAATTCCTAGGTCCTTTTCCATGTCAGAGTTACCCAATATTTTACCATTTAGTATGTACTGGTGACTTGCATTATTCCTTCCCATATGCATAACCTTACATTTGTCAGTGTTAAACCTCATCTGCCACTTCTCTGCCCAAGCCTCCAGTCTATCCAGATCCATCTGTAGCAGTGTACTGTCCTCTTCTGTGTTAATTACTTTACACAGTTTAGTGTCATCTGCAAAAATTGATATTTTACTGTGCAAGCCTTCTACAAGATCATTAATAAATATATTGAAGAGAATAGGGCCCAATACTGACCCCTGTGGTACCCCACTAGTGACAGTAAGTAAAAATAAAAAAAATATTAACATTTAAATCACGCTCTTTTCCCCCTAAAAATAATCAGAAAATTAATTGTGTCCCAAAATGCCCATCCCATATGGTGAATGGTGTAACAGAAAAAAATGTAAGTGGCAGATTCACTGTTTTGTTTTACCCCTCAAAATATTGAATAAAAAGTGATCAGAATTTTTTTTCCCAACATTTTTTTAAGTATTAAAACACAAGTAAACTATATAAATGCGGCATCACAGTAATCATACTGGCCCATACAATAAAGTGAAACCCTTAACGCATAATGCTGTACAGAATTATGTGCAAAGGCTTGTATGGATATACAAAGCGGGTGCAGGCTGTCTAAGGGTGGGTTCACGTGTTTAATGCCTTTATTTGACATATATGTTATAAACAAAAACTAAGCATACCACTTTCTTGTATCCTGCAGAGTCTGTTTAAAAAAAAAACCTATCCATTTTTTTTTTTTAACAGTGGAACTCTATGGTGAATGAATGCCACTGTATAGCATCAGTCTGAGGCATCCGTTTAACTTATACGTTTTTCTGTATACATTACATGGATGGGAAAAACGTGAAGTGAACCCAGCCTAATCTTCAAAACTGAAATGACAAGTGCCAGAAAGAAAGGGGATCAGGTAGAGACAGAAAGAAGATGGTCACAACATATATGCCATAGCAAATCAACTGAGATTTTTTTAATGTAAAATTCTAGTAAATATGTAGCTGTCTTGCCACTATATTCATCATAAACAGGGTGTGACATCAATAGAGTTTTAAATGCCCAGTCACTTGATCAATCAAGTTGCCAGGACCTGGTCCCACGCCTAGGACTGTTCGAGATCCGGGTGCAATCTGTGTACGACCAGCATCCTGTATCAAACTAATGGTTAATCCCAGTTGTTTAGCTTGAGAGAGAAGTTCAACGAGTGCGCCCTCGTCTGGAGCCTTCACCACTACTTTTGGTTGGCCGCAGTATTCCCATTGCCTTAGTAATTCTGGGTTTCTTTTTTGGAGCTGCTTGTAGGCAGATACTGCAGCATGTGAGCACTGTGCCGCCACTTTTCCTTTTCCCATTTTCAAATCGTTACGGACTACTAACACCATCTTGAACTCGCCACTCTCTCCCATAACGCTTGCTTCACTCCCCAAGTCATTTCCTGCAATGTTTGACAGGTTTCGGGACCGCCCATAGCGACCACGCAGACTCCAGCCTAGAAAGATGCCACACGCTATACCCGCTGCCAATGACAGAGTCCCAGGATGTGAAATGTAATCCATTGTCAATCTACAATAAGAAAGGAAATGTGAGGGAAACCATAACTACTCCATTTTGTTCCTCTGTTTACACAGTGAGCTCTTTCCCCCTCTTTAATGCTTACACTTAATAATTTTCATGCTGATGCGTGCATTGTTTTTCAATAATATTTTGAATGTTCTAAACACAAGGCCGAGTGTCTTGTGTTCAATCCTGCAAGAAACTTTGTAATAATTTCACTCCTTTTTGGCATAAAGCCGTTATGATATTCTATTGGTATATATCCACTCATGCTGAAATAAAACTGAAGGTCATTTTATGGAGCACACACCTCCCTGTGTCTCTGTGATGATTCCTTTCTCGAGTCGCTCGATTTAACCCTTAATTTGGCCCCATCATCACATCGGTAGAGCTGATTTTGCTCACAGAAATGTATTGATACTGTTAGACTTATAGAAACTAGACTAGAAGAAACTAGGAAAGACCTCAGAGCAATAAGCACGTGACTTGCATGTGCAAGCGTGATCCTCCATTCTGGACTTGCAGGAGCACACAGCATTATATGCGGACAAGAATAAACATTTCTGTCATAGTGCCGGCTACATTCACATGGCCGGTATCCGTGTTTTGCGGAACGCAAAACATAAACGGTCGCGTGAATGTAGCCAAGGAAATGAATCTCACTGGCCACAATGGCAAGGTTAGATGCAGACTGCACCAGGGAAATGCAGGCATGTGATTGGCTGTCAGGTGAGAAACACTTTGACTACTAGTCAGCATCCCTGAGAATGCCCATAACAACCAACTGGGTTGCAGATTTAAAAAAAGTACATCTGAAAATGAGAGCTGGAATCTGATTGATTGGTTGCTATGGGCAGCTGCTTTACTTTGCACCCGGTTTGTCTAGTGTAGTGAGGAGCCCATAGCTATCAGCGCACCACTGTCATGGTGACACCTGCACCATGCCCACCCTCCAATAAATGTACACGTTAAGACAGCAGTATGGTGTGAAGAAGAGCTAAGCCCTCACCCGGCGCCCTGGTCCTCCCACGTTGGGTTCTGTTAGTCACTTCCTGACGTGTCGCACACATATGACGTCACCGACGCTTTTAAGTGACTTGTTTTCCTCCTCTCCTGACGCTATTTACTATAGGACGAGAGCAGAAACTCGCGAGGAGGCGGAAACACACCAAAAACCAAGACAGCCTCAGTTTCCTCGCCTGGTATGTCTCGCTCTGATGACGCGAGAGGCCAGTAGGGGGCGCTGACTCGGAGCTGACGCGACTTCCGGTGGAGTGACCCGGCTAGTGTGACAGATCTCTAGTTGGAGACAGAGGAGGAGGTGAGTGGTCTCCGGTTATTTGGGGGCACTGTGTGGTGGCAGGTGATTGGAGGGGTCGGTACTAGCAGGCTGTGGAGATTCGGGTAAGACCCCCTGGTTATTAGTGACGTTATTCTATTCATCCCTGATAAACGGGGGGGGGGAGATCACAGTGGTCAGTGAGGAGCCCGCTGCGCCGACAGCGCCTATACAGCACCTCATAGCGAGAACAGCCATGTGATTACTGGTGCTGATCAGGTTATATGCCTTCATCTGTAGGACATCTATAGGGGTTCATAGACCATCATGCTGTATTACAGTGATGTCCCATAAGATCCAGCCATGTCCAGTGATTACAGGTGCTGATCAGGTTATATGCAGTCAGCTGTAGGACATCTATAGGAGTTCATAGACCATCATGCTGTATTATAGTGATGTCTCATGAGAGCAGCCATGTCCAGTGATTACTGGTGCTGATCAGGTTATATTCAGTCAGCTGTAGGACATCTATAGGAGTTCATAGACCATCATGCTGTATTATAGTGATGTCTCATGAGAGCAGCCATGTCCAGTGATTACTGGTGCTGATCAGGTTATATGCAGTCAGCTGTAGGACATCTATAGGAGTTCATAGACCATCATGCTGTATTATAGTGATGTCTCATGAGAGCAGCCATGTCCAGTGATTACTGGTGCTGATCAGGTTATATTCAGTCAGCTGTAGGACATCTATAGGAGTTCATAGACCATCATGCTGTATTATAGTGATGTCTCATGAGAGCAGCCATGTCCAGTGATTACTGGTGCTGATCAGGTTATATGCAGTCAGCTGTAGGACATCTATAGGAGTTCATAGACCATCATGCTGTATTATAGTGATGTCTCATGAGAGCAGCCATGTCCAGTGATTACTGGTGCTGATCAGGTTATATTCAGTCAGCTGTAGGATATCCAGGGGTGTAGCTATAGGGGGTGCAGAGGTAGCAGTCGCTACCGGGCCCAGGAGCCTGAGGGGGCCCAAAAACCCTTGTGCTGCATAAGAAGACACACAAAGTACTGAGGAAAGGGGGCACAAGATGAACTCTTGCACCAGGGCCCATGAGCCGTTAGCTACGCCCCTGAGGATATCTATAGGGGTTCATAGACCATCATGCTGTATAATAGTGATGTTTTATGAGATCTAGCCACATACAGTGATTGGTTATGATCATATGATATTTCATGGATATCTATAGGCTTTGAGCGTCATGGCGTATTAGTGATGGACAGCACATGATCCAGTGTGTGCAGAATGATTTGCATCCTTGTATGCCTCTTATGGAAAAACCTCTATGTACAGAATGTGCTTCCTGTTGTCATATTCAAATAGTTTTGCCCCTGGAGAGCGTTATACATTGTTGTGCTATATATCCTCCACTGATGTGCCCGCTCAGATCAGCCGAATTGGAATTGTATTTTATGTGTGTAAGGAGATATGCGTCCACCAGGAGGAAACAAAGAACTGAAAAGGCAAAAAGTCAGCCTGTCCGATCACTGTTCCCCATGTCAGGGGGAGAATATCTTTTATAATACAATGTGACTGAACTTGAGGAAGAATCTCTGTGTGCAGTGTGGATTCCATATTATCTTTGTATATTGTTTAAAGCCTTCACTTTGCTATCCAAAACCAGTGCCATGTCTGCCCCTTTAAAGAGCACTTGTCTGCAGTATCAATTTTATGAAATCAGGTGTACTTCCTGGTAGGGTTGATCCTGCTGGTTAAAACGATACTTGTCTTGTGAAAATCAGTTGCTGCATTCTCAAGGAAAAAACAGATTTTTATTCCATATGCAAATGAGGGTTTCTATGCTCTGAGAGGTGGGGCCTAGCCACTAAGTGCACCTCAGCTTTCAAGTGTTGGCCCACTCCTCATTACACAAAAGGTCCTCATTTGCATAAAGAATGAAAGTCTTTATTTCTTATGAGTGCCTTAAAGGGTTTCTGTCACCAGAAATCACCCTATTAAACCAAGTGTCATTTGCAATGAGCAAATGACACTTGATGACAGTAATGTTAGTCTCATATTTCTCCGTCCAGCAGTTTAGCCAAAAAATAGGTTTTTATAATATGCAAATGACCTCCCCTAGGTGCAGTAGGCGTGAACCTGCACCTAGGAGAGGCCGTAATAACGCCTCTTACCACGCCTCCGTAGTGCTGATTGACAGGGCCGGGCAGCCAGCTCTTTCGGCTCCCAGCCCTGTACGATCCCGAAATCCCGCGCCTGCGCACTGCGGTAGTACATCCGCGCGCGAAGGAGCCGGGACCCGGGCGGCAGCCGGCTCTCAACGCGCGTGCGTGGATGTACTACCGCAGTGCGCGGGATTTCGGGATCGTACAGGGCCGGGAGCCGAAAGAGCTGGCTGCCCGGCCCTGTCAATCAGCGCTACGGAGGCGTGGTAAGAGGCGTTATTACGGCCTCTCCTAGGTGCAGGTTCACGCCTACTGCACCTAGGGGAGGTCATTTGCATATTATAAAAACGTATTTTTTGGCTAAACTGCTGGACGGAGAAATCTGAGACTAACATTACTGTCATCAAGTGTCATTTGCTCATTGCAAATGACACTTGGTTTAATAGGGTGATTTCTGGTGACAGAAACCCTTTAACTGATTTTCACAAGACAGGTATCATTTTAATCAGCAGGATCGACCCTACCAGTCAACATACCCACTTTAATAGAGTCTTTAGGTCTGAAGTTGAAGTTAATTAAAAGTGTAAGTCAAATATTCATTGAAGTCATTAAAAGCCAAGTTGTAGGGTAAAAAACTGTAACAGCATCTGTGTCGCGTCAGTTCAGAAAAAGCAGTGCTCTTCTAAATGCTACAGACAGAGCACGGATACAATATCAAGCATGAGCCCCTAGCACCAGCCATAACAGTAGAAGGGCATTTAGCAGGAATTTAGCCTACTTGCTGATGGTCTCCACAGGTTTAGAGAAAGAGATCAGCTAATGGGAAATGAAGGTACTTTCCGTAGAGACAGTAATGCCTGGAGTGATTCAAGTCCTCAGGTGAATGTGTAGATATTGACACATCACTGAGGATACATGACATCTCAGCTTCATCATCATCTTCTCCCGGGGGTTCAGTCAGAAAAAGCTGTCCATAGACATGAAATATTTGTAGATTGATTGTGCCTCTAACCTGATGTTTATGAGGCCTTGCAGACTATGGAGAACGAGCCCGTCAGGATGGATTCAAATAATAATTTATGTATTTATTGTAGACGTGTGTGTATATATCCCTTATCCATTGAATAGGGAGTAGAGTAAGAATGAAGGGCCTATTCTTTCTATCTCTTCCAGTCATGGTGAGGGAGAGTTTATACAGGAAAGATGGTTCAGCGCTTCAGTGAAAAGGTGATAAATGTTTTTGGCTTTTCTACAATGGCCTCATACCAGATTTTTGATTGGGCTTCTCCCCTTAAACGGGGAGACATTTTAAAGGTTTTCTGTCATCAGGATTTACCATAGTAAACCGAGTGTCATTTGACACCTGATGACAGATATGTTTGTTTTATACTTTTCTGTAAAGTAGTTTGTGAGAAAACTCCGTTTTTAAAATATGTAAATTACCTCCCCTAGGTGCAGTAGGCGTGAACCCTGCACCTAGTAGCGGACGTAATTCCTCCTCTTACCCCTCCTCCGTAGCGGTGATTGACAGGGCCAGGCAGCCAGCTCTTTCGGCTCCCTGTCCGAGTTCGAAATCCCGCGCCTGCGCACTGCGATAAACAATCCGCGCACGCGCGTTGAGAGCCGGCGGCCGCCCGGGTCCCGGCTTCATCAATGCGCATGCGCGGATTACGTCAGCGTACACCCGGAAGCGAAGGAGAGCCGGCTTCATCAAGCAAGGAAACACCGCTGGAACGTATTGTTTATCGCAGTGCGCAGGCGTGGGATTTCGAACTCGGACAGGGCCGGGAGCCGAAAGAGCTGGCTGCCTGGCCCTGTCAATCACCGCTACGGAGGAGGGGTAAGAGGAGGAATTACGGCCGCTACTAGGTGCAGGGTTCACGCCTACTGCACCTAGGGGAGCTAATTTACATATTTTAAAAACATAGTTTTTTCACAAACTACTTTACAGAAAAGTATAAAACAAACATATCTGTCATCAGGTGTCATTTGCACATGACTAAATTCTGATGACAGAAACCCTTTAATACTGATGACCTAGTCTCATGATAGGCAATCAGTATCTGTCTACACTGTTGGAGCATCTGTGCTTTCCCAGCAGTGGAGAAGAATACTGAGCATGTGCAGATAGCATCATCCTCCACCCTAACGAAGCGGGTGGACTACCGTGCAGATGCAGGATTACTTTACAAGATTACCAAGATTGCATCTCGGCTGGCCCTGTCAATCCAGGGATTTGGGGAAATGGTAAGAGGTCTTTTGTCCTGAGGGGCTGAGACCCACCCCTTAGTGTGCTGAAGACCTAGTTTACATATCACTATCGCAAAGTGATATATCGTGGGTGTGGTGCAACAGAGATACATTAAAAAGGGATTGTTTTACTCATCAGGATCAACCCTACCAGGCATTATGCCTGGTTTAATAGGGGTGATCCTGCAGACAGATGATCTTTAAATGAATAACTAATGAGTTATACTGAATTCCCAGCTCCTCCTGCTCTAAAACATGCCGCCTGCAGATTCCCTACATTTTCATAGTGAAAGGTCCCCTTTAATGAGACACCAGACCAAGCCTATCATCTGGGCAGCTCTGCATAGAAGGTCAGCGTCAGGACCTTGTTTGTGCCACTTCAAATGTTGTTTGTTGTTCTCCTAGTTTATTGGGCCTTATTGAAACTGTGAACATTGTGATCTCTATAGCTACGTCAGTGGGAATACTCCTTTAATGTCAATGTTGGATAAGTTATGTTAAGATGACATTAGTTATTCAAGGGGTTCTCCTGTTTCAGGAGGAAAGCGGACAGCACCTATGATCCACCTGTAATAAAGAATAAGTTGTTACTTCTCTGACAGATCCCGGCAGGGCTCTTTTTACCCGATATCACGTCGACTAGATGTGGCCACTGCAGCCAATCAATGGCCTTTTCGGTGCACTGCTGAGGCCAGTGATTGGCTGCAGTGGTCACATGTTGTTGAAGTGTTGTCAGCACTGCAGCCGATGAGCTGTGTCAGGAGAACCAGAGTAACATAGGATCTGTTGGGTAAGTAATGATCGATTCTTTACTACAGTTTCCCCCTGAAACTGGACAAGCCCTTTAAGTAGGTTGTGTGAAGAGTCTTGGATGGCAGAGGCTTCTGTCCATGTTTACTTTTCTCTGTAGTTTTGCATAATTGCCTTTTTGCACATAAGAAATTTGTTTACCAGAATGTCATGGCACTGTAACGCTGGGGTTAGATGAGACTTCTTGCTGACCTGTGAAGAGGTGTTTTTTTTTCTGTGCAGGTTATTTTGGGTGTAGTTCTTATGTAGTTTAGCTAGTAAGAGCTGTGACATGTACAAAGTACAGGTTTTGTGAACACGTTTCACAGGTCAATCCAGTCGATCTTTAATACCTTGCATTAGGCACTTGAGCGATAAAGGTTTCTGAATAAGTGGCTTTCCTGTTTCCTGAGGTAAAGGATTTAGAGAGATGTTCTGCCAATGCTGTATAATATGTGATGTTATGTCTCATGTGATGGTATCTTTGAAAAAATTAGCCATGTATTAAGGTTAAGGTCACACATGGATTTCTTTTCCACAGCATGTGAATTGGTTCATCAGCATTATACTGCAGGCTGCTGCACAATTACTTCAAGTGTGACTGTATGATACTGGCAATCCTATATGTTATCTCCTATACACAGGCTAGATAACTGTATGATTACTGATATCCCACCAATCACTAGAATTAGGGTCCTGAGCCCGCCATTTTGGAGTAAGTTGAATGGAACGGTGGTGCCCTTCTGCTCCAGTCAGTCTATAGAGGACTGGCAGTGATTGTCAAGTGGCATCCTCGGCTATTTCCGTCAGTCCTCTAGGCTTCGAATGGTGTGGCACTGCGCATGCTTGACTGCTGCTCCATTCAAGTTCCTCTAGAACGGGTTCTCAGCACCCCCATTCTAGTGACTGGTGGGCGTCCCAGCAGTGGGGTCGCAGCAATAATACATTTATCACCTGTCCTATGGATAGGGATTGTGTCCAACTTGAGGACATTCCTGGCTGTTTCTCTGTTCCCAACTGGTTTATCGTCTTTCTTGTATCTCTGAGCTAAAAAGAAATGTTTGCATTTTAGTTTAGTGATGAATGATGAATGGACACATGACACGGGATCATCTCACATTTCTCAGGGGGGTGGTGGCACTGTGTACTAAATATTAGCTGACCAGCGTAGCAGGATGTTCCCGTTCCTGTGCATGCTATATGTCTTCTCTGGTTACAGCTTGTGTACTGTTACTTCATAGATTACAGGGATCAGGGCTAAATCCAGCTACTATATTATACATCCTATTTTCAGACGTGTCTGCTATGGGATGGGATGAGTGAGAGAAGCTCTTCTAAAGTGCATGTGCTTACATTTTACACTCATCAGCCCTACTGGCTTAATCTTGTGACGGTCCCCCTCGTGCTAACAAAACTGCTGTGACCCATCCAGGCACAAAAAGTTAGCAGTAGATACTTTGGGGCACATTTATTAAGACTGGCGTTTTATACTCTTAATAAAGGCCCATAGCTGGTGGTGGTTCCACTGAAGTTATGAAGAGGCTCAGGTCTCTCCATAACTTCGCCGCATCCAGCGCCAATCTAAATGTAATAAGGCTTCCTTGCTGTCTTACATCTAGACTATTTTCTACACCTAAAACAGAAAATGATAAATTAGACAGGCCTGCCAGCCCAACCCCTTCCCAGCCCACGTCACCCCTCAATTTTACACCTGGCTTGAGCGGAGAAAAGTTGCAGATAGCGGCGCAATAATTGCGCCTGAAATACGCCTAATTTAGGCATATTATAGATTATTAAATGACCCCCTTTGTCTTTAACCTTTCAACAGACTTTACAAAATCAAGTGAAAATAACAGTTTGCGATATATCTTATCTGAGAAAAATGTCCCTTTCTCCACTTATCAGCTCTAGCAGTGCCCGCTAAGGGCAATGATCAGGAATTAACCATTTGTTCCCACTCGTTGCTCATTTGCTTAGCTACATTTCCATGCAGCAATCATTCTCTCTGTATAGGGTTGAAAAAGCGCTACTGTGATTGTTCATCCCTGCAGAGGTTCATTGTTTATCAGCAGCACATCTCTAATTATAAGGGGCAATGAGCTGCCAACAATTAGCAAATGTCTGGCCTTATATACCAAGCTGTAATGCAGTTTGTGTTCTCACACATGTTTTTCACAGCCAGCATTGTCTTTTCAGATATTTGGGTTACAGTAGCTCTTTAGTGGGATTTAACCAGACTGGCAGAACCTTTGGCATTGATGACCTTCTTGCCATTTCACTGGTTGTCCTTCCATGGACCACTGTTACTACATACTAATCCCTGCGTACAGGAAAACCTCCAAAATACCTGCCATTTGAAGATGCTCTGAACCCACTATGTAGCCACCACAATTTGGGCATATGTATAGACATAGGCACACTGTCGTGTGCCTGCAGCCAGCACTCTAGTTGTATTCTATATATGTACAGCTCATTATAATGACTTTATGACCTTGGAATGAAGTTGTTCAAGTTTGCAAGTAAATTACCTAGTATTTGACCTAGGAGTGTAAATCCTGCTGATGATACAGAGGGATCAATTTTAAGAAAGGACTGAATGACAAAAGGTCATGTCACCAAGAATATATCATTTATTGGTAATGTTTAATTCTTTTTCAGATGTAGAGGCTACTTTAATCACGCATGCCTTTTGTTGGTTTCCATTTAGACCATTATTACGATCTAGACCAGTGATTCTCAACATTGAGGGAACTCCTGGAAATATATCTCCACTCCTGTGGAACCCATAATTCCATTCCTGCCTCCGAGGAGCTTGGGGTAGGGGCTACTAAAGCATTCTATAATTCTTTTTCTAGGGCTATAATTTGGTTTAGTTAAGTTTCCTACTTTACAAAGCGTCTTCTAGCAGGTATTAGGGGGTACTATGTAACCTTAATCGGTGTCATGAGATGCAGGGTTATTTGATATACGAGTCTCAAGGCCTATTTAAAGGGTGGAACATTGACTTATAGGATAGCTGCCTTACATCTGGTGTCATTAGATTCAGAGCTTGTTAAGAGTTCATTTCCATCCCTTTCTTTCTAGCAGGTAGAAATCTGTTTACCTTCCCTCTTGTAAATGTAGCAAGCCTTTTTGTGGAGGAACCACTGATCAGGTCTTGGGGAACCCTATTGAGAAGCGTTGATCTAGATGTTTGCACCTGGGCTGGCCATTTATTTTCATAATCTGCTGTCAGGTTTCCACTGGCTTTACTGTGGAATGGTTTAGTACTTTCATAATGTCAGAAATTTTGATTGATGAGGGTCTGGGTGCTGAAACCCGCCACAGATCGCTGAAACAAAGGGACCAAAGTGCTCAGCCTGTACCTCAGACTTTAACTCTTCATCTTTAATTTGCTGTTCTCAAAGATGGGCTCATAGACTAGGGTACATTCACACAACAAGGCATTATTGGGAAAAAAAGTCAATTAAAACAGACCGTTTTGCTCTTTTTAACATGCTATTTTTTCACTGTAGTGTGAATGTAGTCTAACCCAACCTCTCGGAGGAGAGCTGATTGTATGTGCTAAGTTTGACTTTTTTTGACTGCCAAATTTTTCTTCGACCATTGTACTGTAGCATGTTCAGTATCTGACCTACATTTAGCTGTGTAAATGTCCTGTATTCCCCAAAATACATAACGCAAATCTGGCTTTACTATTATATTTTCCCCCCTCCATAAAGGACTGAAGAGGATCTGTCGTACAGTGTTTCATTTAATGCCTCAGAATTGAAGGACAGATTATAACTGTGTCCAACTGGAAGGCATCTTTGAAGAAGCTGGTTGGAGTTTGTGAGGTAAATTCTGTACAGTGTATTTCCACATATTCAGCACACTTTAAAGCTGTTTTCCAGGAGCTAAATATTGGTGACATATCTTTAGGACAGGTCAACAATATCAGCAGACGGTCAAACTCCCTGATCCCCCAGCTGATCAGCTGTTTGAAGGGGCCCCATCGGATGAGCTATGTGGCCTCCTCATAGTATATCAAGCACAGCCAATACATCGTATAGTCACAATTGCAGCTCAGTCCAATTCACTTATATGGGACTGAGCTTCTGAAAGGCCGTGTGATAAATGGATGTGATGACACTGGCCGAGAAAGAGGCCTCAGTGCCTGCTTGCCCCCTTAAAACAACTGATTTCGGAGATGCCAGGAGTCAGACCTATCCTGAGGATAACGTTCCTCGGTGGGGCGGGGGGATTAAAAAAATGTTTTATAGTTATTCTAATCAGGTTTATAAACAGCATTAATTAATTAATAGAACCTGCTTGCTTTATCTAGGGAGTAATCAGTTTAGTAAATTAAAATGGCCACCGTCCTGTGAAACAGAGAGAAACCCATTCTTAAATGTAACTAAGATGGTGCTGGAGACTTGTGTGTGTGACAAGGAGGACAGTTCTGTTATCAGCCGTGGTAAGCTGTAATATATCATTCCTGGTCATGCTTCCTGGACATGAACTATGTGCTCAGTCAGGTAGACAGGATTGTGGAGACATGGACCTGCGGCTTTAGTATCAAGTAGCCGACTGAGGAATCGCTGAGGAGAGGTTTAGCTCCTGGTGGTTGTCTGTAGTGAATACATATAAATAACTCTTCTCTTTAGGGTATGGTTTTGTGTTTTCAGATTAGTGTATTTCTCTTACACATTGCTTGTAACTAATCCTGTAAAATGGTTTCTACCCTTCATTTAATAAATATGGATATGTATTGCATGTGCCTGTGCTGGACTGACCATATGTATGTTTTTCTACGTTTTCTTCATAGTTTCTCACGTTCAGCTGACATATGAAATGGCAGAGAATGGCACTGATTGTGAACAGAGGCGTGTTGGAATGGCTAAAGAGCAACACAATGGGAGCTTTACAGGTATGTTACTTTTGTAGTAAAATAATTTTATTTGACTCGTATGAAAACTGGAGCAAAGAAAGAAAGTAATCCTATTGTGCCTGACTGGGCTATACTACTTCCAAATTTTTTTCTGCAGTAGCTTTCATAGATCACCCTCTATACTCATCTGATGATCTAGGTTAGGTTAGATGAGGCTAAATTTGGTGGATTTTATCAGTAAATTTACAGATTTTTGCATTCAAGTTTACATGCGGAGGACCCAAAGTGAAATAAAGGCAACTTAAGACAGAGGGAGCATATAAGTATGCTTCCTTCCCAGGTCTGGTGGGGGAGAATGAAAGAAAAAAAAAATAGTCTTGGACAACCTCAAAGGTTTCTTTTGACCTATTCGGACACACATTGTATAAGAGACCATAATTATAGTCCACAATCAAGTGAAACGAGGCATATCATATATCCTTCAGATAAAGAAAACTTATTATACTTTATTTGGGATTTGTTTGAGCTTTAAAAGTAAGTGGTGGACCTAAAAATGGTCACCGAATCGGTCAAGGTAGTGGTAGCTCAGATGCTCTACATGACTTGAAAATAGATAGCACATCATTGGCTGGATGAGAGCAGCCCTTCTAGGAGTGAATATGTGGGCAAAATATACAGGCCGTTGAATTTGGAACAAGGGGTTTACCATGGCTAAATTTGAGAAAATTGTGGCCATTTTGGATGGATACTTCTGGTTTAACATCAGGAAACTGATGAGATACCCTTTAATATAATATGACTGCAGTTGGGTATGCTGTTGTAGGCTCAGTGGTCAGAGGGTGTAATATCAGTTGAGAACAGCATTTTCTCTTTAATGTCTACATTGTATGTTCTAAGACTAGTTACACACTAGTGCTAGAGATCCGGCAGGGAACAGCCTGCTGGATCTCTCTGCAGTCTGGCATTGCCAGAAGCTTGAAACTCTCCGCCCTGCCCTGTTAGCTATAAGCCTACTAGATCTCTAGTGCTAATTTCATCCAGTAATGGAATGAAAGATGTTGCGTTCAAAGATCATTTGTTTGAAAGAACGTTCCCAGAAAGATCTTTCATCCATCGCTCAGTTTCATTGAACACATATGGCTATTTTGAACAACCATCATAAAATGTTTATGACTGTATCTCTGAAATGGTCGTTCACCAGATGATTGATTGGGGGATTTTTTTTTGTAGGAAATTAAAAAATGTTTAATAAAAATAATTAAAAAATGAAGAATGATTGACATCTGATCTAGGGCCCTGAATTTTGTTGAGGTCAAGGGACAGTTAAGGTGGATTTACATGGCCCAATGTTCGGGCAGATTATCGGGAACAAACTTTCTTGCTAATGCTAGTTCCTGGCAACCTACCCTTCTAAATGTGCCATTGATCACCCAATGAACGAGCAAAACGCTCGTTCATTGGGTGATCCTTTCGTTCGGTCAGGCACCTCATGCAGCTTTATGAGGATAAGCGATTGCAATAGCAATCCCCCCATGTAAATGCAGCTTTCTCCTTCACTAAATAAGCATCTGACTGTCGGGAAGGAATTCTTCCTTCCTGACAATCAGTTGCTCCTCAGCCAGTGTCAACCCACCTTTAGTGCCACTTCTTGGCTGGAGAGCAGAAGGAGCATATGCTGTTGAGGTGTTGGAAATCGGCATCCCTACTAAAGTCTGTAGAGCAGGGCACTGAATGGAAACTATCATTTAGACATTTTCTACCACATTTTTGTACATTATTTACTCAGATCAGTCAATGCTCCCAGTGAAGTTCATCTCAGTAAGCTTGGTTGATGAATGTGTTTTATGAGCAGAAAAAGCACTCCACCCAACCAGGGGCGGAAAAACTGCATTTTTTGTTGATGCTGTACTGGTTGGACCTGGGCCTGTGGCTTCAGTCCTTTTAGGCATCACAGCTTGCTACTGAGTATCAGACCATAATGTCATACATTTTTTCATACAACTTACATTTTGCTTGCATATTTGTTAAGTGTAAATTGCGATAGTACTTAGTATTATAATCTACATGTAACATGATCTTCTGTAAACGTTTTATGAATTTTTGCTCATGATATTGCTTGATAATCTAACTCTGTTTCAACCTTTTTTGCAATGTGTGCCTTTCTCTTTCTGTGTACTCTGGCTGTAGATGACAAATTTTCATTTTTTTCTGCTTGCGTTGTTTTTCGGAGTAGATCCGGGTTGAGTTTACATAAGGAAAGCTTTTCTGCCAATGGTAAAACATACTGAGACCCATTTACTAATCCTGTAGATCAGGGGTTCGCAACCTGTGTCCGGGAGCCACTTGTGGCCCTCAATACCTTTATGTGCAGCCCCTAACTATCAACTACATTGCCTATCCGTTATGTGCGGAAGGGGAAAATGTGGCATGGAAACGGCCGGTAACCATATTTTGCAGATCCGTAATTTGTGAACGCAAAACTAATACGGTCAGGTGCATAAGGCCTAATAAGGAATAGTTTCGGACCTGAAGGGATGCCTGTTATGTCTGCAACCAGTATACTTCCATGTAAATGCAAGCGGTAATGTCAGTGCACAGGAATAATTCTTAGGGTCTGTTTACATTTGTTTCATGGTTATGGATAATTCTTATTATGATATCGACTTACATGCGTAATAAATGAATGAATGCAGTAATGAGGATTGTATTAGACTAGCTAAACTGACAGTGGGTGCCCTGTTAGCAATTCTGCAAAAAAAAAAGAAAAGAACATATTCCTTTTCGTGTCCTTTTTGCGCACAATAATAGGCATTTTTATCATAGGGTAGGACGTTCTAATCTGCAAAATGTGGAATGAACACGGCCAGTATCTGTGTTTTCCGGATCCGCGATTTGCTCTACGCAAAAACGGATACGGTTATGTGAATGCAACCTAAAGGTCTAACAGTTTCCGTTACTGGTTTGTTTTTGGCTAGCCAACTATTGCTCATAGTACCAAGGATTTGTCCATGTTTGTATTCATGTTTTTGAGTCTGTGAGATGAAAGAGGAAGAAGATAAAATACTGACTCATTGACCCGTTCCTTGGAACTACTGCGGAGAACTTTGCGGTATTTCATCAATGATCAGCTGGGCAGTCGGCTCTGGCTTTTCCATTCTGTCTGTGAACTTCAGCATGTTTTTCTGAAACCTACAGATCAGGGTCCTGTCATCACCTAATCAGCCACTGCTTGACGCTATATTCTTTCCAATGCCACGTCTGACACTAGGTCTCTATATTGTCCTAGATAAGTACCGTAACATGCACACTAACCGGTTCTTAAGATTTTTAACTTTCTCGTTCATCCAAGGACCTGGGTTAGAGGACCTGCAGTGTGCTCTACTGCTGATGACTAATGGTCCCTTTTGTATCACTGCACTTGTACATCATTTATTTCCTCTGTGGTAGTCCATTGATGAAACCGTGAAGCTGTAGGGCACGCTTCAGCAGCCCTCGGAATCATAAACTGTGTACAAATTGCACATTCAGGCACAAAAGAAATTGCGGAACCTATTTTTACTCAAGTGAAGCTTTTTTTTTTATGTTATGTTACAGATTCCAGTTTCCTGAACGAAAAGAAAAGGAGAGACCGTGAAGAACGACAGAGTATTGTTCTCTGGAGGAAGCCATTCATTACCTTGCAGTATTTTTTCCTTGAAACCTTAATAAACTTGAAGGAGTGGAGCTTAAAGTAAGAGTTCACCACATTACTAATATTGAATCACTAACGTATACTATGAGAATAGACCTTTTATTGCATATTTTAATATTTGTCACATTCACGTTAAAGTGGATCTCTTCTGATGTAGTTTCTTTAAAGCAGTTCTCTGGGCTTTTAATATTGATGATCTGTCCTCAGGATAGATAATCAATATCAGATTGGCAGGGGTCCAACACCCGGCACCCCCGCCGATTGTGTGTATGAATGTTCCGTCTCCCGTCTCTCTTCCTGCTACTACTATGGCAAGGCATCAGCAAGCAGGAAGGGAGACGGCACATGCACACTGTCTGCACCATCTCCTCATACAGCTGATTGGCGGGGGTGCCGGATTTTGGACCCCCACCGATCTAATATTGATGAGCTATCCTGAGGATAGGTCATCAATATTAAAAGCCCGGCATACCCACCCCTTTAAATATATGAGAATAGCAGAATCGGCACCTGCCTAACCCATCTCCCCACAGTATTTAAAGGACACTTCCATCTTAAAGTGGTATTCTTTTTTTTTAACTCTGAGTGGTACTTCTTCATTGCATTAGTGTAAATTACTACTAGTGGTACCTGCTTCAAAAACAGCCTAGGGCAGCTCTGCAGACCTCCCATCTGTGCCGGAGATGTCATTGGACGAAAGTCTCTGCCTAATATAGTGAGGAGAAGCCTGGTATGTCACTAGCAGTAAACAAACAGACCTTGCCCTGCACTATGCAGCGCAAAACAAAGGGGAGTATCGGAGCAAGGAAATCAGCGGTGTCTGCGCTTGGTATTGCAGCTCAGCCCAATGGACGTGAATGGGGTTGAGCTGCAACTAGGCCATGTGACTAATGTATGATGAGGTGACATGGCCAAAGAAGAGGCCACAGCCCTTATGTAGTGCTGCTTGGCGAGGGTCCCGGGTGTCGGACCCCCACCAATCTGATATTGATGACCTATCAATATAAACTCCTAGATAACCCCTTTAAGCCCAGACCCTTCTCTATGAGCTAGAACGGAGATCTGGAGGAGGAGTGGTGATGGGACTAGTGTGATGAGAAGTTACATTTAACATAGGTTTCATATTGTTAGACATACGGTAAGTGAGCAAACAGCACTAATTCCTTTAAATTGTTACTTGGCACATTTATCAAGTAAAAGTTTCATGCTGCTTAAGAAAACAGATTTATATGTCTTTTCACCTTTTAATACTTGATTGTGGTAATATAATACTTATAAAAATGTATTTGTTTGGCATTGACTTTGTAAAGGACATTGATGATACAACGTTTCAGTGCAGTTCTTATGTTCACGTTGTTTTGTATATTAAGAAAGGAGCTATTGAGGTGTTCAGGGATTAAAACTGGTTTATGTTGAGTGATGGGTGCAATAAATAGGCTTGGCATTAGTGCTTTGTAATTCAATACTTTATTACATATTAAGTGACAGGCACACTTAAAAAATAAGCCTCACTGTTTCAGGTTTGTTTGGTTTTTAAAGGTCACTTAGATAGTGTGAAATTTTCAAGTGATTTCCTGTAATAACTTCTAACCTGAGATGGCATATTACTAGAGATGAGCGAACGTGCTCGAAACGAGCACTGTACCGCTCGGCTCCCCTGCGCTCGCATGGGCGCAGGCAGCCGCTTCCGTCGGTGAGGAGGACGGAAGCGGCTGCCTGCGCCCATGCGAGCGCAGGGGAGCCGAGCGGTACAGTGCTCATTTCGAACGCATTCACTCATCTCTACATATTACCGAATACTAGATAGTCTTCATTTTGTGAGAAAGCCTGTAATGTAGATGGGAGGGTCACTAGTTGAGAAGGATTTGGGTGTATGTGTAGATTATAGACTAAATAACAGCATGTAATGCCAATTAGCTGCTTGTAATGCCAGTAGAATACTGTTGTGTATGAAAAGAGGCATGGACGAACAGAAAAGTATTATTACCACTTTACAAAGTATTAGTGAGGTCTCAGCTGGAATATGTAGATTAGAGCACCAGTTCATAGAAAAGGCAAAAAGAAGAGCAGTTAAACGTATAAAAGACATAGAGGATCTTAGTTATGAGGAAAGATTAGAAGAATTAAAAGGATTTTCGGGATATTGATGACCTATCCTCAGGACAACACCTGGCACCCCACCGATCAGCTGTTTCCTGCAGCTTCTGGCATCAGAACTAGCAGAAGTGCAGTGGCTGTACCGGGTTACTGCATTCACTTGAATAGTGTCTGAAATGCAGGAACCCGGTATGACCACTACACCTTGGACAGACCAGCGTCTCTGACTCAAGCCTCAGGGAACAGCTGATCGGGGTGGGGGTGATGTGTCAGACCTACACTGATCTGATCTGAGGGTTTTTAAACATTGTTATAGCTTGCTACACAGCAGACACTCGGTGGCAGAGTCTGTGATGATGTGATCAGTAGTGACTATGACACCTAAGTGGTCTTTTCCTGGGAGCAATTGCTCCGGGGGACTGAACGATTTCTCTGTGCCAAGATCACAGGAGCTGTTCTGTTGCTGTGGCTACCACAGCAATAATAATTGTTCACACAGTTTACTGCTTACTGGGAGTTTGAGCTGCCAGACTCACTTCATAGGAGCATCTTTTTGGTTGGATCCGTCAGAGGGCCCTAGACTGCCATAGCAATCTCAGCCCAGAAGCACAGCACTCATCGTAAAAGACCTCTCAAGCATCTGAGCAGTTTAAAGTCTGTGATTTGAATTATTGCCAATCACGGACTTTGCCTCCAGGTGTCTGCTGTGTAATATCTGAACATTGAGAATGGTTCCAAGAACTTTTTTTTATTTCACTGGTTTGCTTTATAAAAAGCGGTAACTACATAATTTCATTCTCTCCCATAGATTATGGCACCGTCGTGGGATGGTAGGCTCACTATTGCTCCTGCTTTCAGTTCTTACAGTAGCGTATTATATTGAAGGAGAACATCAACAGGTAGGCTCTTTGCTTCTTTCTCTGTTCGTCACTAGTAAAGTCCGGTGCCATGAGCTGTAGTATCAAAGAGGCATACATTACTGAATGTTGTTACTTGTCACATGCTTTTCTGTTTGTACCATATCTTAGTTACATAATTCTATCTTATACATACAAATTTAAAGGGAGTCCGTCAGCACTTTGGACCATCGCAATCTGCTGACAGGACTAGGTAGGGGCTGGGGAGAACAGTACAAAAATATCTTTTATGGAGCTTTAATTATCAGGAGTATGATGGTCTTAGGGCTCCTTCACACGAGCTTGTCCCTTGCGGGAAGTGAGAGATCTTGTGGTGTGGACTACATAAGTGCACGGTAGTGTGATTGATAATGCTGTGTGCTACAGCTTTAACAGAAAGATCAGGCAGAGGCACACAGCATTATCAATCATACTACCGTGCACTTATGTAGTCCACACCACACGATCTCTTTCGCACATGGAGCGTGATTCCTCCATTCTTGTGTGAAAGAGCCCTTAGTGTAGTTTTCCTAAAGTTGCTCTTTATCAGCCTTAGTGGGAGCAGAGGATGTAGTCCTCAATAGCAAAGAGCACAGATGCCACCCACTGACAACTTTCTACTCATACTGTGCATACAGAGCAAGGTGTTTAGTGGAAGTTGGGTGGAAGGAGATGCAGATCATGAACATCGAGGGCTACACTGCATGCTCACAACAGTATGCGGACTTTCATCCTCTACTCTTTTATCAAAACTACACCAAGACAGTAAATTATACAAGTGGAACCAGGGTTTCTATCATCAGTCTATGCTGTCCTTGGATCAAGCAGTATGGTGATAGATTTGCACTTAAAATAATTATTAAACATAAATCTGTACGTTATCTTAATTGGTCAATAAATATGGTAAAAAGTTTAATAAACCAAAGGAACGTCTGTGGGCATGAAACAAAAAGCCCAGAAGTCCATGTTTGATGGAATTGCTAAAATACTTATAAAATGTATTTTTCTCTTGCAGTATGTACAGTATGTTGAAAAGAAATTTTTATGGTGTGCCTACTGGGTAGGCTTAGGCATTCTGTCCTCTGTGGGACTAGGAACAGGTCTACACACCTTCCTTCTCTATTTGGTAAGCTATGCACGTTATCATCGTATTATTTTACTGTTTGCTTATTTTTGTGGTATACAAACCCACCAAAAAGCTTCTCTTTATAGGGGAAGTCTTGTAGATTCACACTGAAGACATCAAAACTATGAATTAACACATGTGGAATTATATACTTAAAGGGTTCTCCGAGTTATATATATTGATGACCTATCCTCAGGATAGGTCATCAATATCAGATCGGCGGGGGTCCGACACGCGGCACCCCCGCCGATCAGCTGTTTTTTGTTGTAATTACACCTCACCGCCCCATTCATTTCTATGGTAAGAATCGCTTCCATAGACTTGTATAGAAGCGATTCTTCCCATAGAAATGAATAGGGCGGTGAGGTGTTATTACACCTACTCACCAATACCCCCGTGTCGGCCAGCATGTAAACAGTGAAGAGGAGGCAGCGCTGATGCGGCGCGCGCCTCCTCTTCAAACAGCTGATCGGCGGGGGTGCCGGGTGTCGGACCCCCGCCAATCTGATATTAATGACCTATCCTGAGGATAGGTCATCAATATATATAACTCGGAAAACCCCTTTAACAAAAAAGTGTGAAACAACTAAAAATAGGTCTTATATTCTAGGTTCTTCAAAGTAGCCACCTTTTGCTTTGATTATTGCTTTGCACACTCTTGGCATTCTCTTGATGAGCTTCAAGAGGTAGTCACCTAAAATGGTATTCTAACAGTCTTGAAGGAGTTCCCAGAGATGCTTAGCACTTGTTGGCCCTTTTGCCTTCACTCTGCGGTCCAGCTCACCCCAAACCATCTCGATTGGGTTCAGGTCTGGTGACTGTGGAGGCCAGGTCATCTGGCGTAGCACCCCATCACTCTCCTTCTTGGTCAAATAGCCCTTACGCAGCCTGGAGGTGTATTTGGGGTCATTGTCCTGTTGATAAATAAATGATGGTCCAACTTAACGCAAACCGGATGGAATAGCATGCCGCTGCAAGATGCTGTGGTAGCCATGCTGGTTCAGTATGCCTTCAATTTTGAATAAATCCCCAACAGTGTCACCAGCAAAGCACCCCCACACCATCACACCTCCTCCTCCATGCTTCACAGTGGGAACCAGGCATGTAGAGTCCATACGTTCACCTTTTCTGCGTCGCACAAAGACACGGTGGATGGAACCAAAGATCTCAAATTTGGACTCATCAGACCAAAGCACAGATTTCCACTGGTCTAATGTCCATTCCTTGTGTTCTTTAGCCCAAACAAGTCTCTTCTGCTTGTTGCCTGTCCTTAGCAGTGGTTTCCTAGCAGCTATTTTACCATGAAGGCCTGCTGCACACAGTCTTCTCTTAACAGTTGTTGTAGAGATGTGTCTGCTGCTAGAACTCTGTGTGGCATTGACCTGGTCTCTAATCTGAGCTGCTGTTAACTGATGATTTCTGAGGCTGGTGACTCGGATGAACTTATCCTCCGCAGCAGAGGTGACTCTTGATCTTTCTTTCCTGGGGCGGTCCTCATGTGAGCCAGTTTCTTTGTAGCGCTTGATGGTTTTTGCGACTGCACTTGGGGACACTTTAAAAGTTTTCCCAATTTTGCGGACTGACTGACCTTCATTTCTTAAAGTAATGATGGCCACTCGTTTTTCTTTACTTAGCTGCTTTTTTCTTGCCATAATACAAATTCTAATAGTCTATTCAGTAGGACTATCAGCTGTGTATCCACCTGACTTCTGCCCAACACAACTCATGGTCCCAACCCCATTTATAAGGCAAGAAATCCCACTTATTAAACCTGACAGGGCACACCTGTGAAGTGAAAACCATTTCAGGTGACTACTAGAGATGAGCGAGCAGTGCTCGTTACGAGCACTGTAACGCTCAGGTCCCGTGTGAAGTGCCCGCAGGCATTGCGGATCCGTCCTCATCTGCATGTAAGTCAATGAGGACGGATCGTTTGGTATGACACTCATACCAAACGGTTCCGTCCTCACCCGTCTTAAAGTCAGTGGGGACGGAACCGTTTGGTATGAGTGTCATACCAAACGATCCGTCCTCATTGACTTACATGCAGATGAGGATGGATCCGCAATGCCTGCGGGCATTTCACACGGGACCCGAGCGTTACAGTGCTCGTAACGAGCACTGCTCGCTCATCTCTAGTGACTACCTCTTGAAGCTCATCAAGAGAATGCCAAGAGTGTGCAAAGCAGTAATCAAAGCAAAAGGTGGCTACTTTGAAGAACCTAGAATATAAGACATATTTTCAGTTGTTTCACACTTTTTTGTTAAAGGGGTTCTGCAGTTTTTTTTAAACTGATGAGCTATCCTCTGGATAGATCATCAGCATCTGATCGGCGGCGGGCCGACACCTGGCACCCCCGCCGATCAGCTGTTTGAAAAGGCAGCGGCGCTCCAGGAGCGCCGCAGCCTTCTCTGTGTTTACCGCAGGCCCAGTGACGTCACGACTACTATCACTGGCCTGGGCGGGGCTATGCTCCATTCAAGTGAACAGAGCTTAGCTCCGCCCAGGCCAGTGATACTAGTCGTGACATCACTGGGCTTGCAGTAAACACAGAGAAGGCCGCGGCGCTCCTGGAGCGCCGCTGCCTTCTTAAACAGCTGATCAGCGGGGGTGCCGGGTGTCGGCCTGCCTCCAATCAGATGCTGATGATCTATCCAGAGGATAGCTCATCAGTTTTAAAAAACTGCAGAACCCCTTTAAGTATATAATTCCACATGTGTTAATTCATAGTTTTGATGCCTTCAGTGTGAATCTACAATTTTCATAGTCATGAAAATACAGAAAACTCTTTGAATGAGAAGGTGTGTCCAAACTTTTGGTCTGTACTGTGTGTGTTATATATATATATATATATATATATATATATATATATATATCACGTGTACACCATTAACAGTGACTTGTGCTAGGTGGTCTAACTCAAACCATGAAAAATAGCCTGTCTCTTACATTAGCACTACATATTACAGCAGGGAGTCTCTGCCAAACCCAAATTCGCCAATGATGTAGCATAAGGCTTATGATACCTCTGCTCCAAGTTCGACATTTCAGTAGTAGGAGCTCTTTCTGATGTTAATTCATTTTCTTAGACAAACTGTGCCATTTAAAGGCTATGGAAACCTTTGGGCGATATTTTTTTTATTGCATTCTACTCATTTAGTGCTTTAAATATTTTTCAGTTGGTCTTTATTAGAAATTTTCAACAGTTTTTATACTACAGCTTTCAGTTTCAGTGTATTAGCAGGCTCTCTGCTTCATACTGAATTTGTCAGATAACTTCTCCATGGTCCTTATCTCTGAACTCTGGAAACTCAGAAACACTCATTATAGTTAATTTCTTATAAAACTGATAAAAATGTAGCTGGATCGAGTATTTATGAGATGTCAAGAGTTTAGAGATAATGGCTATGGTGCAAAGCCGAAAGTTTTCTAGTCGGAAAATACACTGAAACTGAAAGCCGTAGAACAAAAACAAAATGTTTAATGAAAACCAATTGATTCGAATGCAGTAATAAAACTTTTCCCCCAAAGGTGTGCATAGCCTTTAAAGGAGGTATTCTCCCACTACCAGTTTAAGTGAAGCTTTGATTAGTCCTTCTGTTATTACAAAAAAAAAATGGAATAAAAAATAAAATAGTGCTACATGATGACTTTGTTATGGTGCAGAACTTATTGAGTCACACATATTGTATGATTATGATAAGGGATAACATCAAATTTATGGCTAAATACAACTTTGGTGCAGAGTTAGCTCAGTACATTTTTGTTAAATGTCTGAAAATACAATAAAAACAATATGAAAAAGACAAAATGTTAACGACCACCAATGTTTAATACAAAGTTTATTCATTTCCCTTGTTGCATTACATATCAACTAGTAGAGATCTTGAAAAAGAAATACTTCTACTTACATAAGACTGAATAACCCTTGGGAAGAGATTTTTGTTTCCCTTTATTGTGTAACGATGCATTCACATGCAGCAGTTTTTGTTCTGGGATATATACAATCTGCCTGATGAAACATTATGAAAAGCATTTGGACTTTTG
This sequence comes from Rhinella marina, assembly GCA_900303285.1. NCBI lineage: Eukaryota > Metazoa > Chordata > Amphibia > Anura > Bufonidae > Rhinella > Rhinella marina. The sequence goes on from ONZH01023284.1 coordinate 494,690, forward strand.
ATAACCTTTCTAGATTAACTGGACCTCCAGAAAATACCAGCTCACTGCCTGGCAGCGTGGAGGCAACTCCCAGTGGAGCTATGTCAGTCCTGTTGCATCATGAAGATTTCCTGCAGAATAAACTATAAATAATCTGCTCTTGTTAAACATGGATTTGATGAGAGATCACATTAGCTAACTCTTACATGTCCCAGCTCTGACACGTATATTTAAATCTGGATGGCTGTTCTGGAGTGGAGTTCTATGCTCCAATTGAGCAGTCTTCATGAAATTTCTATCTACTGTAGACATAAACCATTTTATCTGATGTTTGATTGTTTCCATGTTATATTGTAATGGTCTGTTTTGCTATATATTTAGTCTGTATACAGTGGGGATTCACGTTCCTCATCCTCAGTTTTTGTCTTTTATAACCTGATCATTTTCTCTATGATTTACATACTGATGTACAAGTTAAGGTGCATTCACTTGGACAGCACCAGTTATTATGTCAACCCTGTTTCACAGCAAAAAAAAACTAATATGATACAGAATACAATTTATATGCTGTCCTGTTCAGTGAAGAGCCTTAGCTAGTACCCGTATAAACGTGTAAATTCTAAATATGTAGATAGCTTGGTATATCAATACAACAGTGCCACCTAGTGAGCTATACTGGTACTGCTTATTATGTATTTATGTAAAGTACATGCAATGAAGTTGGGGCAGGGATCAGCTCATTGTACCTATTATGGCTTTAGATTCCCCTCTTCCCTCCAGTGATCAGCTGTGGGAAGCTTTTGATGGCTATATATTCTCCCTACAGTGGCCACTGCAAATATGGCTGCCCGGATATATACTGCATGGCTGGATCCAGTACATTAAAAAAGTAACTACCCACAGAAGTCTAATCGGTGGGAAAATACACCCGTAATCCCAAAAAAATGAGGTGTAAACTACACTAAAACACCAGACAAGAAATTCAACCAAACCATTGATAAAGTGATTATCCTCACTGGTGCCAAATCCCTATGATAATTTGGAGATCATAATTTTCACCCAGAAATCAGCAAAAGGCTACTTGGCAGCACCCACAGCCAGCAGATAAGCAAATAAAACCAGTACTATCCTACTTCATCTTGTGTTCTGGTGAGGTGTCCTGGTGGTCCAGAGTACATTTGTAAGGGGTTAAAACATGCAGATTAAAAGGGTTCTCCAGGAATTGTTTAAGATGGCTACAAATAACCTGTCCTAGAATGTAAATAGGACTGGTTGACTCCACTTGTATAGCTGCCTAAGGACCTCACTACACATTACACTCTGGCACTTGCATATACTGCACATTGGTGAGTGTTGCTGTCAGGCTGCTCAGCAATAATGACATATCGTAGTTAGGATCGCATCATTACCATCTATTGTAGAGCAGTGTAGATTATAGTGAGGCCTCTTTCGGCAGCTCTACAAGTAGAAGTAACCAGTCTTGCTCACATTCTAGGACAAGGTGCTTACGGGCATTTTAAATAATTTCTGAAGAACCACTTGAATGGGCAAAGTCTAACCGTATTATGCCCTATGTGGGTGCTACTCTAGCCCTAATCAGCCTAACCAAAGAACACTCTCTCTGAGAAGGACGACCCTGTCCGAAACCTGACGCTTATGCTACAAACCCTACAATGACCCTAGCCCATAATCTCAACGTGTCATTTTTCACTTGTAACTCGTCAAAGGATGTAAATAGGCAAAAGAGGGTGTCAAAACTACTTCTAAGTAAAGAATGTCTAAAATAAGTAGAGGCAGGAGCCAAATACACTGTGTATGGCTGACTGCCAATGGTGGGTGGTGCCAAGTAGCCTTTTGCTGATTTCTGGATGTGAGTTATGAACTCCAAATTATCATAGGGATTTGGCACCACTGTGGATAATTATTGTCATAGTATGGTTTAATTCTTATTGGTTTACTAAATCTTTTTTTCTTCCGCTGCACGACTAATGTCTGCAATTGGCGATAACGGTTTGTAGATATTTGACGACTTAGGCTACTTTCACACTAGCGGCAGGCCTGATCCGGCAGGTGAAGGGTGCTGCCGGATCAGGCCTGCCGCAGTGACATGTGTGGAGCCGGAACCGCGCTCCGGCCCCACACATGTCACACAGTACATACATACACATAAACATACACACACATATACACAGACAAATACACATACATACTTACATGCTCCCGGCAGGTCTTCAGAGCGTCGGAGGGACAGGACGGCTCGCACAGGTGACGATTCCCCACAGCGCCCTCTGCTGGGCGCCTGGTGGAGTCGTCACCTGTGCGCGCCGTCCTGTCCCTCCGACGCTCTGAAGACCTGCCGGGGTGCATGTAAGTATGTATGTGTATATGTATGTGTATATCTATGTCTGTATGTGTAGCCGGATCCGTCATGAACTCCATTGAAAGTCAATGGAGGGCGGATCCGGTTACCATTGTGGTCACACCAGACGGATCGACCCCCATTGACTTGCATTGGGGGTCATTCCGGATCCGTCTTGGTGCGGATGCCTGGACCGGAGAGCAAACCGCAGCATGCTGCGGTTTGTTCTCCGGTCTGAAGACGGAACGGAATGCTTTCAGGAGCATTCCGTTGTCTTCAGTTCAGTTTTGTCCCCATTGACAATGAATGGGGACAAAACTGAAGCGTTTTTTTCCGGTATTGAGCCCCTATGACGGAACTCAATACCGGAATTTTAAAACGCTAGTGTGAAAGTAGCCTTAGACCATGGCAACTAAGATATGAAAAACCTGGGAGCCCGCGCACCCGGGGCTGGACCAGCCCCTCTGTGCTGTGATTGGGGGAACTGTTGGTTGAAATTGAAAACCCTGGTCTCTCTGAAGAAACCAGGGCTTTCAGAGTTGTAGTTCCTGTGGAGCCCTGCAGGTGGCAGGGCTCTATAAGAACATAGCATAGAAGTATTTAATTGCTTTACCAATTCAATGCAATCTATTGCAGAATAAATGTTATGATTGCTTCTTATAGTCACCTAGGGTAACTTAAAAAAGGTTGAAAAAAGTTTTAAAAATATAACAAATATATAATTATTCAATTATTATACCTCACCTTTTACCACACAGGGAACACTATAAAAACAAAACCCATAAAACTGTGGCTGTGTTGTATTTTTTTTCCAATTCCATCCCATTTGGAATTTTTCTCCAGATTCCCACTATATTATGCAATATTAAATGGTTCCACTGGAAAGTACAACTTGTGCCGCCAAAAATAAGCCCTCATATGGCTATATGAACTGAAATTTTTTTTAAAAAAAGCTATGGCTCCGGGAAGGCCCGGAGTGAAAAAATGAAAACGGAGAATCGCTGAGTAAGGCCTCATGCACACGGCAAACAGCGGGTCTGCAATACACAGGCAACGATCATGTGCACCCTGCTGATGTGGACCCATTCACTTGAAGGTCCGTGCTTAACGGATGCATGGAACCCTACGGAAGCACCACGATGCAGATTGTGGTGCCCGTGCATTGTAGACTGAAGCAGAGGCCTGGCGCCACACGTTCATGTGCATAAAAAAAGGCCTAAAAAAATCCAGTTCAGCAGGTACTGGTGTTAGTAGTCTTCAGGCTAAGTTTACACTGCAAAATCTGCAGCAGAAAAATCAGCAGGTCATAGGTTATTTTTAGTGATGGATTTGTAATTTGGGGGAGGTTTTAGAGGAGTTTTTAGAGGGGGTATTAGAATAATATTTGGTTGAGGTTTCTCTGCTTCCCCATTGACTTCTATGAAATCCACAATCAAATCTGCTTCCAAGAAGTAACATGTCACATCTGAAGTGTTATTGAAAAAAACCTCTACCATTGTAGTCCACATTCACATGTCTGTGTAACAGCTGTGTCTATTTTCCAGACTGCAAACCACGGACACCCGCTGTGTGCACCCCATATGGCGGTGCGGACTCATTCACATGTCCTATTTTTTACAGCACGGACCCAGAAGCATGTCTTGTTAAAACAAATTATCATTATTTTGTAAGTTTTATTTTTTTTTCCTTGTATGTGTCATCTGATTAAATCGGTGATTCTAATTTGATCACACTTTCTGAACATTTTAAGCAGCTCGCTAGAGGTAATGTAGACGTGGAAAGACATTGCTGAGCTAGGTTCACACATTGGGTATTTGTGGCAGAATTGGCAACAAAATCTGCAATAAAGTACATAAAAATAATAAAAGTGAGTTGGGTTTTAACAAATCCCATTCACTCACAGCATAATAAAAGTGCAGCAAATGTAGGTATGAAGTGGTTTTGCAAATTCACAGCATGCCCCATCTGTTGCGGAAATTAGTTGCTGGCTGTCTCTACCTGTAACACATGCAGATTTCATTGCAGACTTTGGTGCCTGTTTTTAGGCTGGTTCTACGGTGTTAAATTTAACAGTGTATTTGAACCTTGCCTAAGACATCCTGGAACATTTCATTTTATCGCCATGACATAAGTACCTCACTGGAAGGCTAGGAGGCAGCACAGTACTGTTTTTGATCTGACAATGCTAGGTCCACCACTCGCTTCACCTTTTGTTATTTCAGGTAACAGCATAAAGGGTTGATCGTTAATACGATAGAACAGGGATCAACAACCTTCGGCACTCCAGCTGTAACTACAATTCCCAGCATGCTCCAATTAATTTCTATGTGAATTCTTAGAAGAGCAGAGCAAGTATCCATGCTGGGAGTTGTAGTTTCACAACAGCTGCAGTGCCGGGGGTTGCCTACCCCGTGATAGAGTATTACTCTGAATATTTAGTTATTTATTGTAGATATACTGCAAGTGTAAAAACTAGAATGTCAACTTAAAGAGGACCTGTCACCTCTCCTGACATGGCTGTTTTAATAGCTTCATGCATTCCCCATGTAATAACAATGTGTTTATGTTGTGTCTTTCTTTTATTATTTCTACTAGAAGTTATGAATGAATCACTAGCAGTCTGCAGTAAGGGTACAGAGGGGGGGGGGGTCCTTGCACAGTCTGACTCTGTCCAGTCAGTGCTGCCATTGTCAGACTTTGAACTAGTTATACTCCTCTGTACCCTTACTACAGACTGCTAGCAATTCATTAAAGTTGACATAATAAAGCAATGGCAACATAGAGACATAAGAATAGATGTTCTAGAATTGTTATTACACGGGGAATGCATGAAGCTGTTAAAACAGACATGCCAGGAGTGGTGAAAGGTCCTCTGTTATATCCAGCTGTTGTGGATAATATGGTATACGATATAGCATGTTGTGCCATATTTTCAGTAACATTTCTTAGTAAGTCTCCATAGACAACTGTTTTGTAGGAATTAATTTCAGCATTTAAGAAAATGGATTTATTAATTAACTGTGGCATGTATTAGAAAAGCTGCAGGTCTCCACTGCAGATATCAAGTTTAACCCCTTCCCGTGCATGTACGGCGCTGCAGGAAGTGACTTTCCGACCAGCGCCGTAGTGCTATGGGAGCTGCGCCCGCCCAATCAGCGTCTGGCTGTGCCCAGTATCCAGACCCCTTCTGTATGCACCGGCATCTGTGAAAACAAAAAAATTGTAAAAAATAGGGAAAAAAAGAAAACTAGACATATTAGGTATCACCGCGTCCGTATCAACCAGCTCTATAAAAATATCACATGATCCACCCCGCCAGGTGAACGCAGTAAAAAAAAAACAAAAAAAACTGCCAAAACAGCCATTTTTTGGTCACCTTCTCTTGGTGATCAAAAGCGATCAAAAAAGCGTATGTACCCCAAAATGGTACCAATCAAACCATCATCCTGTCCTGCAAAAAATGAGACCCTACTTAAGACAATCGACCGAAAAATAAAAAAAAATATGGCTCTCTGAAAATGGCAACACAAAAAAATATTTTATTTTGTTCAAAAATGCATCTAATGTGTAAAATTTAACAACAATAAAAATGGTAGACATATTGGGTATCGCCGCGTCCGTAACAACCTGCTCTATAAAAATATCACATAATTTGCCCCCTCAGGTGAATGCTGCAAAAAAAAAAAACTATGCCAAAACAGCAATTTTTTGTCACCTTGACTCACAAAAAGTGTAATACCAAGCGATCAAAAAGTCTTATGTACCCCAAAATGGTACCAATGAAAACGTCACCTCATCCCGCAAAAAATGAGCCCCCACATAAGACAATAATTCAAAAAAAATTAAAATCAATGGCTCCCGCAAACCAATCCATCAAAATCTGTGTTGTAAAATCCATATGGCTCTCCTTCTGTTTTGAGTCCTGCCATGTGCCCCCACAGCAATTTACCACCACATATGGGGTGTTGCTGTATTCAGGATAAAATGGGGAACAAATTATAGGTTGTTTTTCTCCTGTTGCCCCTTGTCAAAATGAAAAATTTGGGGCTAAAGCAACATTTTATTGGAAGAAATGAAACTTTTCATTTTCACAGCCAAGTGTTTCCAAATTCCGTAAAACGCTTAGGGGGTCAAAGTGGTCAGTACCACCCTTAATATATTCTTTGAAGGGTGTAGTTTCCAAAATGGGGTCACTTTTTGAGGGTTTCCACTGTAGGGGTACGTCAGGGTCTCTCAATTACAAAATGGTGCCTAAAAACCATTCTAGCAAAATCTGCCTCCAAAATTTGTATGGCGCTCCTTTCCTTCTGACCACTGCCACAAACCCATAGAGATGTTTACCACCACATATGGGGAATTTTGTAAACTGCAGAATCAGAGTAATGTATATTGAGGTTTAGTTTGCTGTTAACCCTTGCTGTGTTGCAAGAAAAATATTATTGACATGAATAATCTACCAAAAAAGTGAAATTTTGAAATTTCACCTCCATTTTCCTTTAATTCTTGTGGAACACCTCAAGAGTTAACAAAGTTTGTAACAACAGTTTTTTTTTTTATAATTTGAGAGATGTAGTTTCTAAAATGGGGTCATTTATGAGTGGTTTCCGTAAGCCCCTCAAAATCACTTTGTCTGAATTGGTGCTTAAAAAAATGGTTTTGGAAATTTTGTTGAAAATTTGAAAAATTGCTTCTAAACTTCTAAGCCTTCTAACGTGCTAAAAAAGTAAAATGACATTTATAAAATGATGCCAACATAAAGTAGATGTATGGGGAATGTAAAATAATAACTATTTTTGGAGGTATTACTATGTATTCTGAAAGTAGAGAAATTGAAATTTGCAAATTTGCTAATTTTTCCAAATTTTTGGCAAATTTGGAATTTTTTTTATAAATAAAAATGAAATATTTTGCCACAAATTTACTACTGTCGTGAAGCACAATATGTGATGAAGAAAACAGTCTCAGAATGGCCTGGATAAGTAAAAGCGTTCCAAAGTTATTACCACATAAAGTGACACATGTCAGATTTGCAAAAATTGGTCTGGGCAGGAAGATGAAAACAGGCCCGGGGTTGAAGGGGTTAAGTTCACCATACACAATGCCAGATGTCGGCTGGAGTGGTGTAAAGCATGCCGTCACCGGACTCCGGGGCAAAGAAAACATGCTCTTTGAAGTGAAAAATCACCTTTCACTTGTGGTTACATGGACAAATTTGGATTTGGCAGATACCGTAGACTGTAACATCCCAGAAGGCATAGTTCCTACTGTCAAATTTGGTGGAGGAGAATTAATGGTCCATATGGATTTATTTCCAGTGAAGAATAAGGGTAATGACACAGCAATAGTTTGGGGAAGACCCTTTCCTGTTCCAGTATGTGGCTCTGTGAACAAAGCGAATTCTATAAAGACATGATTTGATAGGTTAGCATAGAAACCTGACCTCAACTCCATCAGACACCTCCGGAATGAATTTGTGAGGTCCAACCTTACAAATGTTCTTGTGGCTGAGTAGGCTCCAGTTCCTAAACATTCCAAAATATTATAGAAATCTTTCCCAATAGTGGCTATTATAGCTGCTTAAGGGGGCCCAATGCCATGGCCTTGGAATGGGATGACATAAAAGTATAGGTGTTCACTTTTGTGGCCATATTGTGCATTTTGTGGACATTGATCTTACGAGAAGGTAAACTAAATCTGCTCTGGAGTTCCTTATCTGTCTGCAGCTGGGGACAGCGATATCTAAATCTATTGATTCTAAATGTGGATGTTGGATGTATAAGTTTCTGCAGTGCAACTTTTTCATATATAAATGGGACTTGTCAGCAGTTCCCTTATTCTTTCATCATGTGGTTGATATTCAGGCTTTGATGTCCTGCATAAATAAATGATATATCATTTGCTTATTGTTGTCTCCCAGTTGTCCCTGCAGAGACGTACAGGGATGTGTCCGCCTGGAATCTAGTGTAGCTGGTAGATGCCTGGCTCAAAATAGGATTTCCTGATTTATGATTAAAGGGTTTGTCCAGGCTACAGATATGAGGATAGGCCATCAATAGCATATGAGAGGGGGTCCGACACCTGGCTCCCACCACCATTCAGCTGTTTTAGGCGGCCACAGAGCTAGAAACTGTACAGTGTATGGAGCGGAGACAGACGGCTCCATACACTCCATAGTTTCCAGCTCTGGCATACTGCAGCTCACTTGAATGGGAACAAAACTGCAGTACCCCAGCATGGCCACTGCACAGCGTACGGAATCGTCTGCCTCCCATCTGTAAACTGGCACCTGCCTGAAACGGCTAAATGGTGGAGGTGCCAGGTGTCAGACCCCCAGGATAGATCATCAATATCTGTAGATCAGACAACCCCTTTAAATATCTTTGTATAGAAGAAATGATACCTTATATACAAACATAAAACAGCTTCTAAGAACTGTAATAAATACTTAGATCAAAAGAGTATTTTATACTATTTTCCCTCAAGCCAATTGAAAGGGTACAAGAATAAATAATCTATGCTGTATATCTGATACTTAACCCCAGTATTAACCCCAGTATTTGGGACTTGCAAGTGATTAAGGATATTAATATAACAGCTTTGTTAGGTACTTTCCTGTCTGATTTCATAACTATAGTACCATATCACATGATGAAGAACATCCCACATTGACAGAAGAGCATTTTCTCATGATGGAGTCTTGTGAATCATCATAATGGATTAAACATCTGTTTTGGTCAAGTGGAAAATTAGCTTGTGTAGGGTTTTTATTTTATTTAGTTTTTTATGTTTTCTGTCTGCAATTTGCAAATGTGACAGACGCACATGAGTAAACCAATTACAGTGGGATTGGTACAGGAAGTGAATGTGTCATGAGGCAAAAATAACCACTCTGTATGGGGGAAAAGCACAGCCTCATCTGCATCTAATGTAGCTTCTGGTTTTTGTTCTATTTCATGGCGAATGTTGTGTAGACCAAAATAATTTCATGACAAGGCTGCAGATTTTGAGAAAAGTGTGGAGCTTCCTAATTTGGGAAATGCCTTTAATAAAATGTCATGTTGTCATTCAGTTTTTGAGTAAACTTGGGTAGAAGAGCAGACCAGGCGGCTGATCCTATATTACAAGTACAGCTGCCCTCTTACCTCTGATCTTTATCACATTTCTTCAGTAGCTGCATTATACTGTATATCACATAGGTCACAGGCTTTCCTCGTCTCCTCCCTATGTTGTTTGTGTTTTAGAAAGGAAAATCATTTTCCTAGTTAAAAATACAGAGAACTTCAGCCTAAATAAGGCTACATTCACACAACCGTATTTTCGCCCCCTGTCCGGTCTGCATCGCACACGGATCCATTCGTTCTATGGGTCTGCAAAGAGTTTGGACAGTACACGGGTATCATCTGTCTGTTGTCTGCATCCGTGTGATCAGGATTTTGGACTTGAGCATCGTTGATCAGCTGTTTAGTCGTAGTCGAGTGACAGTACTACACAGCCCCATCTATTATGTAGTGGATGCACAGTTAAATGCAGCGCTGCTCCCATTCACTTTAGTGGGAGCAGCTCTGCAGTTACCAGCTCCATTCACTACACGGTGCACGGAGATGTGTAGTTCAATGCCGAACTACAGCTAAACAGGTGAGCATCGTGGGTGTGAGATGTTGGACCCCCATCAATCTGATATTGAAGGGGTTTTCTGAGACTTTAATATTGATGACCTATCCTCTGAATAATTCATCAGTATCTGATCGGTGATGGTCCCACACCCAGGACCCCTGCTGATCAGCTGCTCAAGAAGGCAGCAGTGCTTGCATTAGCATCGCAGTCTTCTTGCTGATTTCCCTAGGCCAAGTGACATCACAATCATCGGTTACATGGCCTAGACGCAGCTCTGCCCCATAGAAGTGAATGGGGCTGAGCTGTAATACCAAGCACAACTCTATACAATGTATGGCACTGTGCTTGGTGAGAAGGCT